>JAUTDX010000184.1:0-509285 GCA_030844895.1 Ambrosia x helenae | reverse complement strand
AAAATTGATAGTAAGTACATGAGTCACCCCAAAATAGTAAAACAGTTAAAAAAGGGAAAGATATACTCACATTCACTAAATAGTTATGTCACTAAATCGTCGTGAGCGTGAATGGGCGAATCCCGAAGTCTCAACCTAAAGTATGTTATATGTATAAGTGTTTGGACTTAGAGTAAGTCTAGGGTTCTAGTCTAAGGCACTTAGGATGTCTAGTCTAATTTGGGGTTTACTTGTAAATAATGATATATGTTGAAAATGCGACGTAAGTAAATATATATACTTGCTTGAAAACAATATGACATATGAACTAAAGAATAAATAAGAATTAATATTATAAGTTCATAATTGAAAGTTATGAATTAAAGTAAATGGTGGTGAAGTCACATAAATGTTAAATTATGTAACAACTTTGACTTGTTCAAAAAAAATGTAACAACTTTGACTTGTTCAAAAAAAATGTAACAACTTTGAAACATTAATTATTTGTAATTTATTAATTTAAATACAACCAATTAATTAGGTAGTTAAAGAAATTTTAAATAAGATAAATAATTTAAATTTATACAAATAATAGATTTATGAAGTCATAAAATGATCTAAATATTTCATAAATATTTTTAAATGACTTAATGAATATATAATATAAACGCATAATTATCATAAATTCACATAAAATTTTAAGTTAATCAAAATATCAAGAATTTTAATGAAAATAATGTATTATGAACTAAAATGGTCAAAAATAATTTTTAGATAATTTTTTTTTAACCAAAATGATTTTATATTATATTTATTGTCTAAAACATAAATAAAGAATTAAATTCTATAAAAGTACAAACTAATACAAATTAAGTAGAAAAAATCATAATCAGTATTCTATCATAATAAATAGGGTTTTCATGAATATTTACATTAAAAATACATTATATATGATTTTTAATGAAATAAGCATGATTTAATCAAAATAAAATTATTTAAAACTATTGCAACGGCCACAAAAATCAGAATAGAAACTATTTTCAGGTCATAAAATCTCATCTAAAAGCTAAGGTTTAGAATTTCATGATTTTTAGATAACATATGAATTAGTTATGAATTGTACAAGTTAATTATACTTTTAACTCAAAAATCCCAAATTGTTCATAAACACCCTAAAGCCCTAACTAGCAATTGAAACCCTAAAGTATATTAATCATCAAATAAATATAATTCTATTGAAGAAATATATATATGAAAAGGAAAAATAGTGAAAGTTGATTGAAAATACTTACGGTTTTGCTTTGTTCGATTTAGAAAAATAAGAATATATGAAAACCAAAGCAAAAATCTCCAAAATTCTTGAGGATGATGATGATATGAACTCAAAAGATGATAAAATATGAGAGAAGTGAGAGTGTTTGTGTGTGAAACTCATGTGTGGGATATTGAGGAAAAGAATGAGTAATTAGAAAATATAATGAATGGTGTTTAATATAATAATCAATTTTGTGAGTAATACTAGTAATTAGTTGACTGGGAAAACTCATGAAACTTATTTTTGAGGTAATATAATTAGTCATAAAGTTTTAAAAGAAATTATTAATTGTTTAATTGTGGTTAAAATATATGATACAAAAAAAATGATTTTTGGCATAACTAACATCCTGACTTGGTATCTTATAAAAGTCAAATTATAGTAAGTTTGAAAAACGTTTCAATATACTTATTTGATTAAAACGTTAGACCGTCAGTAAATATGTAATGATAAAAAGAAACTCAAGCTTTTATTAATTTGAGAATAAACAAAAGTACATGGACTGGATTTGTAAATGTGATAATATAGGGGACTACACTTGTAATCTTGGCAAAAATATAAGGAGCGGATGTTACACAAACCCTCAATATGATTACATGCCAATCAACATACACAAGGACAAATAAATACGGATAAAGGAATCTCAAACTACAAAAACACATGTCTATAAATGTATAGTCTCACGTATATAGACTAACAAGTGCCAATACCTTTGCAGTGCAGTGGGCAATGATAGAAGACCTGTGGTATCCCAGGTTCGATTCTTGAGCTAAAGGGTTTTACCGGTAATTCAATGTCATGCCTATAAGCGGGTGATTACTGGGTATTCCCCGGAATAGGTGGTGGACATCTCGAGTACTCTCGGAGTAGCTTATTGATGAAAGGGTGTTCCGAGAGTTCTTGTGTTTGATTTCGTTGGCTGTTATAAAAAAACACACAAGTAAATGTCTTCGGATTACACACTTGTCATTGTTTATCATTTTTCATGGAAAAGTAAATGTAATTGAGTCAAACTACTAATGAACATATGCAAGAGATAAAGATACACAAATATACCAATAAAGGTCATGTACAAAGTCCTAAATTGATACATGAGTTAAACTCGTTATGTTACCGCGTAAACTGTTGTATACTTAAACATATACCATATTTTCAATGTTTGTGTTTATAGTGTGTAACATTTGGTTTCTCATACAAACCAATATTGTTTACCCATCATGGATTTCTCTACTCAAGCAAGTTTATTTGTGAAATTATTCTCTCATCTACAACCAATGTACCCAAAAGCCTTGGTGGTGTTTGAGGCAAAGCATTTATTCTCTTGTGAAACGGAACAAAATGATTGGTGTTTGCCTATCACAAAACCCTTGTTCAGACTTATATGTCATTGATGAGGTTTGTGCACTATTATACACAAAAGATCATGTTGAGTGACTTTAATATCGTTTGTAACATTAAGCCTCAAATACCAACCAATATTTTTTCACTTTACCCACCAGAAGGTCATGATTTTGTTTTTGCTGCATGAGTGAAAACTTCACATGAGATCATCCATGGCAATTACAACCACTCAGCACACCTACTTGTGGAGTTCTCGCAACCACAAACAACATAAGTCAAAATATGTTGCTCACATTTGAGACAAATCATTTACGATTGCATGTAGCATTTCGTTTCAGTTTATTAAAAAATCAGTATGTCCTGGCACACTCCATAAAGCTCGAGTGCAACCCACTAGGGATGAGCTCGGGACGGTATCGGTACCAACCAATACCGATCCCGAAAATACCGATCCCCAAAACTCTCAAAACCCAATACCGATACCGAAAATACTGAAACCAAAAACATCTAAATGTGAGTACTGATACCAATAACGAACACCTTCGGTTTGGTACGAATCGGCATCGATTCAATACTCGGTACAATATGCTCATCGCTACAACCCACTAGTTAACTTGGTTTTAAAATTAGTTCGGGTACTCCAAATTTCTTACCCCATCCGTATCCGGTTACAAAAAGACCCGACCGTTTTCTTCCCCAAAACACAAAAGTTCACCCCTTCAACATAATCTTGGTCTACCCTGTGTAACAAGTTGCAACAATGGCGGTCTCAATGAATTCCATCACCTGTTCTTCCTATTTACACCCTCCTCAACCTTCTCTCAGGTCAGTACTTTCTCTCTCATCAACCCTTTATTCCTTTTACACAAATTAACTCTACCCTTTTCTTTATTCAATCCACAGCTTTGAGAATAAGGTTTTCGTTGGATTAAGGCTTCAATCCCCCAGTCAGTTTCTTTACCAATACTTTCCCTTATTTTTATATGTTTTTTTCACTCATTTGTTTAAAAAAAATATAAATACCCATTTTTATATGAACAGATTCTTATGGGATTTCAAGACCTAATTTAAGTGCTGAATTGCACAAGAAAATTCACAAAAGTATTGAGCCCAGGTTTGTATTCTATAAAAAGTTCATTAATTTATGTGTTTAGTTATTATTTATGTTAATTTAAATGTATATATTGTTATCTTGAACCTTTATGTTCAGGATTGGGATTAAGCCGGCACGTGGGCGGATTACGATGATGCCGATAGGGACACGAGAGTGCCGTATCGGGTTCCTGGTGAAGGGACATGGCAGTGGGTTGATTTGTGGAATGCTCTTGTAAGTTTGGCATATTTTTGTTTGTGGTATTCAGTATTCACTATAAGCATTATAATGTTTTGTTTGGTTGTGTATATGTAATTGGTTTTGGTGTAGTATCGCGAACGGGTTATCTTTATTGGGCAAAATATAGATGAGGAATTTAGTAACCAGATACTGGCAACGATGTTGTACCTTGACAGTGTTGATAATTCAAAAAGGATGTATATGTACATTAATGGCCCTGGTGGAGATGTGAGTTCTTTCTTTCTTTCTCATCATAGTTTCGTTTGGAACGTATGTTTTTCTATGAAAAGTTTATATGTTTCTTTTGCAGCTTACTCCAAGCATGGCCATTTATGACACTATGCAAAGCTTGCAAAGTCCGATTGGCACACACTGCGTGGGTTATGCGTATAATCTGGCGGGATTTCTTCTCGCAGCTGGAGAAAAGGTAACTTTAAAGTTTCAATCCATATCAAGAACATCACACGTTGCATTGAGATCGTTGTATTGTACGGCTATCAATACATTGAGTGTGTTGTACTTTATACTAATTAGCAATGTGTTTTTATCTATTTTTTTTATTATCTTGAACTTTGAAGGGTCAACGATTTGCGATGCCTCTTTCAAGGGTTGCTTTAGAGTCACCAGCTGGAGCGGCTCGTGGTCAGGTTTGAACATATTATCTTGTCAAGAAAAGGTTACATTTATGCCCAATCTTGTAATTTTGCAAACTAAATGATGATTTTCAGGCTGATGATATTCAAAATGAGGCGAATGAGCTTTTAAGAATTAGAGATTATCTTTTCAAGGAGTTGGCTCAAAAGACGGGTCAACGGTGGAGCAGGTATTTCATTTAAAATTTTCACCAATACATTCTAATGATCAAGTTTTGGAACTGGTTATGTTTGAAAATATCATATGATTATTTAGCTAATTGACGACAGAATGATCAAGTTTTAAATATAAAATCAATTATCATAGCATCTTTTATACATTATATTTTATTCAAATTTTGAAGTATCTTATATGATTCCAAGATTTTAACTTTTTTTATAATGCAATTATTAACAAGAACTTTTGATTAAAAAAAGTTAAGTTATAGCGGTTAACTAAATTCCTTGTAGTTTTTCCTTAATGTAAAGAGTTTTGTCGCAGCCAGTATATAATTTATCATTCGATCCCCACATGATAAAATCTTTCTAAACACTAAAAACTAGTTATTACAACTTTATGTCAGAGTAATCAGTTTCATATCACTCATCAAAACACTCCCTTATATAAGGTGCTCGATGCCTTTGGCTTGACCTTATCTCATCAACCATAATATACAGGTTTACAAGGACTTGAGTCGGGTTAAGCGGTTCAATGCTCAGGAAGCTTTAGATTATGGTCTCATTGACCGAATCGTTAGACCTCCCCGTATAAAAGCTGATGCACCACGCAAAGAGGCTGGTACAGGTCTTGGTTAGTGTACTTGTCATTACAAACTTTTCATTTGTGCTTTGTGGGTATTTTAGGATTTATTATCTGTTCAAAGGTAAAGCATCATTAAACTGTCAAGAACTTTGTTTGATCCTAAATAGAACATTTATCTTTTTTTGTTGCATAGACGAAGCACACTTTTGCCGTTGAAAAAATCTTGAAATCTCTCCCATTCTCCACATACATGTCAACTGTAAACGACTTTATTCGAACATAGATAAACAGTGACTAAGGCTGCTCGTTAGATATGTAATTTATTCGAGCGCCAATGAAATAGCAAGACTGATGGAACTAGCTGTAAAAGACGACAGAAAAAGGAAAAATAGTATCATTGCTGAGTACCAACGGTTGCCCTTCACTATCATCGGTTAAAAACGTGTTAACGTCCCTGCACATAACCTTACAGTAGCTGCAGACGCTAGGGCAGAAAACGAACTTATAACCGCCATAAGTACTTTTCTCAATCTTAAACCAGTTATCCAATGTTTTTTGCCCGGGTTTCCTTCAACGCCTCCCACCATCACAGTATATTGTTTTATAACATCATTATATTTCAACTTCCATACATTTGACTCATGGCAACTGTTGGAACCTGAGAGCTTGATGTTAACATCTGTGGAAACACGGATCACGCTTTCCTTGGGGTTGACCGGAGTGAAAGTCAACGAAAGGCCTTTCTCGTCACCTCGGGATTGTGCAACTGCAGCTGGACAAGACTTGTTTCCGACCTTCGCCAAAATGAGCCCGCCAATATAACCGTCTCCAACTGCTGGTTTAACGTAGTATTTGACCCCAGTGCGGAGGTTTTTTCCTTTGGCATCGAGCACGGGAGCAGGAACAGGAGCAGAATTGGTGGTGAAGATGAATGAAAGTGAGAATAATAAGATGATTGTTTTCATATTTGAAAGTGTTGGTGAATGATTCAGATTAAAATATATATATAGATATAGATGGTGGGAAGAAGTTAATTTGGTAGCTTAAAACCATTATGTGTTGTTGGTTTGTAGTTTCCATAGTTTTAGACTCAAAGTTGAAGTTTGATACTGTTTTTGACTTGTAATGAATGCTGCGCTGGAATGCCAGTGATTTTAAGCAGACAGTTGCAATATAAACAGATAACTACAAGAATAGACATCCACATCCAAAAAAAAAAAGTTATGATTTACCAAACTACCCTCATCAGTCTAGGGGTGCAACGAGCTGGGCCTGAGCTCGATTAAGTTATAAAAGCCCGGGATCAGCTTGATTCGAGCTTTGTTT
This sequence comes from Ambrosia x helenae, assembly GCA_030844895.1. Taxonomy (NCBI): domain Eukaryota; kingdom Viridiplantae; phylum Streptophyta; class Magnoliopsida; order Asterales; family Asteraceae; genus Ambrosia; species Ambrosia x helenae. Next base: position 502,596 of record JAUTDX010000184.1, on the reverse strand, counting down.
TTAAAGCTCGAGCTCGACTCGGGCTCGGCTTGTTTAGTGTTTATTAGTTGATATATTAAATTAAATAATATAAATAATAGGATCGATAGCTCGATAAGTCAAAAGCTTGTCTTGTTTATTAAACAACTTTAAACGTGGGGTAAATAGTATAAAATATTAATAAAATTAATATTATACTAAGGCTCGTCGAGCTTGGCGAGCTTCGTATGTCAGGCTCGAGCTCGGGCTTGATAAGTAAACGGGTTTTGTTTTAGGCTTAAGCTTAGCTGCTCAGGCTTAATAAGGCTCGGCTCGTTTCGATCTTTTTATCAAGCCGATCTCGAGTAGCTCGTGAGCTTCTTGGCTCATTTACACCCCTACTCATCACTTAAACTAACCATGGACTCAGTGGCGAAGCTTGACCGAAGGTTCGGGGGGTCGGAAGTCACGGGGGGTTGGAAGTCACTAGTTTCGGGGGGTCGAAAACCAGTTTCGGGGGTTCGAAACCTTGTATTTACAAAATTTTCTATACGAATACTATATAATCGGAACTTCTGCACGAAAATTCGGGGGGGGTCGGCCGCCCCCTCCCGCCCCTACTAAGCCTCGCCACTGCATGGACTCACATTATGTCGGTGGTGGTGACCGTGGTGGCCGTGAAGGTGTTACCATCTCTGGTTTTAGTTTCTTGTGGGTGTTCTGTCCATGTTGCTTCACGGTTCCCTGTAAAAAAAAAATTATTGTAACAAAATCAATTCTTAATTGACCAGTTTTAGTCTTCACTCTTATTTCTTGTTACATGTATACATGAGTTTCAACCATATACATGGTTACATAAATAACTTATTCGATTACGGATGGAATAGTAAGACTGGTGGAACTAGTAAACAAGGCCGAAGGCCAAAGACAACGGGTCATTGCTGAGTGCCAAATGCTGCCAGCCATCTTTGTCTTCAACTATTCCGACGTCCCTGCACACAACCTTACAGTAGCTGCAGACGCTTGGGCAGAAAACAAGCTTATAACCGTCATTAGTTTTCTCAATCTTAAACCAGTTCTCCAATGTTTTTGGCCCCGGGTTCCCTTCTACACCTCCCACCATCACATCATATTGATTCATTGATTTATCATATTTCATCCTCCATACATTTGACTCATTACAGCTGTTGGAGCCTAAGAACTTTATGTTAACATCTGTTGAAAGGACGGATTACGCCTTTCTTGGGGTTGACTGGAGTGAAAGTCAACGGGAGGCCCTCCTCGTCGTTATAGGATATTCCAACTCCAGCTGAACAAGACTTTTTCCCCATGTTCACCGGATAGAGTCCGCCATCTGATCTACCAACTAGTAGAATAGCAATGTATTTTGCCCCTGTGCGGAGGTATTTTCCACCGACATCGAGCACGGGAGCAGGAACAGGAGTAGGAGCGGAATTGGCTGCCAAGATTATGAATGCAAGTGAGAATAAGATGAATGTGTTCATTTTTGAATGTGTTGGTGAATGATGTAGATTAAAAGGTATTTATAGATAGTTTTAGATTAAAAAACAATCATATTGATGGTTTGAAGTTTGATAGTTTAAGAAACAAAATTAAAGTGGTGAATTTGGATATTGTTTTTGACCGGTAATGAATGCTGTGCTATATTACCATCAACAATTTAAACAATAATCTAAAGCAGACACTAAATTATAAAAAAAAAAAATGCCTAAACAGTTTAGAAAGCACAGTTTAGAAAGCATTTACTTATTAATTTGTGCTTTGATCTTAAAGTTTTGGGCCATATAGAATGATGGTAACTTTTAATGGACCACTGATTGCTCCAAAACCCAACTGTTTGTAGTTTGTAGGATTTAACCGTGTTCTGACGGCCTCTCCGTACGCCTCATGGTGAGTCTAAGGCCAGCCGGGGTGGTCCGTGATGGCCACCCCGTGATAGCGTGAAGCTCGCGAAACACTGCCCGGCCATCGGATCACGGCCGTGATTAAGAAGTGGCGTGATGGCCACCACGGTGCTTTTGTTTCTTGTTTGATAATTATGAACAAAAGAAAAAAAAAAAATTCAAAGTGTTTATGTTTTATTTGTCTTTTTTAATTATTAAAACCATTTTTATAAAATCAAGTGTTATGTTTTTTTGTCTGTTTTTTCAAGTGTCATGTAAACCAAAATATTATATTATTATGTTTTTTTACGGGGACCTCGAATCGTGGTCGTGTTCGTGGCTGGAGCAACGTTTTGATCTGGAAAAGAGTTTTAGCCGAGTTTGGTGAACTTTTCGGGGGAACACAACGTACGCTTGATTCAATCTCTCACAAGTACGCGGACCTCAACATGTTTCGGCGTGACGAATGTTACGTCCAAAATTTTATTAGGTTTTTACTATGTATTTTTTTAGTAGTTTTTATTTTATTTCTAGTTGTGTGTTATTTTTTTAATTTAATGTAATGTTTTTTTTTTATTTTATTTAATGTAATATTTTTTATTTTATTTTATTTTATTTTATTTTATTTAATGTTTTTATTTTTTTAAAATGTAATGTTTTTAGTTTTTTTTTTAAAATAAAGTTTAGTGATGAAATGTGATGGAATGTGAAAACCGCCGCATGGGTTTAGTGATGGAATATGATAGAATGTGATAAAATGAGGGTGGCAGAATCTGATTGGGTGTGATAGTGTGATGAATGTGATGAATTGGTGACCACCCCTTGTGGCCTAAGGTTGGATTTCTCCCGCCGTCCACCAACCGTTAGGCAGGGGATGGGCGGGGTAGTATGGGTATGATTGCTCACCTCCCGCCATGGGTAGATAGCATACATGTATTCGTATGGTGGTATCGAGTAATAAGGCATATATGGATGATTCCCTAGAGTAATTAGGTGTAAGGTAGGACCGTAGCCCGTAGGTTGAACCATGTCCGGTACTCGCGATGTTGATAGAGTCACGGTGAGGGCAGCGGAATAAAGTGGTAAGATGGCGGATGAAGCAGTGACACATGACAACACCATTGAGGTGGGAGATATGCTAGCAACGTATGGCGTTGGAGCAATGATAGGTGGAGTCATGGTGTATGCAAGTTGTAGGCGCAAGCGTGCCTGGAAGGACGACATAAAAAGGGAACTCGCGGCGGACAACAACTTAAGTCAGAGAGCGTAAGCAGTTCAACACATATATAAACACATATAAGTGTTACAACCATCAACAGCTTTATTCAATCATAGATAAACCGTACCTAAGGTTGCTGGTTACATACATAATTTATTCGAGTACGGATCATAGAATAGTAAACAAACTTATAGCCGTCGTTAGTTTTCTCAATCTTAAGAGAAGAAGATGAAAGAAAGCGGGTCATTGCTGAGCGCCAAGCGTTTCCAACCATCCTTGTCTTCAACTATTCCAACGTCACTGCACGTAACATTGCAGTAGCTGCAGACACTCGGACAATAAACAAACTTATAACCGTCATTAGCTTTCTCAATCTTAAACCAGTTGTCCAATGTTTCTGGCCCCGGGTTTCCTTCAACGCCTCCTGCCATCACAGCATATTGCTTCATACCTTTATCATATTTCAACCTCCATACGTTTGACTCATCACAAGGAATGGCTGATCCTGAGAACTTTATGTTAACGTCTGTGGAAAGGCGGATAACGCCTTTCTTTGGGTTGACTGGAGTGAAAGTCATCATGTAGGCGTCCTCGTCGTTGTAAGATAGTACAACTGCAGGTGAACAAGACTTTTTTCCTATGTCCCTTGCATAGAGTCCGCCATGTTGACCGTAATCTACTGGAGTTAGTATGTAGTCGGCCCCTGCGCGGAGGGGTTTGCCGTGCATATCGAGCACGGGAGCAGGAGCAGGAGCTGCGTTGGCTGCTAAGATGAATGCAAGTGAGAATAGTAAGATAATTATTTTCATTTTTAAAAGTGTTGATGAATGATATGATGTAGATTAAAAGCTATTTATAGGTGGTGAAGTCTACTAGTTTAGATATAACAAGGATGATGTTATTTTGGATTTCGATAGTTTTAGACGCAAACTCGAACCGCTGAATTTGGATGTCGTTTTTGACCTGTAATGAATTTCAGTGGGCTATCTCTACCATACTCTTAGAATTTATTTAAACTATATATCTGTTAAACTACACATAATATTGTCAAAGGTAGTATATGTTATCTATACAGGTAGTTTGTGATAGTAAAAAGTTAGTTATACTTCTGTCATTATGAACAGATTGTGGGATTGAGAGAGAACAGAGAGAATATAAAAGATGTATCTTTATTGATCAAACATTCTAATTTACATACATAATGAAAGGGTGTCATGACCCTTCACATAACCGACGTGATGGTTGGCTTATAACCACCATATAACTAACCAACTAATAATACTTGGGATAAACATATAACTTAGGATAATATAGAAATCAAGATATTATGTCTAACATTCTCCCCTCTAATTCTTGATTTATTCTTCCATGCTTCTTTAGCTCCTTTCTTCATAACTTGATTTGTATCACACAAATTCTCTTGCCTTTTACTTTTCCTTTAATTTGTCTCACACAACTTGCTGCTTATTTGAATCACACGTGTATGATTAGCTAGCTTCACACTTCTTTGTTTGTTTCACACAAACGACTTTCACAGTTTTCTTAATTTAGGTTGTTGCTTCACACAACTTTGCTTTCACAGCTTTCCTTGGATGATCTGAGTCACACATGTCTCCTTCTTTATTAATTCCTTCACGGCTATGATCGTATCACGCGATTCTTCTTTTCATGGTTGCCTCACACACCATGATCTTCAGCTTACATCTTTTAGTTCTTTAGTGCCTCACACACTGATTCTTTATTTTGATCACTTCACATGACCTAACTTCTTGCCTTTTGATCCACTCACTGGATTTCACCATTGTACCTATCACAGGTTGTTTCCTTATCACACAGATATTCTTCTTTAATCACATCACATGATTAGTTGTCTTCTCTTCTTTTCTTTGTTTATTTGGACATTCATAGGCATAATGTCCGATTTTCTCACCTCGATAACACTTGGGTTGAGACTTATCCTTTGTACTTGTTTCTTCTTGGTGGTTGTCTTCACGACTTTGACCTTGGGTTCTTTGAAACTTGTCTCGTCTAGCATCTTTTCTATTATTGATTTTACCACGACTTCGATTAAAATCTCCTTGTCCTTCTTGACTGATCTTTCTTTTGTATTGTGCAAATAGAAGTTTATCATAGTCATTTCTATGATTTCTTTCATCTCTAGATCAGAGACGCTCTTCATAAGCTTTTAGTCTACCGATTGCTTCGTCAAGTGTCATGGTTTCCATATCGGAGTATTGTTCTATCGACGCAATAATTTGTAAAAACTTGTCTGATACCGAGTCCAATAATTTACGTATCAAAATAGGTTTTTCGAACTTTGATCCTAGGGTCTTTAACTTTGAATTTAACGCACTTAATCTACTAGCAAACTGATATATTGTTTCTGTCTCTCTCATTGATAACATCTCGAATTCTGTGCGTAGTGATTGTAGTCTTGCTTTATGGACTCGATCAATTCCAATATGTCTCGTCTTTAATGCTTCCCATATGTCTTTGGCTGTAGTATGTGATGCAACCTGCATCACCATATCTTCTGTAATTGCTTGAAATAGATAGGCAATCACTGTCCTATCTTTCTTGACATCTACATTTGCTCCTTCTTGGGGTTCCACTACTTCCCAAAGGTTGTTGGCATTCAATATTGCCTTTACACGAACTGCCCAAATCGTGTAATTTGTAGATGTTAACATCGGTGTTTGGAGGCTGAAAGTGAGAGTCTCCTTCGTGACTATCTCCTTTCCGTCATTGTGGGTTTAACGGGCGTCTTCTGTGGACTTTTGCTTTTATTTTTCTTCCCTATTGTCCAAATCATTTTATTCTTTTGTTTGCTTTCGGTCCTTTCCGGTGTCTCGCCGGAATTCTCTGTTCTTGCCGGAATTCTTCCTTCCAGTCTGTTCTTTCGAATAACGGTTATAATCTTCTAAGTAATGATCTTTCTGATTGATCTTGGTTGGCCAATACACTTATGTCTTGGTAAAATCGTTTCTGTGATTGTCTCAGTTTTTCGGATGAAAACAGTGGATGAAGTTTTTTTGTTCTTATGATTGAATCACTCAATCTCCTTTCCTTTCGGTTCTTCACGAAATGATTTAATTCATAGGTTTCTTTCTTCTTATGATCGAATCACTCGATCTTCTTCTTCGTTGCGACACTGACTCACTCGGTTTTCTTCTTCACAGGTTCTCCAGGATCTTAACGCTCTGATGCCAAATGTGGGATTGAGAGAGAACATAGAGAATGTAAAAGATGTATCTTTATTGATCAAACATTCTAATTTACAAATGAGGGGTATGTCCTATTTATACATAATGAAAGGGTGTCATGACCCTTCACATAACCGACGTGATGGTTGGCTTATAACCACCATATAACTAGCCAACTAATAATACTTAGGATAAACATTATAACTTAGGATAATATAGAAATCAAGATATTATGTCTAACACAGATGTAATGGTTCATAAGAAGGGGTGTGTTGTATATGTTAACTAACACATGATATCATGCATATTTCTGTTCATTTGTTCCAAACACTGTTCAACACTTCTCGCATAATTTAGTTTATATCTAGGGCTTCAAATGAACCAAACATTCACTGAAGAGTTCATGAACCATCAGGCGGGAAGTTCGTTTGTTTAATAAATGAACGAACACGGACAAAAAATTTTGTTCGTTAGTTAAATGAATGAACATGAACAAAAGTCGCGTTTCTTCGTTTATATTCGTGAACCTTCGTTTATGTTCGATAGTTCATTAGGTTTTGTAATTTTTATATATTATGTAAATACTTCAATAGGGGAGGGTTATCTCGAGAACGCTAAATATTGTGAGAACCGTGAGAACAAGTAAAAAAATCAATCAAAATCAATTTTTTTTAATACAAACCTCATTATAATCAAAATACAATATTAATAAATGAATTTTCTTTCCAAATAATTCATCTTTTCTTGCAAAAACACTTTCAAATTAACTTTTTACACATGTGTAAATGAAACAGTTTACACATGCATAAACAGTAAATTTACACATGTGTAAAAACAATTTATTTTCGTATACGTTTGATTTTTTACGCGTAAATTGTGTTTTTGAGATTGTATTTTAGTAATAAAGATAAGTGTAAAAAGAAATTTTGAATTTGAATGGTTTTAGATGTCGTTCTCACGGTTCGCACGAAATATAGGTGTTCTCAAATTAACTTTCCCCTACTTCAATATTCCTACTAATAAAATATAATAAATATTAGTGTATTGTGTATTACATACCTTGTAATATATGTTCGTATTTGTTCATTTGTGTTCATGAACACCCGTTTGTGTTCCTTACCTAAAATTAACGAACGAGCAGAAAAACGTTCGAACGAACACGTACATAAAATCTTGTTTGGCAAGTGTTGATGAACAGTTCATGAACCCATTCATTTTCTCAACGAACGAACATGAACAAGGCGGTATTCGTATTCGTTCGGTTTCGGTCATTATATCCACCCAACTATTCAAAATATAATTCCCAAAGTGGTATCAGGGCCATGGTGGTTCAAGTGCAATGTCAAAGATAAATTAATAACTTCCGGGGCAGAAATACGTTAAACCATAACCGGTCAAAACCGGTTATTTATTAGACTAAGGGGTGTGGACAACGGGGAGGGGAACGGTGAAGGCCACCTCAGCTTGTCCCCGACGGGAACACCCTCCCCCCTTTTGATTTTGGTGCCAACCGGGGATTCTCCCCGTCCTCTCTGTGCTTCTTCTCTTGTCTTTTTCCTCTCTTTCTTTTAAATAAAATACTAAAAAACAGAAGGGTGAACCATTTCCCTTATTTAGGGGAAGGGAATGGGGAAGTGACGTAACGCGCTGATATGGACAAAGAGGAAGAAGAGGGAAGGGAAACCATACCCCTTAGCCTTAGCCATAGCCATAGCCATAGCCTTATGGCCACAAAATTAACTTGTTTTGAATTCAACGTTGGATACTGTTTTTGACTTGTAATGGATGTTGTGCTAGAATGTCAATAATTTAAAGCAGACAGTTGCAATATAAATAATAAACTATAACTAGTGGTTTCGAGGGCGAGCGTTGCACGCCTTTATTTGCCACATAAGAGTTTGGCCGATACCGGCATTCATATTTAAGTCGTGGTGATATGGTGTCGACAATTGTATTAAAGTCATGATAAGACCAATGTTATTCAATCGTAATCTGCCCGGTTCATCACTGTACTGATTCTTTGCTTTTGTTTGTTTCTATAAATCATACAGTATTAATGTACATAAACCCAAAATTATATCTGTTGAAGTTATAATTATATACAACTTTGTTTTATATTTTTTTTTCTCATAACACGCCATTTATGAAATATTTATGCAATCCAAAAGCCTGCAGCTAACTTGAGAACCCATGCAATCCAAGAATGGTCACACCTCGTCACATCTAAAATTTTGAAGGCGATTGTGGAGAAAGAGGTTTTTCGGGGGATTATTACGGAAGACAAGTAAGGAGGTTAAAGTTGAAGACATCTTAGGAGATGTGAAGGCGTTGGGTTTCGTATGGCTTAAAAATAGGTCCAAGTTAAAGTCGATTGAATGGTCCACTTGGTGTAAATTTGAGTGATGCTGGTTTGGTGCTGCCCTACTTTTTGGTGGGGTTGGCTTCGTTTTTATCATTATCACCTTAACTAATCACAATACACAAGAACTTGAGTCCCAGAGAGTAAGCCGTTCAACACATATATCAACACATGCAAGTGTTACAACCATCAACAACTTTATTCAATCATAGATAAACCGTAACTAAGGTTGCTGGTTACATACATAATTTATTCGAGTACGGATAGAATAGTAAACAAACTTATAGCCGTAGCCAGTTGGGTTATAGCCCACTGGTAACACCAATTGGTGTTTGGGGAAAAGAACCAGGTTCAAACCTGGTTGGAGACAATAATGGGGTATTAAAATGGTTTGGCTGTTCAAAAAAAAACTTATAGCCGTCATTAGCTTTCTCAATCTTAAGAGAAGAAGACGAAAGAAAGCGGGGTATCCATGAGTACCAAGCGGTTCCAACCATCCTTGTCTTGATATACTCCAACATCGCTGCACGTAACATTGCAGTAGCTGCAGACGCTCGGACAATAAACAAACTTATAACCCTCAGTAGTTTTCTCAATCTTAAACCAGTTCTCCAATGTTTCTGGCCCGGGTTTCCTTCAACGCCTCCTGCCATCACAGCATATTGCTCCAAACCTTTATCATATTTCGACCTCCATATGTTTGACGCATCACAAGGAATGGCCGATCCTGAGAACTTTATGTTAACGTCTGTGGAAAGGCGGATAACGCCTTTCTTTGTATTGACTGGAGTGAAAGTCATCATGTGGGCATCCTTGTCGTTGTAAGATACTACAACTCCAGGTGAACAAGACTTTTTTCCAAAGTCCCTCACATAGAGTCCGCCATGTTGACCGAAGTAGACTGGAGTTGGTATGTATTGGGCCCCTATGCGGAGGGGTTTGCCATGCACATCGAGCACGGGAGCAGGACCAGGAACTGCAGTGGCTGCTAAGATGAATGCAAGTGAGAATAATAAGATGATTATTTTCATTTTTTAAAGTGTTGATGAATGATATGATGTAGATTAAAAGCTATTTATAGCTGGTGAAGTCTACTAGTTTAAATATAACAAGGATGATGTTGTTGGTTTGGATTTCGATAGTTTTAGACGCAAACTCGAACCGCTGAATTTGGATGTTGTATTTGACCTGTAATGAGTTTCAGTGGGCTATCCTTACCATACTGTTAGAATCTATCTGAACTATGTATCTGTTAAACTATACTTAACTAGTAGAGTACGCCCGTACGGGATATACGAAGGATATATGGATGCGACTACTTATCACAAATGACGCAAATTGATACGCTCATTTATTTTCTTTAGACGGAAAACAAATGTTTTATCTTTAGGCTCAAAACACTCCCATCCGTGCTTTGTTATAGAATATCCTATTACCAATATCAAATAATAATGCGTGTCACTATAAACGGAAAACCGACATGGGACTATTTAATGGGTCACGACATGGAACACATGACACCCTTGCAATGTGCCTCATGGCACCATCCTTCCATGACAACACAATAGGGATGAACATTTTGTACCGAATACCGAACCGATACCGATCCCGTACCGAACCGAGGATGTTCGGTATCGGTATTCACATTTAGAGGTTTTCGGTTTCGGTATTTTCGGTATCGGTACGAGATCGGTATGGTATCGGTATTTTAAGGTAAAATACCGATACCATACCGGTACCGAACCGATACCGTACCGTATGTTTTCGGTATCGGTATCGGTATTAGGTTTTTGGGATTTTCGGGATCAGTATCGGTTGGTACTGATACCGTCCCGAGCTCATTCCTACAACACAACACACAAACACACACTTTATAAATCCTCCTCCTTCATACACACCTTATAAAAACCCACAGACTGACATGAATAAGCGATTTATTTCGTAGTGGCTTTGATTTTTCATGTCCTCTCTATTATTCCCAACAAATGTTTTTATTTATATAAATAAATATGATAATTTAAAATTTGCACAGTTTATTTGTAAACGTACATGTTAAATTAAAAATAATTCAAGGGTTTAACCAGCATTCATTATATCTATATTAATTCAGAGACACTTCAATAGTGTCTAACATTTAACCTACGCCGTTACCCTTACTATTATATCTATATTTTATTTTGAATATTAAATAAAAGAAGGCTAAGAGTGTATTAATTTATTATTTATTTTCTTATTTAGATGTTATATTATTGTTGTATTATTAGAGAGATGAATGGCTGTGAAATTTAAGTTAGATTTTGCAGAGTATTAAAATGTTAGGACTGATGGAATATTCTTCGTTATTATTGGTTCACGTAATTGAAGATTATTGACCCACCTATTTGAAGAAAATTGTTAACGTAATTGAAGATTATTAACCCACGTAATTGACAAAAATTGCTAGATAGTGGTACGACACTTATTACTAGCGTCCCGTAGCGAAGGGTTTTTGAAGCCCACGCGAGAATAACAGTCACTTAATATTATCTTTTATGTCCACGAAACCCTCCACGCAACAGGAGCTCCCACAGCGACACACGATCTTTAACGTTCACCAAACCCTCAACGCAACAGGAGCTCCCACCGCGAAGCGTGGGTAATAAAATCCTAGTTTGAATAAAGATTGGTTTTAAAAATTGTTTTAAAATATATGTAGCACCCATGTGTAGTAAAAGTTTTAAAGGACATCTTTTAAGACTTTTAACCTTAAACCAGGCACTCATTTCTCTCTCTACACTCTAGTGTACCTTATCTCTACATCACCACTTTTACCACCCCATTGCCACATCCACCTCCACAAGGTGCCATCATTGTGTGTCATCACGGCCACCATATGAACCTTTTGAAAACACCACAACATTCATGATTCATCCACCTCACCTTTATGGCAAAGAAATATATTGGGGAACCTCGGCCAACCAATCGTCGGGACAAAAACGAAATCCATATTACTCGAACTCCCTTAGATCTGGTTGTGTGCATTGCTATGTAATCATTGACGGACACACTATCAAAACCTCATCGGTGAAGCATCCACGCAGCCGCACGCGCGTCATCGGAAAACTGTTGGCGTGGTGGCGGCGCTGGAAGCGGGGTTGCGTACTCGATATCAGGTCGGCAACGGTGGTGTAATGTTGCAGTTGCAATGGACTGCAGCTGTGGCGGTGGTGACGGAGCAGACGAAGCGGCGGCGATACAACCGGTGTGTTGGAGCAGATCGGAAAAAAAAGGAAATTACGAACGGTCTGTGCTGAAGCTGGAAGGGCAAAATTGTAATTTTGCGGCGACTCCGTTAAATCACTGTTCCGTCATCGTTAGTTTACTGTTCTCCGTCATGTTGCGAATTAATATATATACTAATATTGTCAAAGGTTGCTTCGGTCATTATGAACAGATGTAATGGTTCATAAGAAGGGGTGTGTTGTCTAGCACTAGGGCTTCAAACGCCTCAAACCATTAGTCAAAAAATTCGTTTGTGTTCGCTTGTTTATTAAAGAACGAACACAGACCATGAATTTTGTTCGTTTAGTTAAATGGACAAACATGAACAGCGGCCGCGTTCGTCCACGAACGTTCGTTTATGTTCGCCAGTTCATTAATTTTTTTAATTTTTATATACTCTGTAAATACTTCAAAATTCTTACCAAAAATATAATAAGTATTAGTGTATTGTATATTACATACCTTTTAATATATGTCCGTATTTGTTCGTTTGTGTTCATGAACATTTGTTTGTATTCGTTTGTGTTCATGAACATTTGTTTGCGTCCGTCTGTATCCGTTACCTAAAATTAACAAACAAACAAAACAACGTTAATTCCTTTTTTCAATGAATGAACACAAACAAAAAATCTTATTTGGCAAGTGTTCACGAACAGTTCGTGAACGCATTTATTTCCTTAACAAACACAAGGCGGTGTTCGTGCTCTTTCGGTTCGTTTTCATTATATCCACATATTAGATTATCCAATTGTTCAAAATATAATTCCCCAACAAAGTGGTATTGGGCCATGGTAGTTCGAATGCAACGTGAAAAACAAATTAATAACTTGCAGGGCAGAAATCTGTTAAACCAATTGTTTGGAGTTCTAAAAGTTGTTTGATAATATTTTAGCATAGTTTGTAGGGATAATTGAACAAATAAAACATTTGACCAAAGTAATTTGCAAAAATAAACATAGGATGGGTCTAAACAACAAGGTCGAGACACTCTTTGTGTCTACCAATCAGACGATTACACGTGTAAAGCCTTCAGACGACTTAATTTTTAAGGTCCTTGCGTCTAATCTTTAGACGCGAAAAAAGATTGCGTCTAAAGATGTCACACCCTCAAATTCCACGTGCGGGGTTTTACCGCGAGACGCGTGACAAACTAGGATCTAAGTCAATGGTCACAATAAACGACTCTATATGATACGTAAACACGACATAAACAAACCATTAAGTTTTCATAAATGATCCATCGCTGCGGAAGCGTAAAACTTTATTACAACACAAAAGCAAAAGTATGTAAGTCTGAAAAAGCTAAATAAGATGCATATGAATCCTAGACGCCGTGAGACGCCGTGTGCCTATGATATGCTGCTACCTCAACGACCTGAGACAAACATGCTAAAAACGTTAGCAAATAATGCCGGTGAGTTCACAGGTTTTATATTAAACGTTTAAGTAATAAAAGCCATCATGTTATCACTATGTTAGAAATGATAGCGTTAGCTAGACACATGAGTAATACTACTACGACCGGAAACCATTACAAACAACGATATATGATTTTGCCCGAAACGATTATGCTTATGACCGAGACAATATGCACCCGCCCGGCTCCCAGCCGACGGGTGGGGTCTGTCAGTCCCAATAGATCTATCCACATTTCCCCCGTAATGCTATCCAGCATATTCATGGTTTCCCCGAGACTTTATGTATCGTATAGCACAAATGAATTTAAAACTAGTATAACATGATAATTTATGAAATATGTATAAAGCATGTGTCTCCCCCGAAATGTAAAAGCATAAAGTAGGGCCGTGAAACTCACCTGATGTTGCTTCCCACTCTAAAACCAGTAAACCTGCTCAATAGACGGCACCAAATACCGGTGACCTATCATGACGAGCGTATAAGGTGTTAGACTAACAACCCGTAGGTTGATTAGTCCCCAACAGTCCAGACCATAACCGTGTACATTTGAAATGATGTTTAAACGTTTAACCGACCACACCAGACAAGACCCGACATCCCATTGGTGACCCGACATCCCACGTGTTAACCGAAAGCAAGATATCATGCAACATATGCAATTAAACACTTAATACGCGCAAGAGTTCACCTAGTCTAGCATATCGGTCAATTAACGCATAACTAAGTCCGAACACGTGTTACCAAGTCATTGGACATGTCACGGGATTCCTAACATGTTCCTAGGCATCAATCCGTGTTTCGGGATGTTAAAATATACATATAGCAGCTGTACACGTGATTAGCAAGCAAACATGTGATTAGGAAAAGTCAACTGGTGATTAGGAGAGTCAAAATGGTGAGTAGGGCTGTAATCGCCAGTAATAATGGCGATTGGGGGCCAATCGCCTATACTAGAGGCGATTAGGAACTCCTATTCGCTATTCCTGTTCTGTTCCGCCTTTTTGCGCGTTTAACCCTCCAAATCAGATCCGAAACATGTGGAAACACCCAATATCCAACCAAAACATTAACCCAACTATTTCAAGCAAAAACCCCTATGTTATCATCACCCTAGCCGTCCCGAATGCATGTGTTTTCTCAAAATAGCAATATTATCATGTAAACATCACATCCTCATGCAAAACTTACCCTAAATAGCATATATCCAGATTTCATCACATAATGACATTGTCCGACAATATCCTACTGTTCTAGCATCATCCTAGAGTAAACCCTAACATCAAAGAATCAACAAAACACAACATATCATCATCAATCCACCATAATCATTCAAACGGGTCAAAACGCCTAATATCAATATTACACATCTATGAACCTTCAAACTCCTAGGTTATCATCATATTAACTCATTTAGATCAGAAACACAATAATAATACAAGAACAATCATGTTTAAATGATAAAAATCTTATCTTGCATGAATACATCACATATAACAAGTATAGAGGTTTGGGTTTGTTTAGAAACGGATTTTAATGAGTTTTCAAAGACACAAATATTTAGAAATCAGGTCTGGACCTTTAGGGATTATAACAATACCATTACAAAGGTTTGGGATGAAGAACTCACCTTGAAATGGTGAGATTATGTGGTGTAAAGCTTGGAAATGTGATTTCTTGCTCAAAAACGTGTTGCAGAGGTTGGGTAAGGTGTGGGGTGGCTTTGGGTGTATTAGGGTTTCACAAATGATGTTTTAAAACATAAGGGTGGTATTTATAGGCGTTTTTAGTCGTCATGTGCAGATTAGGCGAGTACAAGGCTGTTACAGGCGATTAGGGCTGCTAATCGCTAGTAGTTACTAGCGAATAGCCCCTATTCGCCCATAAGACCCTTCTATTCGCCCCTTATACTGGCGATTAGGCTGTCTCATATGGCCTAATCGCCTATAGCCTAAGTATCCGGGTTTTTGGCGCGTTAAACCCTATTTTATCATATATAAACACGTTTTCACATATCGACAAGTCATATAATGATTATAAGTACATAATGCATGATAACTAACACGTTCCCATCCGATCACCAATTCCTGGGACTCAAGACTTGCGTGTGTGCAAAAAGCCCGACGATTCTACAAATCGCCCATCCTTGTCCACATGGTTATGGACCGACACCCAATGATCCCTCGGACCATTGTAATGACTCCCGATGATTCCCGAATCATCGACACGACTCAACCGACCCGGTCAAGTATGATATTAAGTAGTTGTTTTCAATGTTTTCGTTGAGGTAGACTCGTATGTATTCAAAGTATGAAACGTATGTATGTAGAGTACGAAACGTATGTATGTAAAGTATGAAAAGTATTAACCTGAGTATGCCGGGTGTCACATCATCCCCCAGTTGAAAGAATTTTCGTCCCGAAAAGTAAATGATGTCCGGAGATGAAGAGACGAAAGAAAGAAAGAAAGAAAAATTTTCCCGTTGTTACATCATCCCCCAGTTGAAAGGAATCTCGACCCGAGATTCATTTAGTTTTGGAAGCAACATAGTTCGATTCAAAAGCACGCTTAGGAAATAGATGAGGATACTTGGCCTTCATCTGATCTTCCCGTTCCCACGTGAACTCCGGTCCACGATTTGAATTCCAACGAACCTTGACGATGCGGATTTTACTCCGACGAAGGCTACGAATCTTATAATCAAGGATTTCAACCGGTTCCTCCACAATACGCAAACGATCATCAACTTTGATTTCTTCGAGAGGAACTACGAGAGATTCGTCAGCCAAGCACTTCTTAAGATTCAACCTGTTGTTTAGACACAAAGTGTGTCTCGTCCCTGTTGTTTAGATGCATACTATGTTTAGTTTTGCAAATGACTTTGGTCAAATGTTTATTTGTGCAATTATCCCTAGTTTGTAATTAGTCTTAGTCAAAGTTTTATTTGTAACTTTCCCTGCACTTTAGCTCCTTTGATTATTATTTATTCTTTGTTTATCAATGAGAATAATTCAATCTCAATAAAATCAAGTTGTCCTCAAGACAGAATTCGAAAAAGAGTTAAGCAGCTACGTGACAGACATAGCGGAAATCAAAAGAAATGCAGCGACAGAGAAGTTTTGAAGGTGAAAGAGATTATTGATCAAGTTACAGCGGAAAGTTTGAATTGGTATTGTTTGAAGTCTATTTGGGTCAAAGAGAAACAAGAATTAATAGAACAAGTTTTTGTATTAGATTAGAGCATTCCTGTTCAAACATATCAACCCATGCAAAGTGGTACAACTATAAACCACTTTATCTGTAATTATAGTTGCTGGTTACACGTATAATTTATTATGGACTAGTAAGTTGGAAAGAAGACGAAAGACAAAGAATCGTTGCTGAGTACCTGTTAGACTAAGTTATTTAAATTAGACAACTTTATTATTATCAAGGGTACCAAATTGTAATTAGTTTATCTATATATAGGGCCTTGTATTCATCATTATTATTCAATCAAAAACCCTAATACAATACAAAGTTTAACTTGGTATCAGAGCTAATACGCTCTGGGATTCCTAAACCCTAAATCTGCCGCTGATCAAACAAATCAGCGCACCTGCAGCCAATCAACAAAATTAGCGCACATACACCTTCTACCTTCTGAACTAGCGCACCTACACAACTAGAGCATCTGCACAACTAGAGCATCTTCTGAATAACTAACGCACCTGCACAACTAGAGCATCTTCTGAACATTAGCGCATCTCTTCTAAACATAACTAGCACACCCGCATAACTACGGATCAACCTACTGCCTCTTCTAATCTCATTCAACTATTATTGCTGCCATCACAACGTTTACAAATCAGGAAAAAGCTATCCACAACTCTCTCAAATTCTCCTCCACCCTAAAACCTACAAACTATGGCTACTGGAAACAGATAGTAGAACCCTTTCTTGCCTCTAATAACCTACTCGGTTATGTAGATGGTACCATTCCTTGCCCACCACAGAATGTTACAACCGGAACAACTACCACCGTTAATCCGAGTTATGCTCCATGGATTGCCAATGATGCCCATGTCCGTATGCTCATTGTCAACACGATTTCTGAAGAATCCTTTCAGCACGTTCAGGGAAACACTTCTCGTGAGGTATGGTTATCACTTGAACGCGCTTATGCACCTGTTTCCAATTCTCATGAATTTACTCTCAAAAGTCAACTGTTGCGAATCACCATGAAAAGTGATGACAAACCAGCTAATTACCTCGCTCGGGCTCAAGAGTATGCTACTACCCTTGCCAACATAGGAGAACCGATAAAGGATAAAGATTTGGTCATGTTAACTGTTACCGGCCTTCGTGAAGAATACAATGGCCTCAAGGCTAACTTATTGGCTCGTTCCCCTCCTATTACCTTTACCAAACTACACGGGTTACTAAGTGACCATGACTGCATGATCACAAAGATCTTGGCCACAAATCAGCAGGTCCCGTACGCCTTGTTTGCTGCTGCCACAACTCCACAGCAGCCCTTACGGCTATTGTCCCAACCCCACAACAGCCGAATATTGATTCCATACAGCAACAACTTCATAGTCTTCAACTCATGGCTTCTCAGTTGGGATATCAACTCAATCCTGCATCTTCTTCACAACCGCAAGCTTACTTTGGGTCTCGGTCATTTAACAACAACAAAGGCAACCGTGGCTCTCATGGTTCTTCTCGTGGTGGCCAAAATAACCGCATTCGGGACAACACTAGCACTCACCAATTCTTTTGGGCGTCAACACAGAACACTGTCTATGGCCACTGTAACCGTTTTGGCATTGGTCATCTCCCATCTCCCATCTCAATGTCCAAATCAACCGAACCAATCACATGCAGCACCACAAGCCAACTATGCTACTCACTCTGATGTTGCCTCCCGATCAGGATTCACCTGGAAGGCCGACACCGGATGTAATGATCATGCCACTCCAGACTTATCTAGCATTGACAACTCGGCGGCCTACTTTGGTAATGATTCTTTACTTATTGGTGACGTTAACCCACTACCTATCTTAAACATTGGTTCCTCAACTATTTATTCGCCTAACAAAACCTTTAAATTATCCGACATACTTCATGTTTCTGACCTTAAACAAAACCTTTTGTCCGTTCAAAAATTTTGTGTAGATAATGATGTTTTCTTTGAATTTCACTCATCTTATTTTGTTGTGAAGGACGAGTCTACACGCACCACCCTCCTAACGGGCCCTAGTGAACAGGGTTTGTACTCCCTTCGTCTTCCACAGCTCAAGTCTATCCCTAGAGTCACTTTCACGGCTGTCAAAGCTTCTTCTACCATTTGGCATCTACGCTTGGGACATCCTCATTCTCAAGTTTTTGTTCAATTATCTCTCATTGTTCTTTACCTGTTTCGGACAAGTTTTTAAATACATTATGTATTCCTTGTCAACTAGGCAAGTCATCAAAATTATCTTTATCAGAATCATCTTTTTGTAGTAAAAATTTGTTGGATCTTGTTTATTGTGATGTTTGGGGCCTTCACCCGTCTTATCTGTTGATGGTTGTCGTTTCTTTTTGTTATGTGTGGATCACCATTCTAGATACATGTGGTTTTATCCCCTAGCTAAAAAATCAGATGTTTACACCGTGGTAACCAACTTTATTAAACTTGCAGAACGACAATTTAAAACCAAACTTAAATGCATTCGATCTGATTGGGGAGGAGAGTTTCATACTCTTAAATCTTTTGCACCAGTCATGGTATCATCGCTCTTGCCCTCACACAAGTGAGAAAAATGGGACGGTCGAGCGTCGTCATTGGCACGTTGTGAAAACCGGACTTACACTTCTTGCACAATCCAATCTTCCCCAACGTTTCTGGCAATTCGCCTTTGAGACAGCCGTTTACTTAATCAACCGACTTCCCTCTCGTGTCTCCTGTAATAAATCTCCATATGAACATGTTTTCCAAAAAAACCTGACTACTCTTTTCTTCGTGATTTTGGATGCCAATGCTTTCCTTATATTCGTCCGTATAACCGCCACAAAATTGAATTTCGATCCACTCCTTGCGTCTTTCTTGGCTACAACCCTGTTCATTATGGCTATCGGTGCTTTGGCCCATCCACCGAACGGATATACATTACCCGACATGTTCGCTTTAATGAACATGTCTTTCCATGTAACAAACACGCACCAACCCAAACCCCACCATAGCCATCCGTACCCTACGTCTTAATTTTTCCTGACCCACCACCCGGTTTTCCAGCTGCACCTACTCCAACTATATCACCCACTACTACACCGTCCGAACCTACCCAATCAGACCCACCACTACAAACTGCTACCAACACCTCACCTGAACCCTCAACCGAACCCACAGTTCCCACGACCCAACCCACCCAAGTACCTAGAACTCGACCATCCAATCTTCGCCCAAACCCCAAGCTACCCACTCGTTATAATCCTGCTGCCTATACTGCCACCACTACCTCTACTTTACCCATTAAGCCCACTTCCTTTACCGTTGCTAATAAGTCTTTAGAATGGCGCCAAGCCATGGCTGAAGAGTTGGATGCGCTACTTAGGAATGGACATGGACATTAGTCCCCCCTGCCCCTCATACTAACTTGGTTGATTGTAAGTGGGTTTACATGTTAAAAACAGATGCAAATGGAAAAATCAGAAGGTACAAGGCACGACTTGTTGCTAAAGGTTTTCACCAGCAACATGGAGTTGATTATCATGAGACTATCAGCCCGGTAATCAAACCTGCTACGGTTCGGACTATTTTATCCCCGGTGGTCACCAACAGGTGGTCTCTTAGACAGTTAGATATTCAGAATGCTTTTCTGCATGGTGATTTTCAGGAGACAGTTTATATGAGGCAACCTCCTGGTTTCATTGACCAAACTAGGCCAGATCATGTGTGCTTATTACACAAGTCTTTGTATGGTCTCAAGCAAGCTCCTCGTGCATGGTTTACAAAATTATCTACGGCTCTCTATCAATTGGATTTTCATGGGTCCAAAACTGATCCATCTCTGTTTATTCTTAACAACAATGGCACTTTGGTTTATCTTCTTGTCTATGTAGATGATCTTATCATCACAGGCAATCACTCTGGGGCTGTTAATGCCGATATTGAACGTTTGAGCTCTATGTTTGCAATTAAAGATTTGGGTCCATTACATTATTTTTTGGGTATTGAAGTGGTGCATCATGGTTCGGATCTGGTTCTATCCCAACGAAAATACATTCTTGATATTCTTCATCGTGCGGGCCTTGCAGACTGCAAACCCGTGTCGTCCCCTATGAGTACTTCTCAGGTTTTCTTACCTGATGATAGCCCATTACTTAATGATCCTTCTAGGTACAGGCATACGGTCGGTGCTCTTCAATATGCCACTTTAACTCGTCCAGACATTGCTTTCGCATTTAATAATGTTTGTCAATTCATGCATGCTCCTACTGAGAATCATTGAGCTGGTGTGAAACGAATTTTACGTTATTTGAAGGGCACGACTAATATCGGCCTCTTATTTCGTCACAACACGGGGTCTAGGCTGCAAGCCTTCTCCGACTCTCATTGGGCTACTAATCTTCGGGCGTTCTCGGATTTTGACTGGGCTGGTTGCCCTATTGATCGTCGATCCACGAGGGGATGTGCTGTCTATCTGGGTTCTAATCTTATTTCTTGGTCTGCTCGAAAACAACGAACTGTCTCTCGATCTTCAACAGAATCTGAATATAAGGCTATTGCTGGTACTGTAGCAGAACTGATTTGGCTGAAATCTCTTCTTCATGAACTTGGTCTAGTTAGCAAGACACCAATGCTTTGGTGTGATAATCTTGGTGCAACCTATCTCTCAGCTAATCCAGTATTTCATGCTCATACAAAACATGTTGAAATAGATTATCACTTTGTTTGTGAACAAGTTACTCAAGGAAAGCTGAATGTCAAGTTCATCTCCACTAATGATCAAATTGCTGATGTGTTTACAAAGGCTTTACCTTCACAAAGATTTGAGTTTCTACGGTCCAAGTTGCAGGTCGTTCCCCGCCCTCAACTTGCGGGGGGATGTTAGACTAAGTTATTTAAATTAGACAACTTTATTATTATCAAGGGTACCAAATTGTAATTAGTTTATCTATATATAGGTCCTTGTATTCATCATTATTATTCAATCAAAAACCCTAATACAATACAAAGTTTAACTGTACCAAACGTTTCACGCCGTCTTCGTCTACAGCTATTCCAACATCCTGGCACCTCATATTACAGTAGCTGCAGACACTCGGGCAGAAAAAAAAACTTATAACCTTCATTAGTTTTCTCAATCTTAAACCACTTCTTCAATGTTTTTGGCCCCAGGTTCCCTTCTACACCTCCCAACATCACAGCATATTGATTCATACCTTTATCATATTTCATCTTCCACACATTTGACTCGTTACAACTGTTGGAGCCTGAGAACTTTATGTTAACATCTGTTGAAAGACGGATCACGCCTTTCTTTGGGTTGACTGGACCGAAAGTCAAAAAGAGGCCATTCTCGTCATTTTGGGATTGTGCAACTCCAGTTGGACATGGATTTTTTCCATAGTCTGCCACATAGAGTCCGCCATCTTCACCGTCTAGTGCTGCTGGCATAATGTAGTACTTGGCCCCTGTGCGGAGGTATTTTCCATTGTAGTCGAGCATCGGAGTAGGAGCAGGAGCTGAATTGGCTGCTAAGATGAATGCAAGTGAGAATAATAAGATGATTGTTTTCATCTTTTATAAGTATTGGTGAATGATGAATGTTTTAGATTAAAAGCTTGAATTACTATTTATATATGCCGGAAGTTTGGTAGTTTTAGATGATGTTGGTTTCGATTTCGATAGTTTTAGACTCAGACTTAAACTGTTGAATGTGGATATTGTTTTTGACCTGTAATGGATACCATTTTGGCACTGCTTGGACTAGGTTGCCACTGATATTGGATCACTTTTAGAGATCAATTTTCTATACAACTTTCAGCTTTCCTTGCAAATCCAATGCATTTTCAATGAAGGGGAAAAAAATTCACCGAGTGAACCGCTTGCTGATTGGGCAGCGAAACCCACATTAGGGCTCTGGCCCTAGACCCAGTGTAGAGTGTTGCCCTCAAACCCCCACCGGTGTTGGGTCATTATAGTTAGTTAAGTTAGTCATTTGGCGGTTAAACTAACCATCGTGGCAGTACAATATATACAATAGTGTAGTTACACTATCAAGAATGTGTTATTGTAATTTCATAAGAAGTGAACTTAAACATGTTTACTTAGTCAATTAATTAAGTGATAATACGGTGATCTATCACCTATTGTTTCTTACAATCAAGTATTAAGAACTTCACAGATGCTTTCATAAGAAGATTTCAAAACAAAACTTAATTGACCATTTTCGGTGTTCACTCTTATATCTTGTTACATGTATCCTTGAGTTTCAAACATATACATGATATAGTGCTGATGTGGCATTTGGAAAAGTTAGGAAAAGAGTGCACCACACCATATAGCCTTATTGAATATTGTTTTTGCTAAGCTTTCCCAAGAGGCATTCTTGCCATGTTAATTTAAAAATCCATCATTGCACTTCTGCAATGTTCGAACATATATATACCAAAACGATCATTCTTTAAAAATACAAAGTAAATACATAAGTTTTAAAATGTGTCTAAAGTAGTTCCTATGGGTTGTGGTCAATGAAGATTGGGTTTGTTTTGACAAATGTTATAAATTTAAGACAGGTAACCTTAATAAATACATAACTAAAAGAAAAAAAAATAAGAAAAAAAAAAACAAAATTAATAAATAACTAAAAGATAAGTTCACGAGCTTAAGAAAAAAAATAATTCTAAAAAATTTAAAATGAAATTATGAAAAATAAAATAAAATAAAACTGACCTCATTGTGACTAACTTAGCTCCTATGTGTTATCATCAACGTGTCTCAATATCTAATCGTAGTGTTTCAAGCAAGAGGTGCATTGTTTTATCAGATGCCTAAAGATATTTATTTAATTGTTTTATCAGATGCCTAAAGATATTTATGTAATGTATCTTTGCTAAATATAAAACAATAATGTTAATATTATTACTTGATGCCCACGGCGACAAAAGTGTTATGATTTGATCCGTTACTTGGAAGATAGATTTTGAAAGGGGTAAATTACATAAGAATAGCAGGTAGGCGGGCAACAAGCTGCGCCGTCACCCCCTTCTGGATAGAGAACCCTAATTTAGAGAAAACAAATCATCGCCCCTGGGGAGTTGAGAAGTTGTTGTGGACCACCCGCTGGACTCTCGTCAGAAATCTGATCGTTTCTGGTGCCAATGAGCCAAAAGTGTCAAAGGCCAAAGGGACAAAAGCATGTTGGTTATCCTCGCACGCTTTAGCGTGCTTTGCCACCTTGTTCGACTCTGCTCTAAGTACCGCTTGCCCCGCCACGAACCCACTCTCCCTGAATCCCGCTAAAGTTGACACACCCGTAAGGTCCACGCATGCGTGTTTCCCACCTTCCCAATCAAACACTAGCGGGTCAGTCGGACGTAAAGTGGACCTCCCTTTTGCCGGGTCTGTGAGAAAGTTAACCGGGCCTCTTTCTTTGCCGAGATCCCTCATCGTCTAAGAATATCCATTAAAATGTCCCGAACGAAATCGTGCCATTACTTAAACCCCGGTAACTCTCTACAATGGAGGGCATGCTCCCCATATTTATCCAAACACACTTTACGGCAAACCGGACATGTTTCGTCATCCGAAAAAATTGGATCATCAAACGATATTTAAGGATTGCTTAATATTCCACCGCTGACATTCGTTGCCCCAGTCCTTCGATAGGGATAACTGTTAGAAAATCTTGGGCGTGGGCCCTCTGTAAGCATTTCATGACGGCTTTCTGGTGTGGGGTCAAGCAAAAATCTTCCCCAGACTTCGTGCGATTCGACAATAAAGTGCATTCGTCAAGGTTTTCTGTGGCCTTTTGGGGGCGGTGTCTTTATTGGAGAAACCGCCAAGATCAAAGTCAGGGAGATATTCATACAGGCGTTCCAAAGCGCAAACATAATCTGGATTCGTGTTATCAACCCCGCTGTTACGTAAAATATGGTCTTGCAACCCCCAGGATTGAGATCGGGACGCCACAAAGGCATAAGTGGCTACATCCCGGGCGTTTCTTCAATTGGTAAGGTTGCGACCCGCCACTAGAGGTCCCCAAAATATGGCCCACCACAAACTACAATATCTTCAATTGCCTCCCGGAGGCCTTTATCAAAACATGAGACAGTGCTGCCTACAAAGGGGGGTTGGCATGTTAGTAAGCCGAAAAGCAACTTTGCGACCCCCATACAGGATCTGAGTAGGAGGAGCTCGCTTTGAGGATCCCGCAGACGAGGGAGGAGCCCCATAAGATCCACAGCCCGTGACGCCCTTTTAGTAGACAAATCACAGATGAAGCTAGCATCGCGGCTGACCGCCCCTCCTAGCAGTTTGACACCTCTCTCAGGCCGTCGAATATCACCGGGGAATAGCCCTAGCCTAGTCTTCACCCCATCGCAGGTTGGCCAAAAAATCTCTGTTTTCCTGATATTAAGGTTGAGCCCCAATGATGGTCCATCTGAACTGATGAGGATATTTTGTTTGTCCATCCCACCTCGCACAGGTTATGGCGTGCGTTCCCGCATGTGCTGATAATTCATGCGACCTACAAAACGAACGAGTATAAACTTCCGTTTGTTCAAGTTGTGGGTATGACATCAACATCCAATTCGTTTTGTGTCGCCCATGCATTCATCTCCCGTGAAAAAAAGGATAACTACCTATGGGTGCTACAAAGGCTTAAAGAGTTGCTAGAAGATAGTACGGATCCCCGTGCTATAATAACTGATTGTGAGAAAGCCTTGATGAATGCATGCGACATTGTATTTCCAGTAGCTTCGAAGTTGTTATGCAGGTATACATATTATTATTATTATTATTATTAATTATTTTTATTATTATTTTTTTATTATTATTATTATACATTCAGGTATCACATTCAACGAAATATATTGAAGCACTGCAGACAAGCCTTTGGAAATGCAGATTGGGAAATATTCGTGAAATCTTTTAAGCGATTATGTAGATCTACATCTCCGGCATTTTATAGTCTCTGGTTAGACCGATTCTACAAACGACTATGTCAGGACGAACGAGCTGGTACATATTTTATTAATTTAGTTTAAAACGCATACACACATTAACAAATATCTTTGTTCTATCTTTTACAGGTGTTTTTGAATATATAGACCGGGTCTGGCTCCGTGAATACAAAGAAAGGTTTGTTTCTGCATGGACAGACACAAACTACAACTTTGGTCAGTATACGACCAACAGAGTTGAGAGCCAGCATTCAAGGTTTAAGATGCACATTAAGGGGGCTAACAACTCACTCCACAAACTTGTGATGATTGCAGACGATGTGGTAACGTCACAAGAGAGGGCAATAAACCACTCGTTTGAAGAGAGTTTATCTGTGAAAAAGGTGCACCATGACATACCTCTTTTTGAGGACCTACTCGGTAAAGTTTCCCATGCAGCGATCGAGAAGTTGATAACTGAGATAAAAAATATAGAGACGTTGAAGGAACGAAAACTGAGTTGTGGTCACCAGCTTTTCACGAGTTCTGGGTTGCCGTGTGCATGTCAATTAGATTCGTATATAAATAAAGGTAATACCATTACTTTATTATTATTACTATTATTATTATTATTATTACTACTACTACTACTACTACTATTATGTTTATGTTTATGTTTATGTTTATGTTTATGTTTATGTTTATGTTTATGTTTATTGAATACAGGAATAAAAATACAGCTGTCCGAAATAGATGTCTTCTGGACACGACTGAATTACGAACCGGAAGTAGTATGGGGGAACGTGACCTTGCGAGTGAGTGGGAGATAGTCAAAGAGACACTGATGTCTCAATCACCATGCGTTCAAAGAAATATGTTGTCAAAAATAAAGTCGGTGGTAAATCCAAGTATGACTGACACTCAACCTCCTGAGGTACAAAAGAATACTCGCGGGCGCCCAACTACAAAATTAAAGAAAAAAAAACAGCAGGAGGATGCGCAAGAAGATGTTAGTATTATTATTATTATTATTATTATTATTATTATTATTATTATTATTATTATTATTATTATTATTATCCATTGTAGGAAGACGAGCCTGTTAGAAGACGTAGGCCATCAGACCCAGGTAAAGATAAAATGAGAGTGTGTAGCAAAAAGTATCCACTCTTAGTAGGGGACAGGTACATAAATAACTATTTATACATACATACATATATACATATGTACACATCCCCTAATCATGATTTCCCAATGTTTGGCGGTGACAGGTATAAATTTGTGCTTAGACAATTTAAGCATCAGATTGATCCCCTTTATCGACGGTTTGTCACGCATATTCAAAATGTTCAGCCAGACGGTAACTGTGGGTTCCGATCTGTAGCTTTGGCTTTGGATATGGAGGAGGAAGACTGGGATTTGATCCGCCACGTTCTTAAAGAAGAGATGATGGGTCAATACCATGAGGATTGGTACGAGATTTTGAACGGATTCGACGATAACGGTTTCGCCCGCATATACTCGTCCTTAGATTGGACGGGAGTCGGGAACACACCCAATTTAAAGTGGATGGAGATGCCTTTGACTGGATTAGTGATTGCTCAGGCATTTGGTGTGGTCCTTCAATTCTTCAGTCCTCTTGGAACGAGCACATTCTTCCCTATTCACAAGCATCCTCAAAGCGTGCCAGAACATCGGGTCATTTCGATGGCCTTCGTGAACGGCAACCACTTCATCATGCTAAAGCTAACAGATGACGCTCCGATGCCTTATCCGAGTGGAGCATGGAGGCGTTGGGTAGATGTAAATCACAACCCATGGTTAGCACTATACAGGGATCGTCTTGATGAGGGGCGTAGGCTATCTCAAACAGATCTAGAGTGGTTTGACCTAACAGGCTGTCCTGATTCTACTGATAGTTCGGTGTAAATTTGTTTTTATAATGTATAATGATTTATTAAATACATTTTTTTATTTTTTATTATTATTTTACATATACAATATGAAATGAAAACGTTCTTTTATAAAAAAAAACCTATACCACCTAATTAAAACTAACAAAATTTAAAAAAAACAAAACTTCTACCGGGCCGTAGAGGGCTCTATGGGCCGTAGAAGTGATTTAGCTACGGGCCGTAGAGACCTCTACGACCCGTAGGCTTCTGGAACAAGGTCGTAGAGACCATCTATGGCTCGTAGAGGCCATTGAGTCTACGGGCCGTAGAGGTCTCTACAACCCGTAGACAAAAATTTTTTGGTTTTTAAAAACTTTGTAAAGTTTATAAATATAATCAGGAGTTTTTTAAAAAAAATTGGAGTCTACGACCCGTAGGGGTCCCTACGGGCCGTAGACTAGGATTTTTTTAAAAAAAATTGTGGTTTTCAGTGATATGTTATATTTAATTTTTCTGGATATAATTCCAGCGAACCGGTAGCCCAGATGGTTTATATATGTGTGTATATATGCTCTTGTATATGTGTGTGTGATAATGTGCCCAGGTTCGATCCTTGTCCCACCCGTTTTTTTTTATATTTATCTACGGCCCGTAGAGGCCTATACGGGCCGTAGGTATGTTTTAAAAACAGAATCAGATCGTTCCCTCTGTTCAGTTTCTCACACAACCCCAAACCAACCCCCCTTTACCCCTTCAAAACCTAATCGCCACCACCACTATCTTCGACCACCACCACCATCTTCGACCACCACCACCATCTTCGACCACCATCATCACTAAGATAACGGTTTCCCTCCTAATTTCAGTCCATATTATCATTTTTTTTGGGTTATAATCGTGCTTTTAGGGTTTATAGAGTTTATAATTATTGTGGATCATTATGATCTATTTGATGTGAATGATGATTGGGGTGTGTTAATCGGCATATATAGACTCTTTGGACATCAAAATTTTTCATCAAAACATCCTGATTTGAAAAACCCCAATTTTAAACTCTATAAACCCTAAGTTTTAAAATCAGTCATTTAACCTTTGATTCCGATCTGTTAATATAATTATTGTTAGGGGTTTTGTTGTTGGGTTGTGTTAGACTTCAATGTGATAAAATCCGGACTCGAAACAGCGTTGAAAGCGCGCGCGTTTTAGGGTTGCTGAAACAGCGTTGAACGCGCGCGCGTTTTAGCGTTGTTTCTGTTTTTGTGTTTTTTTTATGTTTGTTTAGGTGTATTTGTTACAGGATTGAGGCGTTTCTTTGGAATCGCCAAAAACTATATAGTTTTGGCGTTTCAAAAGAAACGCCAAAACTAATATAGTTTTGGCGATTCTTTTGAAACGCCAAAACTAATTTAGTTTTGGCGTTTCTTTTGAATCGCCAAAACTATATTAGTTTTGGCGATTCTTTTGAAACGTCAAAACTAATATAGTTTTGGCGATTCTTTTGAAACGCCAAAACTATATTAGTTTTGGCGTTTCTTTTGAATCGCCAAAAACTATATAGTTTTGGCGATTCTTTTGAAACGCCAAAACTAATATAGTTTTTGGCGATTCTTTTGAAACGCCAAAACTATATTAGTTTTGGCGTTTCTTTTGAATCGCCAAAACTAATATAGTTTTGGCGATTCTTTTGAAACGCCAAAACTATATTAGTTTTGGCGTTTCTTTTGAATCGCCAAAAACTATATAGTTTTGGCGATTCTTTTGAAACGCCAAAACTAATATAGTTTTTGGCGATTCTTTTGAAACGCCAAAACTATATTAGTTTTGGCGTTTCTTTTGAATCACCAAAACTAATATAGTTTTTGGCGATTCTTTTGAATCGCCAAAACTATATTAGTTTTGGCGATTCTTTTAAAACGCCTTAATTATAGAAACGCCCTAACTAACTATAAATTCTTTGATTTTGCAGTTATGGCAGATTTTGTAGACGAGCAGTACATGAACGAGGAGGAGGAGGAGGAGCAGCAGCAGGAGGATGAGCCCGTGGTGCAGGTGGGGGCTGCCATGGCAGGGGGTGACTTGTCAGGCTATGAGCCTTGCAATTTTCGGCGATTCGATTACCCGAATCCCAGATTTCAGAGGTTGAAGAAGAAGAAGATTGAAAAGGCGCGTGGGATTTCTTGGGACGCGCTTCGGGACATTAGGGGGGTGCTGAGGCGATTGCCCGAGAGTGGATCCCGGAAGGGAGCCCACTGGACAGGTTTTTCGACGACTTTTGCGCGCCGTCCCATCGGCCGTTGGTGATAGAGTTTCTATCCACCTTTCGGTTTCGGCCGCCCACCGCCGGATCATCGGACGCCGGATCGTCGGGCGCCGGATCGTCGGGCCGCCCACCGAAGGATATTGAGTTTTCCATACTCGGCGTTGAGTATGGTTATTCTCTAGATGAGTGGGCTACGCACACCCAGTGGTACACTCGCGACGACCTTGTAGAGGTATTAATATTATTTTTATTTTTATTCTTATTATTTTTGTTTTTGTTCTTATTCGAAATGTTAATGTTAATGTTAATGATAATGTTCAGGATGTCTACACTAGGGGGGTAACTACTGTCGCTGATGACGTCCTCTATGCGTGGTGGCCCACCATTGGCGGTCCCGAGTTCGGCAACTCGACAGAGAAGTATTATTATTATTATTATCATCATCATTATTATTATTTTTCAATATCTTTGTTCTAATTATTATTACTATTATTATGCTGTGCAGGGAGAGGTGTGACAGGGCATCTAATATTCGTCACCCCGTAGTTCGTTACATTCACCGTTGCATTACTTATTCCCTAATGGCACGGGGGAATAGTAACGAGCGGGTGACGAAGACGGACCTGATGTACCTGTATTGCATACTCACCGGCACGCCGATTGCCTTGCATCGGGTCATGGCCGAGTACTTTGCCTCCTTCCCCCATAAGCCATTGAAGGGAGGCATCCCATGCGGGGGGATCATCAGCAAGATTGCCGAGCGCTGCGATGCCGTGAAGTATTACGGTTATGTTAACCGTAATCGGTTTCCGTCACTACCGCCCAGGTATTTCGGTTATTAATGTTATTATTATTATTATTATTATTATTATTATTATTATTATTATTATTAATGTTAATGTTTATTAGTTTGTTTCAGCCCAATAGGTCTACCCACGATGAGAGCTATGCTTTGTGCGGCGAAGAAGGCGAAGACGCCGGATCATGAAGCCTTCCACTATCTGATTGGTCCCGGTGGCGTGGAGTTTGTGCATGAGCCGTTAGTACATCAGGGCCTTAGAGGTATTATTATTATTATTATTATTATTATTATTATTATTATTATTATTATTATTATTATTATTATTATTATTTGGGAAACTTGTAGACAACTTGTGTTGTCTGGTTTGCCTAAAAACAGGGGAAACTCTGCCCAATTTTTTTATAAAATCCTGGAATATTATTATTATTTATTAATTATTTATTGTTATCCATTGCAGGTGATGCTGTGGAGGTCGGGTTGCAGTTTGTGCATGAGCAGGAGGGGGCGGTCTTAGGGACGTCGAGATGCCTCAGCAGCAGCCTGAGGACGTGCAGATACCGGCGCGCGTTTATCACTCTCTCAGGTTGCCTGCTGATGTTAGGGCGGACGTACGTGCGGCTGCTGAGGAGGTTGTCGAGATGCGTGCGTGGCGTCAGCAGCAGGACATCTGGCGTCAGCAGCAGGATGTAGAGATGCGTCAGTGGCGTGATTGGCAGGATGAGGCGATGCGCTGGCTGATTGCTGGCCGGCAGGATATGTATCGCCAGCTGGGCATGCAGACTCGTCTCCCACCGACTTTAGGGCCCATCACGCAGCAGACCCAGCATGAGTCCGGTACCTCCTCGCAGCAGCCCGGGACCTCGCAGCCGCAGCCGCAGCCGACGCCGACGCCTGATGAAAGTTCTTTTGACTTATGATTTTCTGATTTGTAAATGTTTTAAACAATTTTTATTTTGAACGCTTGTGTAAATGTTTTAACGTTTAGTTTTATCGTTTGGTTATATAAACGTTTGTGTTTATGTTTTACACGCTTATCGAGACGACATTAAAAAACTAAAAAAATTAAACAAATAAAATTTATTTTATAAATTTGTATTAATGTTTTACATGCTTGTGTTAATGTATTACACGTTCGGGATTAATTATTACATAATTAAAATGATTTTTAAAAAAAAAACCCTCTCTACGGGTCGTATAGGCCTCTACGGGCCGTAGAGGATGCCTAAGACTGGTTTATGTTATATTAAAACTTTCCAACTAAGAAACCAGCGAACTGGTAGCCCAGATGGTCCCCATATACAAAATAAGACTTTGTGTGTGTGTTTGTGTGATAATGTGCCTAAGATCGAACCTCGTCCCAAACGTTTTTGGTTTTTTTTGTCTACGACCCGTAGAGGCCTCTACGGGCCGTAGGCATCATAAAACATCCATCTCGTCCTTCTTCATTCTCAAAATTAATAAGACTTCTTCTACGAGCCGTAGAGGCCTCTACGGCTCGTAGGTAATCATTACCAATGATTGTATGATTGCCAATCATTGGTAATGATTACCTACGAGCCATAGAGGCCTCTACGGCTCGTAGAAGTCTGAAAAAATGGGCTCTACGACCCGTAGAGGGCTCTACGGGCCGTAAAGGGTTGTGTGAATAAAAATTTAACCTTGTGCAAATAGTGGGAGCCTTGATGGTAATGTTGCTAATACTAATGGTCTAACACCATTAATGTTGAAGACCCTTATAGATTCTTTAACCGGAATGTCACTTATGGTGACATTTACCCACTTGGAGTTAAACAACAAGTTTGTTTGTTTTTTTTAATGAGTGCGTCCAAATTTTCAATGAGTGCTTTCAAATTTTCAATAAGTGCTTCTAAACTTTTTAATGAGTGTTTCCAAACTTTATAATGAGTGCTTCCAAATTTTTAATGAGTGCGTCCAAATTTTCAATGAGGGCTTCCAAACTTTTTAATGAGTGCTTCCAAAATTTCAATGAGTGCTTCCAAACTTTTTAGTGAGTGCGTCCAAATTTTCAATGAGTGCTTCCAAATTTTCAATGAGTGCTTCCAAATTTTAATGAGTTCATCCAAATTTTCAATGAGTGCTTCCAAATTTTCAATGACTGCTTCCAAATTTTCAAATGAGTGCGTCCAAAATTTTTAATGAGTACGTCCAAATTTTCAATGAGTGGGTCAAAATTTTCAATAAGTGCGTTTAAAGTTACCGGTTATCATAGTCATTTTCTTCTTCGCCTGCAACTTTTTTATAACCCATTTTTATCTTTAATTCTTCCTCTAGAATCAAAATCGAGTGCTTCTAATAAATAATACGTTCGTTTTTAATGTTAATTCATATGATTTTCGACTGATTTATCAATTGATTTGTAATACTCTGCTTTTCTTGTTTTTCTGCAAATACGTTTAGATTTGATTGTAATCGAATGTTTTTGAATGTTTAATCATTCTGTACATTTAATTGAATTGAAACAATGAAAATCAGGTTCAATTTGTTGAAAATTTATGTTTCGATTGATTTTTGTTGTTACAATTTAAAATAATTTAGACGTTTTTTCCTAATTTACCCTTGGTTAGTTTGACCCAAGTATGATTAGGGGTTTTAATCAGCATCCAGCCATTTTGTTAATCTAATAGCTGAGATTTCTTCTTACGCTTTGTATGTTAATGTAGCTTTGTACAAATATCTCTCCCCAAGAAACAAATACACTGTTTATACTTATTGACCATTTTCAGTATTCACTCGTATATCTTGTTACATGAGTTTCAAACAAACATATACATGGTTACATATTTAATTAATTCGAGCATGGATGGAATAGCAAGACTAGTGGAACTAGTAAACAGGGCGAAGGCCAAAGACAACGGGTCATTGCTGAGTGCCAAATTAATGCTGCCAACCATCTTTGTCTTCAACTATTCCAATATCGCCGCACCTAACATTGCAGAAAACAAGCTTATAACCGTCGTTAGTTTCCTCAAGCTGAAACCAGTTCTTCAATGTATTTGGCCCCGGGTCCCCTTTTACACCTCCCATAGTCACAGCATACTGCTTCATACCTTCATCGTATTTTAATCTCCATACGTTTGACTCGTTACAACTGTTGGAGCCTGAGAACTTTATGTTAACATCTGTTGAAAGACGGATCACGCCTTTCTTTGGGTTGACCGGAGTGAATGTCAATGGGAAGCCTTCCACTTGGTTATAGATTGCTACAACATCAGGTGAGCAAGACTTTTTCCCATGCTCCATCACGTAGAGTCCGCCATCTGATCTACCATTTAGTAGAACAACTACGTATTTGGCCCCTGTGCGGAGGTATTTTCCATGGATATCGAGTACTGGAGAAAGAGTAGGAGCGGAATTAGCTGCCAAGATGATTAATGCAAGTGAGAATAAGATGACTGTTTTCATTTTTTTTTTAAAGTGTTGGTGAATGATGTAAGATTAAAAGCTATATATATATATATATATATAGGGGAAAGTTAATGTGAGAACACCTATATTTCGTGCGAACCGCGAGAACGCCATCTAAAACCATTCAAATCAAAATTTTCTTTTTTCACTTATCTTTATTACTAAAATACAATCCCAAAAACACAATTTACGCGTAAAAATTTAAACGTATACGGAAATAAATTGTTTTTACACATGTGTAAATTTACTGTTTGTACATGTGTAAACTGTTTCATTTACATATGTGTAAAAAGTTAAATTGAAAGTGTTTTTACAAGAAAAGATGAATTATTTGGAAAGAAAATTTGTTTTTTAATGTTGTATTTTGATTATAATTAGGTTTGTAATGAAAAAAAATGATTTTGATTGGTTTTCTCATTTGTTCTCACGGTTCTCGCGATATTTAGCGTTCTCAAGATAACCCTCCCCTATATATATATAGATGGTGGGAAGTCTGCTAGTTAAATATAACAACTATGATGTTGTTGGTTTGGATTTCGATAGTTTTAGACGCAAACTCGAACATGTGTATTTGGATATTGTTTATGACTTGTAATGCAGTGTGCTAAATTACCATCAACAAATTAAACAATGGTCTGAAGCAGACATTTAAATAACATAAAAGCCTCAAAACGGTTTAGGCGAAATCAACAGGAAACACAGTAGCAAATATCATATTATGATTTTTTTTTCTAAGCTTGGCCCATTCTAAGTTATTTGAGTTTTGAATGTCAAGGAAAGCTTATAATCATTTCCAATCACTACTAGAAAAATACCCCTATCTTGACACGCATTTTATGACACGCACTCATTTATGACACTCAAAAACGTATGTCATAAAAAAATTGTCATGGTTTATAAAATTTGGTGAATTAATGACATACATTTTTGCGTGTCAGGAATTTAGTGTCAAGAAATAGAAAACATGACGGCATAAAAATTGTGTGTCATCTTTTTCTGTCATAATTTAATTTTCTAAAAATTTTAAAACTCCCTCCTATATATTTTCATTCCCCCCCTCTCTCTCTCTCCCTCCACACCAACAAAACCCTCTGCTCAAAGATTTCCAATCTTTTTTGTTGCCACAACTTCATCTTCTATCTGCAATCCATCTTCACATCTTTATCAACCACACCTTCCTATTATTCCTACGCTCACTTATCGTCGCTTTACATCTAACCAAAAATTATACAGACCTGCTCAAACACCCTCAAACCCTCTCCGTCGATCTCCACTAGCAAAACAAAAAATTATCCAGATATTTTTCTAGTAGTGAATCTTGTAATTTTCCAAACCCAATGATGATATTCAGGCTGGTAATTTTTAAAACGAGGCGAATGAGCTTTTAAGAATTAGAGATTATCCTTTCATAGAGTTGGGTCAAAAGACGGGTCATCTTATACATTTTCACTATACATGTTAAGGGGGTATTGAAAGTCTGTTTTGGAACCGTTTATGTTTGACAAGTCATTTGACTATTTAGCTAATATGCTATAGAATGACCAAATATAAATATAACAGTTTCCAAGTATGTTTGACAAAGCATTATACGCAGACTGGCCAGTTATCTGCTCGCGATGATAACTTCTGTTTCAAGGTCATATGGGTATCAAGAGGCATACAATTTAAACAAAATCAGGTGATCCATCAACCAACAGGCGGAAACGTGGGTTTTAAACATAAGCAACGAATTAAACTATGTATAATCACAATTTTGCCATTCTGCGCGACCCATGCATGCAAGTGTGAGAACCATAAAACAACTTTATATATTGACACATAGATAAACAGTGATTAATTAAGATGATCACATTACATATTTAATAGAATATGAAAGAGAGACCCCAAGAATTAGTATTATTAAATAGTACGAAAGGTTTCCCATTAAAATCGCCGCTGGGCATTGGAACAAGGTCCCCGCACGTAAACTCACAGTGGCTGCAGATGCTTGGGCAGAAATAAAACTTATAACCTGTATAACTACTTTTCTCGAGCTTAAACCAGTTATACAATGTTTTTGGCCCCGGGTTTCCTTCAACACCTCCAGCCATCACTAAAGGCACTTCCATAAATTCATTATATTTCAACCTCCATACGTTTGACTCGTTACAACTGTTGGAGCCTGAGAACTTTATGTTAACATCTGTTGAAACACGGATCACACGTTCCTTGGGGTTGGCCGGAGTAAAACTCAACCAGAGGCCCTTTTCCAGCTGATTTTGGGCTTGTCCAACTGCAAGTGGACAAGACTCATTTCCGAGATGCCTCATAATGAGTCCCCCACTATCACCATCTGATAACGCTGGTTTAACGCGATATTTGACCCCTGGGCGAAGGTATTTTCCATGGGCATCGAGCACCGGATCAAGAATTGAATTGGCAGGGAAGATGAATGCAAGTGAGAATAATAAGATGATTGTTTTCATTTTTGAAAGTGTTGCTGAATGATTCAGATAAAAAGCTATTTATAGATGGTTGGAAGAAGTTTGGTAGCTTAAAACCATCATCATGTGTTGTTGGTTTGGAGTTTCCTTAGTTTTAGACTCGAAGTTGAAGTTGGATACTGTTTTTGACTTGAATGTCAATCATTTCAAGCAGACAGTTGCAACTTGCAATATATATAATTAACTTAAAAAAAAGACCATGATCTACCTATTTAGTATTTACGTACCCTCATCACTTCTTAAACTATCCATGGAAACTCACATTTATGCCATTTGACAGTCAATGGCATTTTCGGCAGACTAATAATCTCATCGTTATCATAAGTCTTTTTCACGGTCTTGGTGGCTGATTTCAGGATTGCAGCAGCAGGTGGTGTTACCAGCTCCGGTTTTGGTTTCTGGAGGATCTTCTTTCTGTCCTGGATTCTCGTCGAAAAGCTTGCTAACACAATCTGGAATGATATATTCCTGTAACACAAAATCTTAAAAATTAAAATGATCGATAACAAAACACAGTAAAAAGTACCTGTTCAAGACTAGTATGCTGGCCGCACCACCTACAATCACATGCCCGTCTAGGCTGTTTGTTAAAGGAACGCTAATTCCGCCTGATTGGTTTCATAATTAACCACTTTTGGATTGTGTAAACATAAATATTTTAAATCTACAGGAATAAAATTAGATCCAACTGAACATGAAATTAAACCAGTCACCGGTTAACATTGATAAAGCATAGTAGTTTAAGACATCAAGTTAGTCGATTGATCTACCTCGCTAAGTTTCTAACGATTATTTAGAGTAAACTCCTATGTGTAGCTTTTAAAATCGTGTGTTTCCGCAGTATGGAACCTTCCTGAATTATCTAAAATTCAACTTGAAAGGTGAGAACAACCAAATGCTAAAGATAATAAAAGCGAATGTATAGATTAATCAATTCAATGCGCGAATAACCGATTTCAGTCTTCACTCTTATTTCTTGTTATATATATAATATATCCATGAGTTCCAAACATGTACATGATTACATATTCAATTTATTCAAGCATCCATGAAACATCTATAAGGAATTGAGACAATTAAGGAAGAAATTATGCACTCAAAGATATTAACCAAGATCATGGAGCCAATCATGCTATATCTCATTTAGTTCCAATATTCTCTCCCATGTATTTAATGTATAGATTTGTTAGTTCACTATAAATAGCCCTGTACATTGGTTGTAATTTATCATAAAATTAATACATACATCAAGGTCTCATATGGTATCAAGAGCAGGTTCTCTCCTCTGAGAAAAAAACCATCGATCCTCTTTCCAGCAACCTCATTTTCTGTTTATTTTTTTCTCTATCCTCTCCACAAACAACAATATGTCTGACACACAAAGCTATTCCACCACAATCATCACTCTCTCTACACATACTCACTTCCCTATCCAGCTTACTTCCGACAATTTCCCGTCCTGGCGGAAGCAGGTTTGATCAACACTCACAGGGCTCAAATTAGACCAATACGTCGAAGGCCTTGCTGAACCACCACCAAAAATCACCGATGGCAAACCCAATCCCCACTACCGTTTATGGTTTCGACAGGATAAAATTCTTCTCGGAGCTCTCCTTGGAAGCTGTTCTGCCACAATTCTCCCAATTGTGTCATCCTCTGAAACCTCTCGTCAGCTCTTCCAGCAACTGACCGAGAGTTACGCGAGTGTCTCGAGGTCTCGGATTATCTCCCTCAGAACAAAACTTGCCACACACAAGAAAGGAACTAAGCCAGTTGCTGAATACCTCCGTGAAATATTGCGGATGAATTGGCACTGGCTCAGAAACCAATCGATGATGATGACCTCATCGTTCACATACTCACCTAGGTGACGATTACAAAGAAATTGCTGCTTCAGTGAAGATGAGTGACACTTCAATCACTTTCTCTAACTTGTTTTAGAAGTTGGTAGACCATGAATGCACACTCCAGAATTCTCATACTGCTGCCCTAATGACCACAGTCAATAATACCCAAACGAGGGGGCCAAGATATGCTTCACGACCCAATAATGAAGCCCGAAACCCAACCAGGCCTCAGGGACAATTTTGGCTATTGCTCTCGACCTCCTTTCAACACTCTATTTTAAGGTCTGAGACCATGAAATAGTTAAAAATCATCAACAAAGGATGCAAAGAGGAATGTCGACTTTTCTTTTTGGTGTTAGCTTGTTTTGTTGACTTTTCTTTTTGGAAAAGATGGTTGATCTTGAGGAAGGAGAGATTCCACTGGGTCGGTCTTGCGGCCTCAATCGTGATTCGATAACCTTTTTTTTTTTCAAATCTTCCCGATGATTTGTCGGTGGAAACCTTGAAAGAAGAATATGGGAGGTGTGGTCAATTAGTAGATGCATACATTGCTAGGAAGAGAGATAATTAAGTTTGGAAAGGTTTTTGCCTTTGTACGTTTCGCAAAGATAAAGGATACTGAAAAGATAGTCAAAGCCCTCAATGGTGTAAGATTTCCTGGGAGTAGAACTTTTGCTAAGGTGGCAAGGTTTGGGAAGCATGAAAGAGTAGCGAAGAAGGGCTCCAATCAAGGGTATCAACCGGTCACATTGGAGAAAGTCAGCTCAAACATGGTAAAACCTCAGGTGCAAATTGTCTCTAGTAATGGAAGTAGAATAAACCCGTACAGAGATTCTCTAACCGGTGATAGGGGTAACCAAGAAGATGTTAGGTATGCGTTGGACATGGATGACAATGTAACACCCCGGTCCTAGGGCCCAGAAATTTTTGCGTCTTGTTACTATTTTATAATAAATAAATTATCCAAAACGAATAATAAAGGACGCGATTACGTACAGAATTGAAAACTGAACCGTCATAAATAAAATATTATGTAACACGTTTTACGAGACCGAACCAATACGCGTTACGAACCCGGACCTGACCCAATAACTAATTGGTTAGTCATTACATGGGACACATGGCTTCATTGCCATGTGCCCCATGGCACTTTATCTATAAGACACACACTCACCAACAAAATTATAAAAACCACCCCACCCCAACCCTTTTATCTCCAAAAATAAAACACACACATAATCAGACATCTAGAGAGAGAGTGCAGGAGGAAGAACAAGGGGTCCGACCACCGCCACAGTGGCTGAGCCACGGCGGTGCTGCTACCCCTGCTATCATATCACGAACAACACACACACTCCACCTAATGAGAGAGAGAGAGAGACAGACGCAGAGGAGGAAGGAGAAGCAGCGGCGGCGACCCCTCTGTCTCCGGAACAAACTGAGGTAAAACCCCCTTCGACGCATAGGCTGATTATGTAGATGATAGTTTGTATGGGGATGATGGTGAGGGTTACGGTGGTCACAGGTGTGAGGTGTTGGGTTGATGGTGATTATGGAATGATAATATTAGATGATGGTTGTTGTTGATATGAGATCGGGTTAAGGCGACGGTGATGGTGCTGGATTGGTGGTTACAGGAGGCGGTGGTTAGTCGGTGGAAAGATGGTGGTTGTTTGGTGGACACGGGTGATGACCGATGGTGTTCTCAGTGGAGGTGGGGTTCAAATGGTGGCCATGGCGATCTCAGGTGGTGGTTATGGTGGACAGAGGGGCCGGTGGTGATTGATGATTGGTGGTGGTTGGTTTTTGGTGTCGGGCTCGGGACTAAGGACGGGTCAACACTGGTCAACAGGAGTCAACCTCCGGGTTAACCGAGTCAACTGGGTGGTCAACATAGTCAACCAGTCAAACACGAACCATACTATGAATGTGAGGTACAACCGAACCCGACGACTCGATAATTAGATTTAAACATTTCGTATTTGTACTCGAACCATGTGGGACTCGACGAGCCGTGTATAAACCAAATCTATTGTTTATATATAAGTATGAATTTATATTAGATGTGATGCATAGAACTCGAAAATTGATATATGGAAAATACTATAAGTTACACCATTAGTAAAACCAACATTAGTAGCATAATATTATGGACTCGATGCTTAGAATTCGGACAAGTGGACTAGAAGCAAACTAATAACATTAAGGACTTTAGACTCGATGCATTGTACATTATTATTTAAGACATAGACTTGAACATTGAACTAGATATG
This sequence comes from Ambrosia x helenae, assembly GCA_030844895.1. Classification (NCBI taxonomy): domain Eukaryota; kingdom Viridiplantae; phylum Streptophyta; class Magnoliopsida; order Asterales; family Asteraceae; genus Ambrosia; species Ambrosia x helenae. The sequence continues at coordinate 462,152 of JAUTDX010000184.1, read as the reverse complement.
AACTTTATACATTAGAAATTATTAGATGGGACATAACTAAATACTAAAGCATGACTCGAGTGTATAAAAGCTTAATCAAATGGAACATAAAGGACTATGGCAAGACTTAGGAAAGTCGTTGGGTCGAATAGACGCTAGTGCGTCTTGGATAACTAAAGGATTATACGAACACGAATAACTTAATAAATAGAAAAGTATACGCTCACGCTCGTCCCCACACGCAACCATGACGACTAAAACTGAATACTAATAATAATGGGTGTTGACATAGGGCCCAACCAGGAGGATGTCAGTATTCGATACCGAGCACCGGTTTTTATAATTGAGCTATGCAAACAGGTGAGTTCCGTGTACCACTCCCCTTTTTCTGTATTATTGTTTTGGGGTGAATGCATGCTTCTGTTTTATTAACTGTTTGATGTGACAAGATACTAGCTGCCAGATAACTATACTGACACTCATTAACCCAGGGGATTTGGGCCACTTAATATGTGGGTAGTACTACTTGGGGAAACCCCCACACACAGTGGATCCGGAAGCCCGAAAAACCGTCCACTGAGGTCCACGGGGCCGTTGTGACATGTATTTTGCCAGGGGAATCTATAATGGCAGTAGATAGATTCTGTGTTAAGGTTTGAGGTGTCGCTTGTACATCACGTATTTGAATATGTAAACTGGTTTATGAAATGATAAACTGTTTTGGATTCACTTATTTACTTACACGGACTCACCAGCGTAATTGCTGACCCAAACTCTTTTAAGCATGTGTTCAGGTATTGCGTTTGGATGATCAAGAAGAAGAGGTATATGCTTGCTTGTGTGGATTAGAGATTATCATGTTAGAAGGTTCGAGCTTTAAGCGTTGCGGTTTAGAGCATCTAGAGATATGTACGGATAGAGATCGGATCGACTAGTGGATTACACTCCTCAACTGCTTCGACGACCGCCGCATCTCGTCCCTGCATTAGACTTTAGTTACATTTTTATATTGTATTTGTATTATTTTTGCGACCAAAGGTTGTATGAATATTAAATATTAGTTAACGTAGCTTCCGTTGTGCAAGTCTGTTGCCAAACTGTCGGTTCGACCTGACCCCACCGGGTCGGGTTGTTACAGTTGGTATCAGAGCAACGGTTGTGGCGAAATAGGATATCTCCAGGTATCCTATACCGCACCAGGATAACTTAGAGAACTTAGCGTCTAAGGCTCTAAGATTACCTAGCTAGGGAATGCCTTGAAAATTATATAAGACTGACTAGAGTAAGAAACGAAATAAGTTGAGACCCGAGTACCTGAACACACTAGAATGCTTACCGGGACTTAGAACCAGTATGACTAGTATACGAGCTTTGAGTGATACATGACTACGACGGAGATTATTAGAATAATTTCGTGAGGTAAATTGACGATTACATTTGACGTCATGTAATTGTGAATTTACAGGCCCGAAAAAGTTCTAAGAAATCCGAAGAGTCGCCAAAATTGTGAGTGTTAACTATGATACCCATGAACGTATGTGAGAGAATGAACTATAGTGGAGTCGTAAAGAACAGGTGACATACTGTGGTGACGACAGTAAAGGCCTTGAACTAGATACTTTTAGTACGATTTAGTGTTTTTGATAGGATACATATACATATATAAACACATCCGTGACTAATGTAGTACTTGTTCTCTGGACTCTATGTATACGTGTAATAATTCTAAATGAATGATACTATATGTGACTAACTTTTCATGACCAAGTTATAAGCTAACCCTAAGAACCAGGTACCTCGCCAAAATTCGGCGCTGCAACTTGAGGAAATTCAAGAAAACAAAGAGAGACTTTATCAAATTAGAGAATGGATACCCCCTTAATCCGACAAGCATTACTTTCCAACCAAATAGTTATTGTCTATCATATAATTTGTGCGTCTTTATTCATTGAATTCCGTATTGGTATCTCCTTGTCAGCTAGGCCAAAGTAGGAAAAAAAAAATTGAACCATTGACTACTAGATTCTTTGTTCGGACTAGATCTATATCGACCTTCGTAGATTTAAGTCAAGGAAAATGTCTTGAATTTGTAACCGCATAACATGTTTCAGAGTCGATCTTGGAAAAATCAATTGGAAAGGCAGTAATTTAGGCTCAAGAATGTGTCGATTACCATGACCAACCAACCTTCGTTAAACCAAAGAGACTAAGATTGAACGCTACAAGAGGTAACCGTAAAATTTAATACATGTTTTGTTAATTTTATTGTCGCATATTGTCTTCGGATTAGGGCCAAGATATTTGGATTAGTTTCGTAACAATTTAAGTGTAGTGACGAGTCACTCGTATGAAACATATTAGTAATGTATAGGTAGGCTCCAACGGGGGAAGTGAACCCAGATACGACGACACGCACGCACGTGTATATCGATAATTCTGAGATCCAACGAGACCATTATAGTTTACAAATTTTTCTAGCAACATAAGCTTTGACCAACATAGCAAATGGCTCGGAAGGTTCATTTTTACCCGCTAATCCGATAAGTTTTACCTCGTAATCAAGTAGTTATTGTTTACTATATGATTATGCGCCTGTATAAGTTGAACTTAGTATTAATATCTTCTGACCGAATAGACCAAAGGTTAGAAATTTAGCCATTAATTACTAGATCATTTCATTCGAGCTCGATTTATAACGACCTATGCAAGATTTTTAGATAAACATAGCATATTGGATTTATGATCACATAACAGGTCGAAGAAATGATTTCCAAAGTATCAAATAAGGATATGGATAAACCACATTAAAGGATATAGGTGCACCGAGGATATTATAACTAGGCGAATTCAAGAAACTAAGAGTAAACGCTATATGAGGTAAATGTAGGATTTAATGTACGTATCATGTTGAAATACAAAAGTAAATTTAAATACCACATGACATATATAGATTATTGTCAAAATATTGGGGTTAGCCTCCTAACATCTAAGCATGGTAATGGAATTATTGTTATGAAACCTATTAGAAATGTATAGGATGGATCTAACGGGGGGAGCGGATGCAGTTGTAGCGATCACTCTAAGGGATATTTGATAGGAACCATAAAACACACTCCAAGTTTAGCAAGAGAGCTCTACATAGGTGTTAATTTGACCTCACGAGGAAACAAGATTTAGGACGGCAAAAGAAAAATTATGCGCCATTGACATGGTTAAGATCAACATAATGAGTTTGGAGGTCTAATCTTTTCATGTTTCTTGACAACTTGTCCCATACCCTACATCATATACGCTAGAAAACGTTGAAGACTTAAGAATTTCGACAAGTTACTGAAGATATAGATATGATAAACCACAATATTAGGTATTAAAGTCTGTGAACCTTTATAATATAGTCTTGTATAAGTTCCTCATTCTAGAAGTTAATCTATGCGAAAAACCTAGTTCTTAAGAACAAATAATAATTATCGGAGTATACATAAAATTTCTTGATCAACACAACTACAAAAGCAATAACCTAAATACAATCAGGGCACCCTTTATTTCATAAGTTTTCACATTTTCCATTGTTTTCCTTTTGAAATAGGAATTTTATCATAAGGTGAGATTTCCGGTGGATTTTCAAGGTATCATTGGTGTGGTGGGTTAGCTGCGGTACACCCTATATATAAGCACCAATGATACATTGAAAATGAGACTGAAAATCAAACCAAGAACCAACACTAGTCCATTGATAGTATGAACCATTTGTTTTAAACCTAAAAGTAGCATGAAGCTTAGTGTAGAACCACATACATCATGAATGGGTTAAGAAAATAGTTATGTACGCACGGGTGTATAGACCCGAACATTGAATCCGAATATGAAATATGCTGGATATGCCCGAGGATAGCACGAAAATAATTCCGAGGACGGAATTCCATTAACGGGGGGAGAATGTAACACCCCGGTCCTAGGGCCCAGAAATTTTTGCGTCTTGTTACTATTTTATAATAAATAAATTATCCAAAACGAATAATAAAGGACGCGATTACGTACAGAATTGAAAACTGAACCGTCATAAATAAAATATTATGTAACACGTTTTACGAGACCGAACCAATACGCGTTACGAACCCGGACCCGACCCAATAACTAATTGGTTAGTCATTACATGGGACACATGGCTTCATTGCCATGTGCCCCATGGCACTTTATCTATAAGACACACACTCACCAACACAATTATAAAAACCACCCCACCCCAACCCTTTTATCTCCAAAAATAAAACACACACATAATCAGGCATCTAGAGAGAGAGTGCAGGAGGAAGAACAAGGGGTCCGACCACCGCCACAGTGGCTGAGCCACGGCAGTGCTGCTACCCCTGCTATCATATCACGAACAACACACACACTCCACCTAATGAGAGAGAGAGAGACAGACGCAGAGGAGGAAGGAGAAGCAGCGGCGGCGACCCCTCTGTCTCCGGAACAAACTGAGGTAAAACCCCCTTCGACGCATAGGCTGATTATGTAGATGATAGTTTGTATGGGGATGATGGTGAGGGTTACGGTGGTCACAGGTGTGAGGTGTTGGGTTGATGGTGATTATGGAATGATAATATTAGATGATGGTTGTTGTTGATATGAGATCGGGTTAAGGCGACGGTGATGGTGCTGGATTGGTGGTTACAGGAGGCGGTGGTTAGTCGGTGGAAAGATGGTGGTTGTTTGGTGGACACGGGTGATGACCGATGGTGTTCTCAGTGGAGGTGGGGTTCAAATGGTGGCCATGGCGATCTCAGGTGGTGGTTATGGTGGACAGAGGGGCCGGTGGTGATTGATGATTGGTGGTGGTTGGTTTTTGGTGTCGGGCTCGGGACTAAGGACGGGTCAACACTGGTCAACAGGAGTCAACCTCCGGGTTAACCGAGTCAACTGGGTGGTCAACATAGTCAACCAGTCAAACACGAACCATACTATGAATGTGAGGTACACCGAACCCGACGACTCGATAATTAGATTTAAACATTTTGTATTTGTACTCGAACCATGTGGGACTCGACGAGCCGTGTATAAACCAAATCTATTGTTTATATATAAGTATGAATTTATATTAGATGTGATGCATAGAACTCGAAAATTGATATATGGAAAATACTATAAGTTACACCATTAGTAAAACCAACATTAGTAGCATAATATTATGGACTCGATGCTTAGAATTCGGACAAGTGGACTAGAAGCAAACTAATAACATTAAGGACTTTAGACTCGATGCATTGTACATTATTATTTAAGACATAGACTTGAACATTGAACTAGATATGAACTTTATACATTAGAAATTATTAGATGGGACATAACTAAATACTAAAGCATGACTCGAGTGTATAAAAGCTTAATCAAATGGAACATAAAGGACTATGGCAAGACTTAGGAAAGTCGTTGGGTCGAATAGACGCTAGTGCGTCTTGGATAACTAAAGGATTATACGAACACGAATAACTTACTAAATAGAAAAGTATACGCTCACGCTCGTCCCCACACGCAACCATGACGACTAAAACTGAATACTAATAATAATGGGTGTTGACATAGGGCCCAACCAGGAGGATGTCAGTATTCGATACCGAGCACCGGTTTTTATAATTGAGCTATGCAAACAGGTGAGTTCCGTGTACCACTCCCCTTTTTCTGTATTATTGTTTTGGGGTGAATGCATGCTTCTGTTTTATTAACTGTTTGATGTGACAAGATACTAGCTGCCAGATAACTATACTGACACTCATTAACCTAGGGGATTTGGGCCACTTAATATGTGGGTAGTACTACTTGGGGAAACCCCCACACACAGTGGATCCGGAAGCCCGGAAAACCCTCCACTGAAGTCCACGGGGCCGTTGTGACATGTATTTTGCCAGGGGAATCTATAATGGCAGTAGATAGATTCTGTGTTAAGGTTTGAGGTGTCGCTTGTACATCACGTATTTGAACTATGTAAACTGGTTTATGAAATGATAAACTGTTTTGGATTCACTTATTTACTTACACGGACTCACCAGCGTAATTGCTGACCCAAACTCTTTTAAGCATGTGTTCAGGTATTGCGTTTGGATGATCAAGAAGAAGAGGTATATGCTTGCTTGTGTGGATTAGAGATTATCATGTTAGAAGGTTCGAGCTTTAAGCGTTGCGGTTTAGAGCATCTAGAGATATGTACGGATAGAGATCGGATCGACTAGTGGATTACACTCCTCAACTGCTTCGACGACCGCCGCGACTCGTCCCTGCATTAGACTTTAGTTACATTTTTATATTGTATTTGTATTATTTTTGCGACCAAAGGTTGTATGAATATTAAATATTAGTTAACGTTGCTTCCGTTGTGCAAGTCTGTTGCCAAACTGTCGGTTCGACCTGACCCCACCGGGTCGGGTTGTTACAGACAAGGAGTCGGAAGTGATGGAATCTTGGAAAGGAAGATCTGCGATTGGTGTTGCAAGGAATTTTAAAAGCCTATGTGAAATGGAAAACAATTTGAAGGATTTCAATGACATGAAAATTGAGATCCGCTACTTGGGTGGACTGAAAGTGTTGCTGACGTTCTCATCGTCTGTCAAAGCTATGCGGTTTATGGACAGGTTTGAGGATTGGGCAAAATGGTTTGAAGAAGTTTTTATTTGGGAGGGTCAACAGTTGAAGTTTGATAGGTTGGTGTGGCTTAAAATTTCTGGTCTACCATTAAATCTAAGGTGTGAAGAACATGTGGAGAAAATAGGTGAACAATTCGGCACTGTGATCAGGGATGCGGACAAGGGTATTAATGAGCCGGATCTTACAAGTGTCTACGTAGGAGTGATTGTTGATCATGGTAGGATGATTAGGGAGGAACTCACGTACAGGTGGAAGAATATGGTAACTTCTTGTTGGATCTCGGAAAGGGCTCCTAGTTGGGTACCGGAGTTTGTTAAAGATGTAACAGTTGTCGTTGGAGATGAGGAGATAGTGGTGCCGGAATCAAGTACTAAGGAAGGAACACCCCGTATAAATGGGAGTGGATCTGAGGTGACTGGGGCGGCCAATCACGAAAATGTTCAGGTTGGAGTCCGGTCAGTTACCAGAGATTCAATCTCACCGGAGGAGGGAGGCGAGCAGTCAAAGGGTATTAATTTTTCTTGTGAAGCTGAAAGGTTGCATGGGGGTGTGGAGGATATTAATGATGTGAGAGTCTCTATGCATGGGGAGGGGGTCATGGGTGTTGCTGAGGTGGGTGATAATATTCAAACATTAAATGTTGATGCACTAAATGATGGTGGGGGCGATCAACGACCAAGGAATAACAAAAATGTTAGGGTGGGAGTGAAGCAAAAGATCAAAAACAATGGTGAAGTTGATTATTTTGGTTCAAGGGGGGTAGTGGAGCAAAATATGGAGACTATTCCTAGAAAGTGGACTAGACGTAGAAGAAGCCCAGTTCAAGAAGGCCAAGCATCTGTGAGGAATGGTGAGGAGAACAACAATACGAACGGGGAGATAACACAAAAAGATGAATACGGTATATCCAATTGGCGGTATCCTTGGAGAAATGTATCTCAGGGTTTTCATAGAGTACAAACATAGGGCGACTAAACGCATTATGGAGCGGGAGAGATGCGTGATTTTTGATGACATGGGGTAGGAAATTTTGTTGTAACAGTAGTAACTACAGGTGATTTTGCGGGCGTTTTACATTGTGTTAGTGTCTTACTTGTACAATGTAATGTATATTTTGGGTGTTGAATGAAAGTAGTTTGCCAATCAAAAAAAAAAAAAACTCTTTTTAGTATTATTTACCATCCAACTACATCGAGTATTTGAAAATTTTTAGATATCACTTATAAAAATAACTATCTTCATTATGTATCATCTTTAGTATTTTTGCTAACGTAAGTTTGTGGGGAAGTTTTTAAGTAAAAATATATAAGCTTATTTAAAGTATTAATAGTTAATTTTAGAGTAAACTGTCAAAATCGTCCCTACGGTTTGGTAAAAAAAATGTCACGTGCGTACAACTTTTGGTTTTTTTATCAAAATCGTCTTATGGTTTCAATTATTTGTCACTCTCGTCCCTGGCACTAACGTCATCCAGTTAGTCCCAGTTAAGTCATGTGTAATTCCGTCCATTCACGTTTTAAAGTTTTAATTGTCAAAATCGTTAGTTTGTTCGTATTTATTTGTTTGTGTTCATGAAGGTCTGTCTGTATTCGTTTGTTTTGATGAACATTTGTTTGTGTTCGTTTGTGTCGGTTACCTAATGTTAGGACAAAGAGGATTGGTGAAACCACTTTTGGAAACCTTAGTCTAATTCACTTCTGTCATTTTGGCTAAGTATAGAAGTACTGAAGAGAAGACAAGAAACTGCTGAAGAGAAGATATGAGAAGTGTTGAAGAAGAAACTTCATCAGAAGTTCTGAAGTCCAAACCAGACAAGTTCACTTCAGAAGTACTGAAGACAAACTACTCATCAGTAGTTTGTCATTCATCAGCACTTAGCATCAGATATTTTCCACCGCCTTTTGTATCAGTAGTTTATTGTTTATTATTATTTTTAGCTTTAATTGTTTGTTTCAATGTTGCAACTTGTGCAACTTGTTTCTGATGTTTCTGTACTTGCTTTATTGGCAAGATACATGCATGTAAACGTCTATAAATAGGAGGCTTCAACCTTCTATTTTAGACATTGATTTTAATAGAAAAATCCTTCAAACACTTTCACTGTTCTATTCCATTTCAGTATTTATTGTGAATCTGCCTAAGTATCTAATTCTCATTTACTGCTTAGATTCATAATAAATACTTGTCATTATTAGTTTCAATCATCAAGAGGGAGTAATAACTCCTCTCTAAGTATAAAAAGTGTTGCTTTAACTTATACATTCCGCTGTGCTTACAATCTGATATACAAGAGCTTGCTAAACATTTAAGTGTCAAAGATAGCAAGTTCTTACTTAAAAGAGCATACTGATCCAACAATTGGTATCAGAGCCTTGGTTTATCTGATCACATATCAATCTAACAAATTGAGAATCAGACACAAAGCTCTTATTGATACTCTATAAAAGATCAAAAGTTCACTTTTTATCAACATCCATCACTTAAAAGAGTCATCTGACAAATCAATACTCTTTAAAATGGATCCACATAATACTGGTTCTGCTACTAAACCTGCCATGCTTGTAAGAAATGAATACAACATATGGCAAAAGAGAATGGCACATACCTTGTCACAGACCAACACAGGTTGTTGGAGATCTGTGATATATGGTCCTCACAAACCAGTAAACATAAATCTTGAAACTAAAGTTGAGGTTCCTAAAGAACCAAAAGACTATACAGATGATGATTTCCTAAAACTTGAGCTAGATGCAAAAGCATTCTCTATGTTGGCAATGGCTCTCCCAAATGAGATATACTCTGGCCTTTTACATTGTGAAAGTGCCAAAGAACTCTGGGATTGTCTTAAAGAACAGTTTGGAGGAACTGAAGAGGTGATTGCCAACACCAGAGAGATTTTAGCTCAACAATATAAGACATTTGCTCACATTAATGGGGAAACTTTAACTCAACAATTTGAAAGATTCTCCTCATTAATATCTGAGCTAAAGTTAAATAGTCAGACCTATACAACAGTATCTATGCTACATAGATTTTTAAGGTCTTTACCAGACAAATGGGAAACATACTCCATTGTTTTAAGATCCTCACCAGACTTTAGCTCCCTCACTCTTACAAAACTCCATGGGAGATTACTTACTTTTGAGAGAGAAATTGATCAAAAGAAGAAATTGCAATCATCTGGTAAAACTGCTGATGACTACCTACCAGGTAGTACAACACTTTTGGGACAAGACTCACCAACTTGTTCCTATGGATCTTATGACAACATTGACATAACAACTGGGATCTCATCAGAAAGATCTTTCCCAGGTTATGACAATGATGACCAAAGTCAAACTGCTGATAATCTATGTTTTATCATGGATGATTTGAAAAACTTTAGCAGTGATGACTTAGAAGAAATGGACATTTTACACCAACTGGCCATGCTAAGCATTAAAACTAACAAGTTTTATAAAAGGTCAGGAAGGAAATTTCCAGGATTGACCAGTAATACAAAAATTGGTTTTGACAAATCTAAACTGAGATGTCACAAGTGTCAGAAGTTGGGACACTTTGCTAGAGAGTGTAGAAACTCTAGCTTTAACCAATCACAATCTGGAAATAACTTTAACCCCAATTATAATAGGAATAATGGAACTCAAGGGAGTGCTCATTTTGTACAGGCACAAGCTCCTCAACAGCAATACATGCCACAAGTACAATATGTTCAAATGCCTGCTCAACAGATGCAGAGCCAACAATCAATCCCTCCCTTTCCAGTTGCTCAACATCCTCCACAGCCTCAACAACCCTCTCAACAAAGTCTTTTCACCTCAGGGTATGTTGACTGGAGCAGTCTTCCTTTTGACACCACAGAGTGCAATCCTGATGCAGACAACAAGGTGTTTGACATCAACTGGGGAGAACCAGGCAATGGCAGAAAGAACTTTGCCTTAATGGCATTTGAAGGCTGTACTTCAAAATCTGCATTGTCACAGGTATCAAAAGAATCTTTGACAAAACTTTGCTCAAATTCTTGCAAAGAAACTTTTGCTCTCATAAGAGAGACAAATGTGCACTTACAAGGAAAAGCCAATGATTTAGAAAGAAAATACACTCAGATGAAGTGTGATTTAGAGAGAAAACTTACTGCTAAAACAAAAGAAGCCTCTAAATTAACTAACTCAGCTATTGAAACCCAAGCACAAATTAAAATGATGATAGAAGATCTTGGGAATGTCAGAAAAGAGCTTGCTGACACCAAGATCAGTTGTGAAAAATGGGTGGATTCTTGTAAGGGGTACCAGCTATTGCTAAACAAACAGAGTGCTTTAAATGTTAAGTTTGGCATAGGGTACCATCATGTTGAAACACCAACAGATTTCTCTCCCAAAACTACTGAAGATGGGAGAAAAATTGTTTCAAATGAAACTTCTGAAGGGAAAGACTGCACATCTTTCCATGAAAACTTTCTAAACAGAAATCCTGGTATTTTCAAAGAAAGTACTTCAGAAGTATTAACAAAATCTGACAACAAGCCATCAGTAGTTTCATCTACATCAGGAGTTGAGACTCTGAAAACTACTGATGAGCAAAATCTTCATGTTAGAAATGTGCCTTTAGATCAAAAACAAAAGGCAAAAGAGTGTGAAATTTGTGGTCTGTTCAACCTTAAAACAGAGTTTTGTAGATACAGAAAAGGAATTCAGTTCAATCATAAAATTAAACAACAGGTTATGGGAAATCAAATCAGAAATGATTATGAAAGAACCTTTAATCCCAAGAAACAACAACCTGAAAACACCTTTTCTCAGAAAAAGATAAAATCTCAACTAAAATCTTTTTCTCAAAATTCTTTGTCAGTAGTTAGACCTGAATCATCAGCAGTTTCACAAACTGCTGAGATTCAAAAACTAATGAACTTGGTACAACTACTGATGACCAAGGTTGATGGTGGTCCTGAAAAGGATACCACCATGGTTCTTAATGAAAAATCCATTGCCAAAAAGACATGGATTTCTCAACCTGGTCAAGAACAAACTGTAACTGTTCTCAAGAGCAAACCCAAAGCCAAACAGGCTTGGGTTCCTAAATCTAACTAATTTGCTATTGTATGCAGAGAGTTTCCAGGGGCTTAAACAGCATATGGTACGTTGATAGTGGAGGCTCTATGCACATGACTGGATGCAGATACCTGATAAACAATTTTATCAGCCAAAGAGAAGGATCTGTATCCTTTGGGAACAATGCTAAGGGATATGTGCTAGGACATGACAATGTCTCCTCTGGCAAAATACAGTTTGACAAGGTCAATCTTGTTGAAAACCTTGAATACAACTTGCTGAGTGTGTCACAAATGTGTGATAAAGGATATTCTTCCTTTTTCACAAAGACAGCATGCAAGATCATCTCACCAGAAGGCCAGAAGTTGATAGAGAAGATCATTGAAGATCATACTTTGCTGATTGCCAAAAGATGTGGCAATGTCTATGCAGTGGACATTGAGAAAGACAAAGTATTGAACAACACTGCCTGTTTCTTCTCAAGGGCATCAACTTCAGAAACTGATCTCTGGCACAGGAGACTTGGCCATGTGAACTTTAAAACCATAAATAAAGTCACAAAAATGGGCTTGGTCAGAGGTCTACCTTTGAAAGTATACCAGTGTCAAGAACACTGTGTATCCTGTTTAAAGGGAAAACAGCATAAGTCCTCCTATAAGTCTATTGAAGAATCAAAAACAACTGCATGTCTTCAACTACTCCATATGGACTTATTTGGACCTGTCAAGATTATGAGCCTTGGTAAGAAGAAGTACTGCTTAGTCATCATTGATGACTACTCAAGATTCACATGGGTATTCTTCTTATTCTCCAAGGATGAGGCTGCTGAAATCATCAAGTTCTTCATTCTACAAGTGGAGAAACAATATTCTCTACCTGTCAAAACCATTAGAAGTGATAATGGGACAGAGTTCAGGAACAAAACTCTGGATGAATTCTGTTTGTCTAAAGGGATTATTAGACAATACAGTGTTCCCAGAACTCCTGAACAAAATGGTGTAGTAGAAAGGAAGAACAGAACCTTAATAGAGGGAGCAAGAACAATGTTAGCTGATTCTGGACTGCCCTTGTACTTTTGGGCAGAAGCAGTTAACACATCATGTTATGTTCAGAATAGAGTTCTTGTGGTCAAGAGACATTCCAAGACTGCCTATGAAGTTCTTCATGGCATGAAGCCCCTTATCTCCTTTTTCAGGGCTTTTGGGTGTCAATGTTTCATCTTGAACATCAAGGAATCTATTTCAAAGTTTGCTGCCAAAGTTGACTCAGGTTACTTTCTTGGTTACTCTTCAACTAGAAAAGCCTACAAGGTTTTTAATTCTCACACCAGGATAGTAGAAGAAACATTGAATGTCAAGTTCAATGAGTCAAAACACACTCTTATTCCAGCACATCCTGCTGAACTTTTTGACCTTGACAACTTCCATTTTGGACCTGAGAAGGCTGTTACTTCATCAAAACCTACTTATTATGGTGACAAAAGGTTTGATGATGAGGATCCCACACCATGGACTCCTCAAACAGTTATCAAGTCAACTTCAAAATCATCAGAAGTTCCCCAAACTTCTGATCAAACAAGTACTGAGGAACAAACTCATACTTCTGGTTCAGTAGATCCAACTACTGAAGATCAAGGAACATCTGAACCAGATATTATAGACCTCAGTAGTTTGTTTGAAGAACATGAGCCACCTACACCTGTCAGTGGTCTACAACAACTGATTGAACACAGAGATCATCCACTTGATCAAATCATGGGTGATATAGCTTCAGGTGTTCTTACCAGAAACCAGCTCTCCAACTTTTGCCTATTTTCAGCCTTTATCTCACAGTTGGAACCAAAGAAGTACCAGGAAGCCCTCAAAGACAATAATTGGGTGCAAGCTATGCAAGATGAACTTTTAGGACAAAGAGGATTGGTGAAACCACTTTTGGAAACCTTAGTCTAATTCACTTCTGTCATTTTGGCTAAGTATAGAAGTACTGAAGAGAAGACAAGAAACTGCTGAAGAGAAGATATGAGAAGTGCTGAAGAAGAAACTTCATCAGAAGTTCTGAAGTCCAAACCAGACAAGTTCACTTCAGAAGTACTGAAGACAAACTACTCATCAGTAGTTTGTCATTCATCAGCACTTAGCATCAGATATTTTCCACCGCCTTTTGTATCAGTAGTTTATTGTTTATTATTACTTTTAGCTGTAATTGTTTGTTTCAATGTTGCAACTTGTGCAACTTGTTTCTGATGTTTCTGTACTTGCTTTATTGGCAAGATACATGCATGTAAATGTCTATAAATAGGAGGCTTTAACCTTCTATTTTAGACATTGATTTTAATAGAAAAATCCTTCAAACACTTTCACTGTTCTATTCCATTTCAGTATTTATTGTGAATCTGCCTAAGTATCTAATTCTCATTTACTGCTTAGATTCATAATAAATACTTGTCATTATTAGTTTCAATCATCAAGAGGGAGTAATAACTCCTCTCTAAGTATAAAAAGTGTTGCTTTAACTTATACATTCCGCTGTGCTTACAATCTGATATACAAGAGCTTGCTAAACACTTAAGTGTCAAAGATAGCAAGTTCTTACTTAAAAGAGCATACTGATCCAACACCTAAAATTATATATATATATATATATATACACACTAGTTTTTATCCCGGGAGCGTCCGGGTTGAAATATCTAATATAACATAATAAAATATATTATTATTATTATTATTATTATTATTATTATTATTATTATTATTTTAAACAAATCTCTGCTATTAGTTATCATATTCAAATACAAAAAAAAAAAACGAATCTCTGCGCCGGGGTATAAATCTAGTGCCATTACAAATGAATTCGGAAGTTTGTAATCGATCATTCTAAAAAGAACTAACATGAAATAAGAAAAAAAAAGTTAATTATTGAAATTTCGAACGCATTAGTCTAAGGGTTATATGATGCGTTAAAAAATTCATGGGTATATGATCGGGTATATAGTTCGGGTATTTGGGTATGTTGTTTCGGGTAATCGGGTAGGGCATCACCAGACCCGACCCGACCCAAACCCACAATTTTTTTTAAACTAATCCCAAACCCGACACAATACCTGTCGGGTTACAAAAAATTAGTCATTTTTTCTCCGATTTTTATATAGCACTATGGTACTCGTTGGAAAGATAATAAAACGCTCGTTAATTTGGTGTAATTTTTTTCTTTAAAAAATCTCGTATATAAAAGATATTAACGTTTAAAAGTTATGGGAGGAAACACGAGAGATAAAATAATAAAGGTTTAATATTTAGATTTAGTAGATTATGTATTTAATAGATTAGGTTAAAGATTATAATAGATTAGGTTAAATCATATTTATTTCTTTTTTTTAATTGGTCTATAGTTGCCACATCACATCCTATGTGGCATCTCTCAAATGAGAGATTGCATAAGAGTATGACATGTATGATTAATACCTTTGCAATATATATATATATATATATATATATATATATAGATTTAGCAAGCACTTTATGCATGTTTTATTGTACTCTAATGTACAAATACTTGCTGCATGTTCATCCTAAAACGGTGGTGTCAGTTGTTGTAATTTTTTGAGGCTGGAAAGGTATTTTGGTCAATTCACACATGCTGAGCCATCATCCAATTTCACCTTCCTATACACGTGTTATCCTTTCTCTTATTTTAAACCGTACTAGGTTAGAGTCCCGTGGGGACCCACGGTTCACCCGAAAGTAAAATGAAAAAAGTAGGAAAATAAGAATTGTATTATGCAAGTTGTTTTGGTTACTAAATGTTTGATAATGCAATATGTATGAATTTTGATGTTCAATGCAAAATGTCATCTAACAGTTTAAAGCAAGAATGATACAAACAGGACTAAACGTACCAATTCATTTGTAAGAGTGCATCCAAAACCAGGTAAACCATTGTAGTTAGATACTTGAAATTGTTGCATATTCAAACTCATTGGTTGTTGTAAAACATTGTTAGCTTCTTCTAAAACATTATCAGTAAGAACTTTGAATAATTTCATTTGGCGACCATTTTTGTTAAAAGTAATAACATGAAAACGGTTGAATTCCTTTTTTCAAAACAAATTAAATCACCAATATGGAGACGAAGATTATTTAGGAATTTCACCCAACCATTACAAAACATTAATTACGACCAATCTTTTTAATTGACATGTTCCAATGATGTTCGTCATCTACATACATACTAATTGGCAAGTTAGGGAGTCCATTGGGATACTGATTAGCAAAAAAGGAATAAGGTAGAACCTGAAAGAAAAATTATTGTACACGTGGACAATTAAAATCCGATATAATCTTATATAAAAACGTGTAAAATAAAAAAAAAATTGAAATTAATAATCTTTACCATGGGTATTGTTAATTCATGTTCAATCATTTTACAGAATGAGACATCCAATTGCATAGATGGAGAATGATTTTAATGCTTTATTAGGAACGTATTTGGACTAACATAGTTGAAATGATATAGAACATTGAAAAACACAAATCATTAACAACTTTAGACCAACCATTTGTAAAACAAAAAACATCATCTATCAATTCTAATCGGACCAACCAATATTGTCCTTCATATGTGGCAACTGTAATGTTACTGTTGTGTATGTTTTTAGACAACAGAAATTTGTTCATGCCCTTCGGCACAGTCTGGATTGACACGTTAAAAACAACATTAAAAAGAAAGAATCATTTTTTAAAAATTAAATAGGCATATGAACATGAAAATAAGAAACATACCAAAATTGTTGACGAAGGGTCATGCGAAACCTTGAAAAATTGAGAACCATTGTGATAAGACATAATAGCGTTTGTGTCTTCGGATCAAATCATGGTTTTCAAATATATATATATAAATCTGATTCAATATATATACATGACGATTGAAATTTGTTAAGGGACAATATGTTCAAATATATATTTATTGACCTAATTTATGTTTACCGTTAAACATAATTTTGTAAAAATAGATTAAACATAATTTCGTATTTAACATAAATTCGGTCAATAAATTATGGTAAACCTAAATTCCGGGTTAAATTGATTCATAATCAATCAGTTATACAAAAAATAAATGAGAGCTATTATGGTAAACTGAATTTCATATTAATAGTAATATAAATTAATGAGATTAAAAATCGTAATAAATAACATTAAATTCGGTCAATTATTATTAATGACAATAAATAATACATATACATAAATTCGGTCAATAAATTATGGTAAGCCTAAATTACGGGTTAAAATGATTCATAATCAATCATTCATACAAAAAATAAATGAGAGCTATTATGGTAAACCGAATTTCGTATTAATAGTAATATAAATTAATGAGATTAAAAAACGTAATAAATAACATTAAATTCAGTCAATTAATATTTATGACAATAAATAATACATATAAATAATTTCGTAAAAATAGATTAAACATAATTTCGTATTAAACATAATTTCGTATTAAACATAAATTCAGTCAAAAAGTTATGGTAAGCCTAAATTACGTATTAAATTGATTCATAATCAATCATTCATACAAAAAAATAAAAATAAATGAGAGCTATTATGGTAAACCGAATTTTGTATTAATAGTAATATAAATTAGTAAGATTAAAAAATCGTTATAAATAACATTAAATTCAGTCAATTATTATTAATGACAATAAATAATACATATACATAAATTCGGTCAATAAATTATGGTAAGCCTAAATTACGGGTTAAAATGATTCATAATCAATCATTCATACAAAAAATAAATGAGAGCTATTATGGTAAACCGAATTTCGTATTAATAGTAATATAAATTAATGAGATTAAAAAACGTAATAAATAACATTAAATTCAGTCAATTAATATTTATGACAATAAATAATACATATAAATAATTTCGTAAAAATAGATTAAACATAATTTCGTATTAAACATAAATTCAGTCAAAAAGTTATGGTAAGCCTAAATTACGTATTAAATTGATTCATAATCAATCATTCATACAAAAAAATAAAAATAAATGAGAGTTATTATGGTAAACCGAATTTTGTATTAATAGTAATATAAATTAGTAAGATTAAAAAATCGTTATAAATAACATTAAATTCAGTAAATTATTATTAATGACAATAAATAATACATATACATAATTTCGTTAAAATAGATTAAACATAATTTCGTATTAAACGTAAATTCGATCAATAAATTATGGTAAGCCTAAATTACGGATTAAATTGATTCATAATCAATCATTCATACAAAAAAAAATGAGAGCTATTATGGTAAACCGAATTTCGTATTAATAGTAATATAAATTAGTAAGATTAAAAAATCGTAATAAATAACATTAAATTCAGTCAATTATTATCAATGACAATAAATAATATATATACATAATTTCGTATTAAACATAAATTCGGTCAATAAATTACGGTAAGCCTAAATTACGGGTTAAAGTGATTCATAATCAATCATTCATACAAAAAAATAAATGAGAGCTATTATGGTAAACCGAATTTCATATGTTGCTTTTCACTAATAATAAGTAAATAACACTAATAAAAAGATTTGTGATTATCAGTACTCTTTATCAATTTACATTCAAATGTTATATTGGGTAAATTAAATCCGAAGTCAAATAGCTATGTTTCAACAGCGTGACACTTTAATATTGATACTATTAAGTCTGTTGATCGATATTAATGTCTTAAATTGATATTGGTGACAATAACATCAAAATATATTAAAAATACACATTAAAAAAAGTTAAAAAAAATAGTAACATCAAAATAAGGAAGACCGCATAAATCTATTCAATGACGATTGCTTAATTTGATGTTACTATTTTTTTACATTCAAACATTAAAACCGTATTAAACAATTGCTTAATTTAATGTTTAAACAATTAATGTTTAAACAATTACTTAAATTAGACAATTAATGTTTGAATATAATGATTGACAATTGTTACATATATACAATTAATGTATGAATGTAATAATTGACAATTACTTAAATTAGAATAATTCCTAATAAGTCTCGTAATTATTGACAATTGCTTAAATTAGACAATTAATGTTTGAATGTAATGATTAGACAATTACTTAAATTAGACAATTAATGTTTGAATATAATGATTGACAATTGCTTAAATTAGCCATAATAAGTCTCCTAATGATTGACAATTGCTTAAATTAGCCTAATTTACCATGCGTATTTTTTCATTACATATAAACAATTAATGTTTGAATGTAATGATTGACATTATTAGATGTTCTCAACAGACTTTCAATGATGGCGTCGAATTAGGAGATCACCGTTTTAATTAGAATAATTTAAATAAATGATGATTGCATTCCATTAGCACCAAAATTAGTCAAATAATACTATACATACATATTTACTGAATTTATTAAAAGAGTATAATACGCCTGGTAACTTTCCATTCTGTATTTTTAATAATAGAGGCTTTAATTTAGGAGATTTATTTTTGGCTGGACTAAATTACGGTTACTGAAATGAAATTGTTTAATATGGTAATTAGTCCAAATTCGTATAATAGTGACGTTAAATTCGTATAATGGTGATTAGTCCAAATTCGTAATTACCATTATATTAATTTGGATATTTGCGTTAAATTCGTATATCTATATAATAAGTCTCCTAATATGGTAATTAGTCCAAATTCGTATAATGGGTAAGAGATTAATATTTGAAATTTGAAAACCTGCCCAATTTAAATAGAATCATAATTTAAAGCTGATGGATTTTTTTTATAATAATATTTTCGTTAAATTAGGAGACTTATGGCTTAGCATACAATATGAAATTTCAAATGTTGACTTATAAAATTGAACATAAACAATAAATTAATGGTTTGATTAATTGGTAATCAATCATTAATACACCAAAAGAAATGCAAACTTTATGGTAATCAATACGAATAGTAAGTAGTGAACAAAATATATATTTTATTATATATAAATATCAATAGAATGAGGTTACAAATGTTATTAAATAACAACAAAATCCATTTCCGTATTCAAATAAATTAAATAAAAAAGCATAAAAAATGAATAGCCATATTTAGATGAAAATAAGATTTATACCAAAACTCTTGCTGAAGGGTCATGCATCACAATGAAGAATTGGTAACCTTTGTGATAAGCCATAATCGAGTTTGTTTCTTCGGATGGAACCCTGGTTTTCAAATGAAAATACGAATATGTTAAATAAACACGATATATTTGTATATATCTAACGAAAAAATTATTAGAAACACCTTTGAATCTATCTATATATCTAAAAGCAAGAAAAAAATATTAAATTTGTGTGAATGGTATACAAAGGAAATGGTTACAAACAGGTTTGAATCTATCTAACACTCACACAGTTTACTTATGCATTCAAATGGAATCCAAAGATTTATGGAAATCGTAATTACCGAAAATAGGTGAAACCAATACATCTCGGAAATGGTTACAAAAGGATACAGATCTATCTCCACTCTACTGGAAATTAATGATATGAACCGATTTTATAATACAAAGAATACTGGACATCGATTTAATAGAAATAAAAGTTTCAAAATCAGAAATCAAAATGATGTAATAACAGACCTCGAAGATCAAATGGAAAACATACCTCGAAGAAAAAATGGAAAAGCAGAATGAGGAAGGTAGGGTGGAAGAATTGTGAAGGAATATTGGAGAGTGATGGAAGAATGGAGAAAAAAATACAAAATGGTTTTTATATGGAAAAAGTCGGAGCCCCATATACAGATATGGATCCTTCAGGCTCTCTCTAAGGCCTTCATTCGACCCGAGATGTATTCAATTATTATATAGATAGATGTTAACTCTCTTCTTTCTCTCTAGAACATTCTTTTTTTTTCTCCCTGTAAAATATCACCATGGTGGTTGCGTTGGATGGTGGGTGTGGTAGTGGCGCTTGATGGTGGTGATGGTGAGGTTGGATATTTTTTTTGTTCAGGCGTTCGGTTTTAAACCTTTCAGTTGCGGCTACCTTTCCACAGTTTTCAGGTAAGAAAGTTAGGCTCTCTGGTCGAGTTTAGTTGTAGATCAAAACTCCTAATTAGTTTTTGATTATCATATTTGTTGGATTCGTTAATTAGATCTGGAATAGACTAGGGTTTATGTAGACTATTTGGGGATTTTTAGTTATTGATGTTTTGTGTTTTAAAATTTCTGATATATTTTCAATCCTAAAAGGGAATCTTTTACTTGAGATGTGTGTTGGTTTGATTATTATTTGTGTTGCTGTACTAATTTGATGACCAACAACAACCATGTTCTTTGTGATTTCCTCTTTGATTCTATTGACATAGTTAATAATTTCTAAACTTTTATATGACTACATTATACTACCTGACTTTTGTGTTCTGTTTTGTTTGGCAAAATTGTTTTTTTTTTTTTCAGGAAATGGTCCGGTCAATGCTACTTTTTGTTGCAGGAAACTCCAACAACAATGGAGCTGCTAACACGGGTTGCACTGGGGTTTTTCTGTTATTCGTGATCATCCATAATTTTTCGAACAGTTTAGAGTCTGAGTTAACGCAACATTACTAACATGATATAGTTGTGAAGGTAAAACTTAGATTCATCATGCAAACTTTAACATTTTAAATTATTTTAGAGTTAAACCGATTTTTTTCGCGTGTGTTTACAACCTGGCAGAAAATAACGCAGGTGCAGACTTAGATGCTCATTTTTGGTGAAGATCAGCTAACGACAGATTCTTTTTGTGAATCACTTTATAGGTAATGCGCATTAATCATATAAGTTGTTATTCTTTAATATTTTTAGTGTTAAAAGAATTAAATAAAGTCGAAAGTAACTATGGTTTTAGCCGCGTATAAAAGTTATAAAGTGAAACTTAGGTCTGAATTTCACAATAAGTTTTGCAAAGATTAAATTTTAAGATGAGATTTTTTCATTCATTTGAAAGAAATTAAATGACCCCCTATTTTGGTTATGAATAGTTAGGGATTGGATGTGGTCATGTTGCTATGATGTTAAAACATGTATTACTTTTAAAAAATCTATGGTTGCTGTTGTATAGTTCTTTCATTGATGGGCTATCTGTTTCGTTTTGTATTAATGGTCTGATTTGCATCCGTTTTGTGTTTTCAGGTAACATATGTTATTGTTTACGAATTTTATCTATCCAAGTGTAATGCCGTAACGGTCCATGAAGGATTTGTTTTATAAAGTAAAAGGGAGTTTCGATGAGAGTCATGTGATCCATTTGTCATATTTGAAGTTGTGGTTTCTCATTTGTCAAGTAGTGGCATTTATGCGCTACTAGATCTGAGGATATTGGCAACATACGACTAGATAGACGCATTTGCATTTAAAATTGGATTGGAGCAAGTCGTCTTCCGCCAAATTGAAGTTCAGGTTGTTCACACAAAACCGATCTACAAGTAAGTCTTAGTTGATTCTTTGCTGATTCAAAAAATGCATTCTAGAACTGATCTTACAATTAGTATATATATATAGTTCTTTTATGTTGTCCGATGAGATTGCTAGGGTTCCGGCTAATTTCGATAAGTTAGCTCATTTATTTGCTTTATCATACTTTGTCCGAATAATAATTATTTTGATTTTTTTTATTACAGTGCTTCACATGATATGAAAGGCTCCTTGAAAAGTTTCCCAAAGCATGAAACCAAACATTCAGAATAGAAGGTATGCATCTACTTGAACTTAAACATTTTTGAAATTGCCTCATGTTTTTACCGAGTAATATTAAGAGCATTTTTTATGAGTTTAGTGTTATGTACTTATGCCATGTAGAATGTTGCAAGATGTGCAAGATTTAGTCCTAATGGAAGCTTTCTTGCATTGTGTGGTGCGGTGCAGATACATCAATTAAACTGTTTAAGGTAATGAGATTTTTACATAGCTCATATTGATTATAGAGGTAGCAAGTAAAACCGTTCCGGTCGGATTGATCACTTTTTTTATTTATTGATTTTCTATTATAAGCTGTCACATTGTGTAGGTTTGCGATAGTGATTTTCGCTTAATTATAGTGATGAAGTCACAATTTTTTCGTAATAGTTGAGCTAATATGGGAGCCTTAAGCTTATTTCAATTTGAACGCGAAACATTTTATAGAATCAAGTGTTACATCTTTTTGACACATTTTCTGGTATATAGTCTGGATATTCTTGCTTTTATTTTAGATTGAAGTAATAGTATTGGTTTTTATTGTTCTTAAACTTTCAGTATAAGAACAATTTGAGATGTCTTGACGTACTGGTTTGTTTCGCCTGCCATTAATTGCTTCTCTGGATAGTGACAAAAGGGATGGCGATTTTTACGCACGACTAAAGCAACAACACGATCGATGTCAAGTGACTTTTATTAGCTACTATGTATAAACGTTTTTCCCGCCGCAACGCGCGGACGGGCAAAAACCTAGTTAATAAACAAACAGAAAAACATTAATTCCTTTCTTTAATGGACGAACACAAACAAAAAATCTTGTTTGGCAAGTTTCGTGAACACATTTATTTCCTTAACGAACAGAAGGCGGTGTTTGTGTTCGTTCGGTTCGGTTCGTTTACACTATATCCACATATCAGATTATCCAATTGTTCAAAATATAATTCCACAACAAAGCGGTATCAGGGCCATGGTGGTTCGAGTGCAACGTGAAGGACAAATTATGAACTTGCTGGGCAGAAATCTATTAAACTAATTATTTGGAATTATAAAAGTTAGATATTATTAGGAAATGTCTACATCTATGGCTACATATCCTCCCTCCATAACTACCTTTGAATATCATAATTAGTCAATCCTGTATATTTGTAAAGAGGAGATATTCTCTCCATCAGTTAGTTATTATCTCTTGTATATATAGGACATTTTACCTTCAATGAAATACATCAAGATTTGATATCATCATATGGTATTAGTTACATAACAAGATCCTTCCTCTTTCTTCCATTCTCCTTCTTCTTCTTTTGGCCTTCGCCATTTTTTTCTGTCTCCCTCTTTCTTCTTTTTTTGGTTTTTGCTCCATGGCCGATTCCATCACCAACGACTTCTCAACCATTCCTCTTCATTCCCTAAGTCACCAAATCAACATCAAACTAAACTCCACCAATTATCTCCCATGGGAGAAACAAATCATCCTGATCCTCACCTATCTCAATTTTCTCGGTCATGTTGACGGAACCAAACCTCCTCCTCCCGAAACCATCACCACCGCTGAAAAATCATCTCTCAATCCTAATTTTTTAGTTTGGAAAAATGCCGACCAAAAAGTCCTCATTTTAATCAACTCTACCTTAACCGAAGAAGCTATGGCCGAAACACTCGGACATATGACGGCTCTTGCCATTTGGAAAGCCCTCTCCGATGCCTATAGCCATTGTTCCATTGAACGCATTCATGATCTCAAAGACACCCTTCGACCCTTCAAAAAGGAACTTCTTCCGTTTCCGAGTTTGGCCGAAAATTCAAATCTTTGGTCGACCAACTCACTGCTATAGGGCATTCTATCAATGATGAGGACAAACGCCATTGGTTCCTTTGTGGACTTGGTGCCTTCTTTGAAAACTTCTCTACCTCTCAACGCATTCGACCGGCTTCCTCATTTCGTGATCTTTTGGCTAATGCCGAAAATAAGAAATGTTCCTTCAAAAACTTCAGAGTTCTCAAATAAGAAGGGTTTCAGGACACGTGGCTTATTTCCATTGGTCATCAGCGGTTCCGTCTCCGGAGTCGGCTCCAGAGCCTCGGGATCCGGGAACCGACTCTCTAAAGTCAGGGGGTGGCTATTTTGGTGAATTACCTCGGTCAAAGGCTATTCCGGTGGTTTTCCTATATTTTAGCATAGTTTGTAATTAGTCTTAGTCAAAGTTTTCTTTGTAATTTTCCCTACACTTTAACTCCTTTTAGCTCCTTTGATTATTATTTATTCTTTGATTATCAATGAGAATAATTCAATCAATTCAATCTTATTAAAATCAAGTTGTCCTCAAGACAGAATTCGAAAAAAGAGTTAATAGAACAAGTTCTTGTATTTGATTAGAGCACTCCTGTTCAAACATATGAACCCATGCAAAGTGATATAAGCGTATGATTTATTATGGAATAGTAAAACTGGTGGAACTAGTAAGTTGGGAAGAAGACGTAAGACGAAGGATCATTGCTGAGTACCAATCGTTTCGCTGTAATGGTAAATGATTGCTTGCCTTTATTCATTGGGACAATGCCCTATAAATATACATTTACAAATGGTGTACATGGTAACTAATGAATGGTTGGTCAAAGGCCATTACTACACAAGAATAATACAATTAAATACATTGACTGAGATAAATAGGAGTTGACTTGACTGAGATAAATAGGAGTTGACTTGGTTTGACTATATTCCCGCTAATAGGCCCCCGCAGTCGAAGCAGTAGCTGGACGAATGCAAAGACTGGACTTGAAACGATCAAATAGAATTCGTGGCAGGCCTTTCGTAAAAATGTCAGCATATTGATACTCAGTTGGAACATGAAGAGCTCGCACGGCACCAAGTTTGACTTTTTCGCGAACAAAATGAATGTCAATCTCTACGTGTTTTGTTCGCTGGTGTTGCACTGGATTCTGAGAGAGATACATTGCTGAAATATTGTCACAATAGATAAGAGAAGCTTGACGGATTGGGACATGGAGCTCAAGCAAAAGATTACGAATCCAAGATAGCTCAGTGGTGGTATTTGCGACTCCTCGGTACTCAGCTTCAGCACTTGAGCGTGAGATAGTCGGTTGTCGTTTGGACGACCAGGATATCAAATTATTTCCAAAAAAAATGCAGTAACCCGACGTTGAGCGACGGGAATCTGGACATCCCCCCAGTCAGCATCAGAGTAAGCTGTCAGTTGGGCTGATCTGGAGGGAGTCAAATGCAATCCATGATCAGTTGTACCACGTAGATAACGTAGAATACGTTTGAGATAATTGAAGTGAGGTTCCCGCGGTGCATGCATAAACAAACATACTTGTTGAACCGCATAGGCAATATCTGGTCTTGTAAATGTAAGGTACTGCAGGGCACCGGCAAGGCTTCGATAAAGGGTACCATCTGGTAGTAGTTCACCTACAGTAGCACTTAGTTTAGAGGTTGTGTCAGCAGGTGTGTGACACGGTTTGCAATTTGCCATTTTTGCCCGTGCAAGTATGTCTTGAATATATGCTCTTTGTGACAAGAAGAGTCCACCGTTCGTGTGTTGCACTTCGATACCCAAGAAATGATGTAACCTGCCAAGGTCAGTCATAGCAAATTCTCTGGACATGGCATTAATAAAGAAGTGCAATAAGTTATCATTTGATGCCGTGAGGACGATATCATCCACATATAGTAAAAGATAGGCCATATCATTTCCACGTTTGTAAACAAACAACGAACTATCGGAAGTGGATGTCTTAAAGCCACATTTAATAATATATGATGCAAAGCGCTGGTACCAAGCACGTGGTGCTTGTTTTAGACCATAGAGAGAGCGCTTGAGTTTACAAACAAACTTTGGATTTTGATTATCCACAAAACCTGGTGGTTGAAACATGTAGACCGTCTCATTCAAATCTCCGTGGAGAAAGGCGTTTTTAACATCAAGTTGATGTATGGGCCATGAGTTTGATAACGCGAGACTGAGTACGGTTCGGATGGTGGTTGGTTTAACCACGGGGCTAAAAGTTTCATCACAATCAACACCAACCTGCTGTGATTTACCGTTTACAACTAGACGGGCCTTATATCTCTCAAGTGTCCCATTAGCATGAAATTTATGGCGAAACAGCCACATACATCTAATTATGTGAGCATCGGGTGGTCTCGGTACAAGATCCCATGTGTGATTTTTCATTAAAGCCGTGTATTCAGTTTTCATAGCATCATACCAGTGTGGATCGGTTTGGGCATCAATGTGAGATTTTGGGAGAGGTGAGATGGTTTCGGTATTGAGGTTAAATGGAACTTTGGGTTTAGAGGTGCCATCACGGGAACGAGTGACCATGTGGTGTCGTGGGTGAGGGTTTGGGGGTGGATCGGGAATGGGCTGTTGTGGCGTATGGGCTGGCAGTGGGCCGGTGTGATGGGCTGTAGTGGGTTGGTGGGCCGCTGTGGTAGGATGGGTTGTAGTGGGTTGGTGGGCCGATGTGGTGGGATGGGCGGTAGGATTGTGGGCTTGTGTTGGCCGGTTGTTTCTCCTGGAGTAAGTAATAGGAGGTGGATGGTGTGTGGGGGTATCTGATGGTATGGTTGTGTTAGAGGGTTCGGGTGGTGTGGTGGGTTGAGTGAAAATTAGGGGTGAGGTATCAATGTCAAGGAAGGTATAGGATTCGGGTGATGGCTGGTAGGATTTGGAAAACGGAAACTCAAGCTCATTAAACGTGACATGACGAGAGAGAATGATTTTGCCCGTGGCTCGATCTAAGCAACGGTAGCCACGGTGGTCGGCCGGGTAACCAAGGAATACACAAGGTGTAGACCTTGGAGCAAGTTTGTGGGGTCGGGTGTCGGACTGATTAGGATAGCAGGCACAACCGAACACACGAAGGTGATCATAAGCAGGGTTCTTAAGGTATAAGGCAGCAGTGGGGGTGCGAAAACCAATGGTTTTGGATGGTAGAATATTGTGGAGGTACACAGAGGTGTGGAGAGCTTCAACCCAAAGGTTTGGTGGTAGGGATGCATGGGTGAGGAGGGACAACATGATCTCATTTAGTCTTCGGATCATCCTCTCGGCTTTCCCATTTTGTTGGGATGTATGAGGGCATGAGAAACGAAATTGTAACCCATGAGAGGAAGCAAATTGTTTAAATTGAGTGTTGTCAAATTCCCCACCCATGTCACATTGGAAGGATTTAATGGGCCGGTTGAATTGGGTAGAGATGTACCTGTAAAACTGGGTGAATTTGGTGTACGTTTCAGATTTAAATTTTAATGGAAACACCCACGTAAATTGAGTGTAATCATCAATGATTACCAAGTAATATTTGTAACCCTGTTTGCTAAGGACAGGAGATGTCCACAAGTCACAATGCACAATATCAAAGGGACAAATAGTAGAAGAAGTAGATAAATTAAAAGGCAACCGTTTGTGTTTAGCAACTTGACAAGAATCACAAAAAAAATTACGGGCATGTTTATCACAAGAGATAAACTTATTAGAATTTAAAAAATCTAGAACATGTAAACCAGGATGTCCTAGACGATTATGCCACGAGCCTTGAAGACTTGTGGAGATACAAACGGAAGCTTCATGAGGATGGATAGCAGTGAGCGGGTAGAGGTGGCTAGTGCTATCATGCCGACTCAAAATCGTCCCACTCGGGTAGTCCTTCACAGAAAAACCAAAAGGGTCAAAATCAACAGAAACCCAATTATCACGAGTGAATTTCCGTACAGAAATAAGGTTTTTAATAATGTTAGGGGTATGTAAAATGTTTTTGAGTTGGAGGGGTTTTGAAGTTGAGGGAAGGTTTGTGTGACCCGATCCAGCAACTGGTAAAAGATGGCCATTTCCAACCAACACATTTTTAATAGAACTATCACACGATTGAGAAATCATACCTGAGTCCGAAGTGAGGTGGTTGGTAGCCCCAGTATCCATGAACCACTGTGGTGTTTCATCATCCATTGCCATAGCCTGGAACGCCTCTGCCAATTCAGTCGGTTCAAGAGGGTTTACATCGGTGACATGGGCCTGAGCCGATTGGTTTGATGGGTTGTTTTGGGTGGTTGAGTTCTGTGGGGCGGACCATGGAGAGGCCCAGCCCGGTAAGGTAGGATATGGACAAGGAGGGGGTGGCATGGGCCAATAGGAACCGGGCCAGTAGTTGGGTTGGAGTGGGTAGTTGGGTACATTCCATGGTGAGCGATTATTGTGTCTATTGGCAGGAGGTCTGTTGGGCCTGTTTGTAGTGTTATCGGGCTGAGTTGGGCCAGAATTTTGGGGCTGGCCATCACGACGAGGAGAAGGTCCAAACCTGCGGGTGTTATGCTGAAAATAGCGAGAACCTTGTGAGCTGCCATACCTGTTTTGTGGGGCATCTGACCGACGATTCCCCTGGGTGTTGCTGTTGGACCCATCTCGTCGTGATGCCGGAGTGACAGCAGCCAGGGCTTCGGATGGTGCGGGAGTGGGTTCACGAGCAGTTTGGCGTTCTTGGTCACCACGAAGCATTTCACAAGCTTCATTCCAGGGAGGCAATTCTCGATGAATGATGGCTGCAATAGTGTCGTATTCCCTCGGTAATCCCGCACAAGTTGTAAAACTAAGGTTTGTTCATTCACCGGGGTACCAAGGTCATCCAGCTGATCGGCGATATCCCGCAAGGCTTGACAATAGGCGTCCAACGAGGGGGATGCACTAAGTTTCAGATTTGTGAACTTAGACTGTAGAGCAGCGCATCGAGGTCCCCGATTGGTATGAAAAATGTCACGGACACGGTTCCAGGCTTGGAGGGCAGTAGCATCGTTATCGGTATTCAAAAGGTCAAGGACTTGTTTAAGATAGTTATCGGCCAGGGTGGAATATATCCACTGAAGGACAATTGCATCGATATTTTTCCATTGCTCATAAGATGGATCATCCGTAGAAGGAGGTTCGGATGTGATATGATCCAAGACTTGATACCCGCGCGCGTGAAGTTGGAAGAGTTTCACCCACGCGGAGTATGTTACCTTGGAGCCATCAAGAATCCGGACCTTCTTGGTGATGTCGGTGACGGTATAAACCGGATGAAGAGTGCTGTTGGGTTTGGGATTGGTAGCCGAGGCTTCTTGGTCAGCCATATGTGCAGGGAAGAGTGGTAAGGATCGCAGAAAAAAAATAAAGGCAGAGCAGGCAGGTTACAGGCTGAAACAATTAGGATCGAAATCCTATAAAAAAGAAAAATGTAAGAGGTGGGCGAGGTAATGCAGAGCTCTGCTCTGATACCATGTAATGGTAAATGATTGCTTGCCTTTATTCATTGGGACAATGCCCTATAAATATACATTTACAAATGGTGTACATGGTAACTAATGAATGGTTGGTCAAAGGCCATTACTACACAAGAATAATACAATTAAATACATTGATTGAGATAAATAGGAGTTGACTTGACTGAGATAAATAGGAGTTGACTTGGTTTGACTATATTCCTGCTAATATTCGCGCCATCTTCGTCTACAGCTATTCCAACATCCTGCCACCTCATATTACAGTAGCTACAGACACTCGGGCAGAAAACAAACTTATAACCGTCATTAGTTTTCTCAATCTTAAACCAGTTCTTCAATGTTTTTGGTCCTGGGTTCCTTCTACACCTCCCAACATCACAGCATATTGCTTCATTGCTTTATCATATTTCATCTTCCACACGTTTGACTCGTTACAACTGTTGGAGCCTGAAAACTTTATGTTAACATCTGTTGAAAGACGGATCACGCCTTTCTTTGGATTTACCGGACTGAAAGTCAACGAGACGCCATTCTTGTAGTTTCTGGATTGTGCAACTCCAGCTGGACATGGATTTTTTCCATAGTCTGCCACATAGAGCCCGCCATCTTCACCGTCTAGTGCTGCTGGCATAATGTAGTACTTAGCACCTGTGCGGAGGTATTTTCCATTGTAATCGAGCACAGGAGATGGAACTGAATAGGCTATGAAAATGAATGCAAGTGAAAGTGAGAATAAGATAATTGTTATCATAGTTAAAAGTATTGCTGAATGGTATGTAGCTTAAAAGCTATTTATAGATGGTCAGAAGTTAGCTAATTTTTAGATTGAAAAACTATCATATTGTTGGTTTTGGTTTGATGTTTGATTGTTTTAGACATTAAAGTGGTGAGTGATTTTGACCTGTATTGGATGCTGTGCTAAATTACCATCAACAAATTAAGCAATAACTTAAAGCAAACAATTAAAAATACATTAAGCATTAATTGATCTGGAATAATTAAAAAACTCTTAATAAGGACCAATAGCCATTTTGTGCATTGATCTTATTTGTGCCATATGGAATGGTGGTAATGTAGTATCTTTTAAGGGACTGATAGGCTGATAGCTAATAGCAAAGTATAGATACATTAAGTATTAATTGACCATTTTCAGTATTCACTCTTATTTTTTTTACTTGAGTTTCAAACATATATATGGTTACATATTTCATTTATTCGAACACGGATGGATCGAAATAGTAAGACTAGCGGAACTAGTTAACAGGAAGAAGACCAAAGACAACGGGTCATCGCTGAGTGCCAAACGTTGCCAACCATTTTCGTCTTCAACTATGCCAACATCTCTGCACATAACCTTACAGTAGCTGCAGACACTCGGGCAGAAAACAAACTTATAACCGTCACTAGTTTTCTCAATCTTAAACCAGTTGTCCAATGTTTTTGGTCCCGGGTTTCCTTCTACACCTCCCACCATCACAGCATATTGCTTCATTGCTTTATCGTATTTTATCTTCCAAACGTTTGACTCGTTGCAACCAGTGGAACCTGAGAACTTTATGTTAACATCGGTAGAAAGACGGATCACGCCTTTCTTGGGATCGACAGGTGTGAAAGTCAAGGAGAGGGTATCCTCTTCTAATCGGGATTGTGCAACTCCAGCTGGACATCGCTTGTTATTGAACAATACTGGAAAGAATCCACCATTTTCACTGTCTTGAGCTGACATAACTGTGTATTTGGCCCCTGCACGGAAGTATTTTCCATTGACATCGAGCACGGGAGCAGGAGCAGGAGCTGAATTGACTGCTAAGATGAATGCAAGTGAGAATAATAAGATGACTGATTTCATCTTTTATAAATTATAAGTATTGGTGAATGATGAATGATTTAGATTAAAAGCTTGAATTGCTATTTATAGATACCGGAAGTTTGGTAGTTTTAGATGATGGTGTTTTGGATTTCGATAGTTTTTGACGCAAACTTAAACTGTTGAATTTGGATATTGTTTTTGACCTGTAAGGCTGTAATGTGTTGGAATACAAGACTGATTTGCAGCGGATTGAACAATGTTTTCTGAATTGAATTACTCGAACACAGATTAACGGTTGATTGAATAACGAATGAAACAAAATAATAATAATAACCGATACTTGTTTGGACAGAAAATGGATTGTTTTGTATTGATTTGAAACTAAACAATCTTGGTAAATGATACAATACACATAATGTTCTATATATACTAACTAACGGGTGTGCCTCTTGGACAGTTATTGTCGAACAGATGCGTTGGTTAACTGTCCCATTTTTGCCGCCAAGTAACTAAGTTTCAACCGTCTTAATCCGGGGGTATAATGGTCCTTTCACACTTCCTTGTAACCTTGTATGTTATCGAACATATTAACACATTCTTGTACACTCTTTCTGTCCTTCTTGCAGCCTCCTTTTGACCCATTAACCCATCTTATTTGTGCAGCAACCTTTGATCCATATTGACCCATTACATTCTATTCTAACTTAGTGTATATATATATATATCCTATGACTAAGTTAATCTACATATATATACAGAATACATACGAATTAATACACATATCTATAAGTCACATACATACTTAATACATAAACATAAGTTTTATTTTGGATACCATTTTGGCACTGCTGGGACTAGGTTGCCATTGATATTGGGTTACTTTTAGAGATCATTTTCAATACAACTTTCAGCTATTCATGCAAATCCAATGCATTTTCAATGAAGCATGTTTAAGGGGAAAAAAAATTCACCGAGTGAACCGCCACCAGTGTAGAGTGTTGCACTCAAACCCCCACCGGTGTTAGGTCATTGTAGTTAGTTAAGTTAGTCATTTGACGGTTAAACTAACCATCGAGGCAGTACAATATATACAATAGTGCAGTTACACTATCAAGAATGCATCATTGTAATTTCATAAGAAATGAACTTAAACATGTTGATCACTTAGTCAATTAAGTGATAATACGGTGATCGATCAAGTATATAGTAAGAACTTCACAGATGTTTTCATAAGATTTCAAAACAAATTTATTGACCATTTTCAGTATTCACTCTTATATCTTGTTACATGAGTTTCAAACAAACATATACATGGTTACATATTTAATTTATCCGAGCACGGATGGAATAGTAAGACTAGTGTAACTAGTAAACAGGCGCGAAGGCCAAAGACAACGGGTCATTGCTGATTGCCAAATGCTGCCAACCATCTTTGTCTTCAACTATTCCAATATTCCCGCACCTAACATTGCAGAAAACAAGCTTATAACCGTCGTTAGTTTTCAGAATCTGAAACCAGTTCTTCAATATATTTGGCCCCGGGTTCCTTTCTACACCTCCCACGGTCACAGCATACTGCTTCATACCTTCATCATATTTTAATGTCCATGCGTTTGACACATTACAACTGTTGGAGCCTGAGAACTTTATGTTAACATTTGTTGAAAGACGGATCACGCCTTTCTTTGGGTTGACCGGAGTGAAAGTCAATGGGAGGCCCTCCTCTTGATTATAGATTGCTACAACATCAGGTGAGCAAGACTTTTTGCCATGCTCCATCACGTAGAGTCCGCCATCTGATCTACCGTTTAGTAGAACAGCTATGTATTTGGCCCCAGTGCGGAGGTATTTTCCATGGATATCGAGCACTGGAGCAGGAGTAGGAGCGGAATTGGCTGCCAAGATGATTAATGCAAGTGAGAATAAGATGACTGTTTTCATTTTTGAAAGTGTTGATGAATGATGTAGATTAAAAGCTATATATAGATGATGGAAGGTCTGCTAGTTTTAGATATAACAAGTATGATGTTGTTGGTTTGGATTTCGATAGTTTTAGACGCAAATTCGAACATGTGTATTTGGATATTGTTTTTGACTTGTAATGCAGTGTGCTGAATTACCATCAACAAATTAAACAATGATCTAAAGTAGACAATTAAATAACATAAAAGCCTCAAAAGGGTTTAGAAAGAGTACTTATTTTACTCTATCCGGATAAAAAGCTTACTGGAACTTACAAATTGAAAGCTCGTTTAGGCGAAATTAACAGGAAACACAGTAGCAAATATCATCTTATGATTTTTTTTTTCTAAGCTCGACCCATTTTAAGTTATTCGAGTTTTGAATGTCAAGGAAAGCTTACAATCTTGTAATTTTCCAAACCAAATGATGATGTTCAGGTTGGTAATTTTTAAAACGAGGCGAATGAGCTTTTAAGAATTAGAGATTATCCTTTCAAACAGTTGGCTCAAAAGACGGGTCATCGTTATACATTTTCACTAATACATGTTAAGGGGGTATTGAAAGTCTGTTTTGGAACCAATCATGTTTGACAAATCATTTGATTATTTAGCTAATCTGCTATAGAATGACCAAATATAAATATAACAGTTTCCAATTATGTTTGACAAAGCATTATACGCAGACAGGCCAGTTATCTGCTCGCAATGAAAACTTCTGTTTCAAGGTCATATGGGTATCAAGAGGCATACAATTTAAACAAAATCAGGCGATCCATCAACCAACAGGCGGCAACGTGGGTATTAAGCATAAGTAACGTACGAATTAAACTATGTATAATCACAATTTTGCCATTCTCCGCGAACATATAAACCCATGCATGCAAGTGTGAGAACCATAAAACAACTTTATATATTGACACATAGATAAACAGTGATTAATTAAGATGATCACATTACATATTTAATAGAATATGACAGAGAAAGGCCAATAAGTAGTATTATATAGTCCCAAAGCTTGCCCATTTGAATCACCGGCGGACAATGGAAAAAGGTCCCCGCACGTAAACTCACAGTGGCTGCAGACGCTTGGGCAGAAAACAAACTTATAACCGTTATAACTACTTTTCTCGAGCTTAAACCAGTTATCCAATGTTTTTGGCCCCGGGTTTCCTTCAACACCTCCAACCATCACTATAGGCTGTTCCATAAATTCATTATATTTCAACCTCCATACGTTTGACTCGTTACAACTGTTGGAGCCTGAGAGCTTAATGTTAACATCTGTGGAAACACGGATCACGCGTTCCTTGGGGTTGACCGGAGTAAAAGTCAACCAGAGGCCCTTGTCCGGACCTAGGGCTTGCCCAACTGCAAGTGGACAAGACTCATTTCCGACATGCGTCAAAACGAGTCCCCCAATATAATCATCTGAATACGCTGGTTTAACGCGATATTTGACCCCTGGGCGGAGGTTTTTTCCATGGGAATCGAGCACCGGATCAGGAAGTGAATTGGCTGTGAAGATGAAGGCAAGTGAGAATAATAAGATGATTGTTTTCATTTTTGAAAGTGTTGCTGAATGATTCAGATAAAAAGCTATTTATAGATGGTTGGAAGATGTTTGGTTGCTTAAAACCATCATCATGTGTTGTTTGTTTGGAGTTTCCATAGTTTTAGACTCAAAGTTGAAGTTTGATACTGTTTTTGACTTGTAATGTCAATTATTTTAAGCAGACAGTTGCAACTTGCAATATATATATAATGAACTACAAAAAAAGACCATGATGTACCTATTTACCCTCATCATTTCTTAAACTGTCCATGGAGAGTCACATTTATGCCGGTTGACAGTCAATGGCATTATCGGCAGACTAATAATCTCGTCGTTATGATAAGTCTTTTTCACGGTCTTGGTAGCCGATTTCAGCATTGCAGCAGCAGGTGGTGGTGGTGACAGTGTTACCAGCTCTGGTTTTGGTTTCTGCAGGATCTTCTGCTTGTCCTGGATTCTCGTCGAAAAACTTGCTAACATAGTTTGGAATGATATATTATGACTGTAAGTGAATTAACGCTGACAAGTTATTCCTGTAACACAAAATCTAAAAAATTAAAATGATAACAAAACACAGTAAAAACTACCTGTTCAAGACTGGTATGCTGGCCACACCACCTCCAACCACTAGGTTTGTTCACGAGCCGAGCTGAGCCGAACCGAGAGGACCTTTGCTCGTGCTTGGCTCGTTTACAAACTGAACCGAGCTGAGCTGAGCGGCTCAGTTACAACCGAGCGAGCCTTTTTCGAGCGTGAATTTTTCCGAGCGAGCAACGATTGGAGAGTGATTTGGACAACCAAAAAACTTGAATGTTTCCTTTTATGTTTTCGTTGTCGGATGACAACAAAGGTCGAACTGTCTGATGATGACATTGAGATTCGAGGATGAGGCTTAGGTTGAGGCCGGTGAGGCATGAGCATGTTGCAGAGAACAAGAGTCGCATTGTGGCGTAGGGTGATACAAAGGGACGATTAATAACGGATGAATAATAACATAATGAAGTCAAGACTGTCACTTCATGACTTAGGGTTTTACCACTAAACTTAGTGTTACATTTTTGTTGGATTAAGTAAGTAAGTTATATTATTATGTGCATATACTGGGCCAAATGTTATGTATAAAGCTATAAATATTACTATGATTTGTGTGTGTATATATAAGTATATATATATATATATAATATAATAAGTAAATAATAATTTATTTGAGCCAAACCGATCCGAGTAGACCTTTGCTCGTGTTTGGCTTATTTACAAACCGAACCTAGCCGATTGACTCATTTACAACCTAGCGGAAGATCGAGCGAGCATTTCTCGAGCATTTTCCAAACGAGCGGCGAGCAAGTCACGAGCGATGAGCGATTTGAACAGCCCGACCAACCACATGCCCGACCAGGCTGTTTGTTAAAGGAACGCGAATTCCGCCTGATTGGTTTCATAATTAACCACTGTTGGATGGTACAACATAACTATTTTAAATCTAGAGGAATAAATTAGATCCAACTGAACATGAAATTAAACCAGTCACCGGTTAAGTCTTAACTCTTATTTCTTGTTATATATATGCCTGAGTTCCAAACATATACATGATTACATATGTAACTTATTCAAGCATCCATGAAACATCAAGATTTGTGGAACTACTTAATTAGGATTGTAAAAGGCGAAAGACAACGGTTCATTGCTGAGTGCCAAACGTCGCCAACCATGTTTGTCTTCAACTATTCCAACATCGCTGCACGTAACCTTACAGTAGCTGCAGACACTCGGGCAGTACACAAACTTATACGCGTCATTAGTTTTCTCACTTTTCTCAATCTTAAACCAGTTATCCAATGTTTCTGGTCCCGGGTTTCCCTCTACACCTCCTGGCATCACAGCATATTGCTTCATACCTTTATCATATTTCAACCGCCATATGTTTGAAACATCACAGGTAGTTGAGCCAGAGAACTCTATGTTAACGTCTGTGGAAAGACGGATAACGCCTTTCTTGGGGTTGACTGGAGTGAAAGTCAACGGAAGACCATCCTCGTCGTTATGGGATAGTACAACTGCAGGTGAACAAGACTTTTTTCCTAAGTCCCTCACATAGAGTCCACCATCTAGACCATCTAGTGGAATAAGTATGTAGTCGGCCCCTGCGCGGAGGGGTTTGCCGTGCATATCGAGCACGGGAGCAGGAGCAGGAGCTGCATTGGCTGCTAAGATGATTAATGCAAGTGAGAATAATAAGATGATTGTTTTCATTTTTATAAGTGTTGATGAATGATATGATGTAGATTAAAAGCTATATTTATAGATGGTGAAGTCTACTAGTTTAGATATAATTAACAAGGATGATGTTGTTTTGGATTTTGATAGTTTTAGACCCAACCTCGAACCGTTGAATTTGGATGTTGTTATTGACCTGTAATAGAAGTTGAGTTGTAATGGATTTCTATGGACTATGCTTTACCATACTGTTAGAATCAATTTAATTCAGAATTATATCTATTATTATTAAATAGTTCATATTGTTAAAAGTTAGTTATACATGGTTATTATGAACAGATGCAATGATTCATAATGTTGGTTGATGCCCATTTCTTCAGCCCGTTTAGAGCCAGTTTTAGCTGATACGAATCCATATCTTCAACTTGTATCCGCTTCATGATCCGACTAGATCCAACCATCAAGATTATACCCAACACATAAGACACTGATCAGATTAGTATACATATATGTAATCAAATATGAACAAGTGGTGTGTTGTAAATGTGGTTTAATACAGAGTAATTATTATATTTATTTGTATTCATTTATTTGAAACACTGTTTAATCGGGGTTGGCCCGTGCGAAGGGCAAGATGGGGGACTGTTCATGGCTCACCCTGTCGTCATGAGGCCCCCCATTTTTTTCTACTTTTTTTTATATATTTTTTTATACAAGGCATGTATATAATTAAATTTGAAAGTTAATGGGTTCGAGTCTCGTCGGGAGAAAAAAATGTTTTGGTAGTGTTGGGTATGATGGAAAGGAAGGGAGAATAGAATGGACCATTACGAGTTAATGAAAAATAGTGTGTTTAGTTGGTTAAAGGAATGGAATCACCAATTACACAAGGCATTCCATTCCTTCAAAACCATTCAATCCACCCCCATGTTTTTTTTTTCATTCCATCCCTCATTCAACCTTTACTAACAACACCATAACCCACCACCACCATCATCACCACCTACCACTGCCGTCACCCCTCACCACCGTCGTCGTCGCCACCATCAACCACCGCCACCTACTACGTACCTTCACCCACCCACCACAGTCACCCACCCACCGCCTCCACCACCTACACCGTCACTCACCACAATTTTCTTTACCCACCATTGCCGCTGCCACCTACCACCGCCACTACTCACCATCGTCACCCACCCACCATCACCTCCATGTACCTCCACCCATCGCTAACGTTGTCGCCACCACCCACCACCACGCTGTCGCCACACACCACAATTTCCTTTACCCACCACTGTCGCCGCCAGTGGCGGAAGGAGGGGAGGGACCAAGGGGTGTCTAGCCTCCCCCAATGGCCCAAATTTAATTAAGTTTTTATGGTCCACATTCAATGAAATTGTATCAAGCACCCTTAAGGTCCACTCCACTCTCCACTATATCCTTCTTCTTTTTTTTTTTTTTCCTTTTTTTGTATCAAGCCTCCCTTAAGGCCCACTCCACTCTCCACTAGTAATAATCTATATCTATACTACATTATAAAGGGGGAGACATGGACAAATATGTCCAAATTGTCAAAGTTAAGATGACATTTGAAAAGACAATGCTTTAAACCTATAATCTATATTTCTATATTATCTTATTAAGAAGGAGTGATGGCTAACATAGTCATTTTCATTTCCGTACAACTTAAGAAGCAATATGTACAACATACTTCAGCAAGAAATTTAAGGGTATTATGGGCATAGTTGGGACAATTAAGACACTTAGGAGGATATGTTTGTAATTTTACCATCATTATCTTACTCACATCTTAAGATTCTATTCCAATCTTGCCCTCATGACCATACCAATAGATATCCATTGAATTGTCTTTAAGAATTGTTTTAATTGTGTTTATTGGAAGGTGAGACCTTTGAGTGCCTCTAATGAAGTGTATATGTCATCTTCATGATATTGAAGTTCATTATCTTCAATGGTTAGGAAGAAGAGCTCCAGATTAAAAAATTTGCACTAAATATCTCCAA
Organism: Ambrosia x helenae; assembly: GCA_030844895.1. NCBI lineage: Eukaryota > Viridiplantae > Streptophyta > Magnoliopsida > Asterales > Asteraceae > Ambrosia > Ambrosia x helenae. Next base: position 422,923 of record JAUTDX010000184.1, on the reverse strand, counting down.
GGATGTGAAGAAATTTTAGACGAAAATTGAGAAGCTGGTAAGTCATATATGTAATTTAGTATATGAGGGGTTTGTTTTACATTATAATTTTGATACATATTTATTTTCTATAAAATATCTTGTCATTTTAGGTGCATCATTATCTTACTCACATCTTAAGATTCTATTCCAATCTTGCCCTCATGACCATACCAATAGATAGCCATTGAATTGTCTTTAAGAATTGTTTTAATTGTGTTTATTGGAAGGTGAGACCTTTGAGTGCCTCTAATGAAGTGTATATGTCATCTTCTTGATATTGAAGTTCATTATCTTCAATGGTTAAGAAGAAGAGCTCCAGATGAAAAAAGTTGCACTAAATATCTCCAAGGATGTGAAGAAATTTTGGACAAAAATTGAGAAGCTGGTAAGTCATATATGTAATTTAGTATATGAGGGGTTTGTTTTACATTATAATTTTGATACATATTTATTTTCTATAAAATATCATGTCATTTTTGGTGCATCATTATCTTACTCACATCTTAAGATTCTATTCCAATCTTGCCCTCATGACCATACCAATAGATATCCATTGAATTGTCTTTAAGAATTGTTTTAATTGTGTTTATTGGAAGGTGAGACCTTTGTGTGCCTCTGATGAAGTGTATATGTTATCTTCTTGATATTGAAGTTCATTATCTTCAATGGTTAGGAAGAAGAGCTCCAAATGAAAAAAGTTGCACTAAATATCTCCAAGGATGTGAAGAAATTTTGGACAAAAATTGAGAAGCTGGTTAGTCATATATGTAATTTAGTATATGAGGGGTTTGTTTTACATTATAATTTTGATACATATTTATTTTCTATAAAATATCATGTCATTTTAGGTGCTGTACAAGCATCGGTTAGAGCTTGATCAAAAGAAGAAAAAAAAAACTCTTGATAAGCATCTTGAATTTCTTCTAGGGCAAATCAAAAGGTAATTTCTTGACCTATGAATTTGGTTATTTTACAATCTAATGGGCCAACTAGGTAAAATAAAATAAAATTAGACAGGAAGAATGTTGTTTAAATGGGTCGGATGGGTCAAAAGTTTGCCAAAGTGTAATTTGTAAATTATAAAACATAAAATCTCATTTTTTGATTGAAGTCTCATATTTTTTGTTTACTTTTCTTCTTCTTTGAAAGTTATTAATTTGTGCCATATTTATGCAAATCTGTAAAGCAACTAGATTTTTGTTTATTTTTCAATTGGATGGTTTGTAAATGATATACTTCATGTATAAATAGGCATATTTAATTCAATGTTACCAACATTACAAACACAAGCATTATGTTATCTATATACATCTATGTGAAATATAGATTGAAAACACATTGCATAGTACACGCATGTTGATTGATAACAAGACCTTTTGGTTTCATCATAATTGTGATAATGGGAACTTATGTTTTCTTTGCTTAACGCCAATTCATTGAATTAAAATTGAACTTGTGGAGTCTGCTATAATACCATATCCAGGTTAAAATTTGTATAATATATGACTGAAGTCATCTGGATCTAAAGATGGAAGAAGTGATGTGATCTTGCTTAAGTTCTTGAAAGCTAGACTTTAAAGTCGAAGATTTTTTTTAATGCATAAGAACACATTTTTACGTAGAAAAGCTTGTCGCATTGACGATTTGGTAGATGAAAATATTAGATATGGACTTGATTAACTAATATGGAGTATCATACTTTATATTATCGCTCCCGCGGCAACGCGCGGGCTTCCTACAACTTAAGCAAGAAATTTAAGGGTATTTTGGTCATAATTGTGACAATTAAGACACATAGAAGGTTAAATTTGTAATTTTATCATAACCTCATACTCACAACTTAAAAACTTATTCCAACCTTACCCCCATGGTATATTATTGATCAAAAAACCATTAATGTAATAAATTTCTTAAATGTAAGAATGTGAAGAGCCAATGAACATCATAAATTATGCCTAGATTTTTTAAATGGCTTAGCTTGGCTGGTTTAAGAAGAAGAAGTTGATTCAATTGGGGGAATGACAATGAAAGGAAGGATATACCTGAAAAGGAATTGGTAAACCGGAGAGGGCAAGGTCTTTGAGAAGTTCACAGCCTAATCCACTAGCACCCACTACACATATTCTTGAAGAATATACACACATATTCTTGAAGATCGTTCCTTAACTACATAAATAACAACAGAGAGGTTAGCTTATTAGCTTAACTACATAAATAATTAATTTATTTAATATAATATTGGTGAATGAATAATTCAACCTTTAGTGGTTTTTTTTTGTTTTTATAGGCCCCTAGCTCAATTTACAGCCCCTTCCTATCACCGTCTTAACTCTTTGCTCCTAAAAAAAACCATATCTATATTATCTATATCTATATTTAATTTGGAGTTTTTTTTTTTTTTTTTTTTTTTGCTAATTTGGGTGCAGAATTTCAAGATGGTTACAAAAAACATGTATGAGGTACCTTTACAATCAGTATTAATGGATTTACATAAATCAGAATTTCAAGATGGGTGCAGAATTTCAAGATGGTTACAAAAAACATGTATGAGGTACTTTTTGACCTGATTTCTAATTTGTTGACTTCTTTTTTTCTTTTACACATTTGATCCCATATCTAAAGCTGCAAAACTTTTGTATTTCGTGTTTTTATTTAGTTGCTTGTTGTGAAGAAGTTGGGACAAAAAGGTAATCAGTTGACAAAAGAAGGAAGAGTTTATTGATCTTATTAATGATTTGATAAAATTCGGCATGCGAATGTTGTTGAACTCATGGGTTACTTGTTCTGAGCATGGTAAACGATTATTAATTTACGAGTATTGCGGTGATCGGGCCCTCTAGGATGCGTTACACGCGGATGATGATTATAAAAGCAAATTTTCATGAAGTATGCGCATAAGATTGGCAAAGGAATTCTCTTGCAACCAGCAGGTTTGATACCTAGATTTACTTGCTAATATCAACGTGAATTATTTGATTATTCGTTTGTTGTTCGATTTTTTAGACCTTTTATAGTAGTTGATGATTGTCTTGTGCTAAGTGATGCTATTATTTTCTATTTTTTGATTCGTCAACCCGGTGTGCATATATTTGTAGTTTCTATAAAATTTAATGAACTCTCACAATCTCACTTTCATGTGGTGTCTTAGCATAACTATAGTAATCATATTTCCTATTTTCGCTTTTATTATTTGGTGATTTTTATTAGCTATCTGAATCTAAGATGACAAAAAAAAAGGAACTTTGGCACCAAGCAGTGGAAATCAATATCTAGTTGATACTAATATTTTTGCCACTATAATTATCTACAAAGTTTTATTTGGTTTGTTGTGCTAATATTTTTGATACTATATTTTGTTGAATAAAGTAAAATGTCGTAAACCCGGGTTGTGGTTCGTAATCAACATATATAATATAAATCGAGACACCCGCCGCAATGCGCGGGCATTCCTTCTAGTGTCATATAAATCTTTCCCATATTACCTCTTGATGTATTGTTACTTGTACAACATTTATCAAATAACATTTTTTATTGACATCAGAATATTAGATGGAGTCTTTTAGTGTTTATAATTTGTGTTACTTGCATTGTTAATAGATAATTAGATACTACGTGAGTCACTGTTCATTGTTTAAGACTTATACATTCTGTGTGTTTCACGGGTTTTAAACTAGAGCAGTGAGGGAGCCAAGACGAGCTTGACCTCATCACATTAGGCGAAGTTTGAACTCAGTTCAATAGCTCTAGGGGGCGTTCATTATGCAGGCTTAAGCTTCTTCGGTGCACTCAACTGTAAACCATTTTCAACTTATGCAAGTTAAATTCAAGCTCAATATCAGCAACTTCGATATTTTATGCGGTCCAGATTTTGAATACATCACTGCTTACATTGTACATAGGGCTCAAAAAATTTATAAGAATATTGGAGTAGTATCCTTATAAGATCAAATTTGACTTCAAACACTTATGGGACAAAACACCAATGCATTTTTATACTTTTGTTCTTAAGCCTGTTGCTTCCTACATACTAATGTCACCATAACGAATCATCCACAAACGCCATACCAACACTATAAACCCCCAAAACAACTACGATCACTACAAGAAATTGGGGTGTTTACCTACATAAAATTTACCTACACATGTAAATGTGTGGGTAAATACCTACACATGTTTGAATATGTGTGGGTAATGGTAGATAATATCTTTTCATAATATTTAACACTTAATATGTGTTGGTAATACATTTTACCTACACTTTGAAAGGGTGGGAAAATTTCCCACCAAAATTGACGATCAATTATTTGTTACGTTACCCACACATATGGCGAAAATTTGTTATGTGTAGGTAAATTATCTACACGTACGTAATAAACAATTATATGTGTAGATAATTATCTATTTTTACCCACACATAATATTTGTAAATAAATATGTAGATAAATTAAGTAAATAAAATTTTATTTTATTATTTGTAAATGACATGAAAAAACAAATACCTACACATATTTAAAAAATGCATAGTATGTATAAGTATTTGATACATTTAAATTTGGTAAATAAATATTTGTTTTATTTTTTTTTTAAATTGTGGTGACAAAGAAAATGCCTATATGTATTAAAAATGTACAATATTGTAGATATTGCTTACATTTAAATTTAGTAAATAAATTTTTATTTTATTTTATTTATTTATTTATTTATTTTTGAAAATGACATGACAAAATTAATACCTACCGTTAAAACTATATAATAGGTGTATATATTGTATACATATAAACTAAACTATTAGGGGGATGGGGCGCTCCCCTTGGTTTTTTTCAACTTCACTGTTTTCTATCAATCCTACACTGTCACATCACTTCACTGAAACAGTTTTTTTAGGCAACACTCTACTAGAAATAAAATGGGGAGAGACAAACTCACGGGTACCCATCCGTTAACAATTTCACAGAAACCCTCCACGGATCCACTACCAGCACCATTGGCGGCGGTATTACCATGCTGGTAGTGGGATACTCGTGAGTATTTCTGGCTGTGCCCCGTCCCCCTAAGTAAATCTTTATTCTATTATTTGAAAATGATGTGACAAAATAACTACCTACAAATCCCCGGTTCGAAACCTATTCTCGCTTGTTTTTAAGATATTAAGGAATCATACACCCACTAATTAGAAAGCATAAACCCTGACTCATATCATACACCAATAAGGGAATACCACATACCGTAAAATATAATGTTACACCCCCTATAAATATCACTGAGTGTATAAAAGCCAGAACCTTTTTTTTTAACGGCAAATTTTCTATTACACCTTTTTTTAACGGCATTTGCAAGGATTTAAACCGACAACCTTACATTTGTAAGGGGGGCACCATACCACTAGACCAAGAAGTCATGGGTAGCCAAAACCTTTTTTAATGGGCCAGATTAAAACAACCTTTTATTATTCTAAACCTAACGAAAATGCCTAAGGCCCCTTTCTTTCCCCAATCCCATAAACTCCAAAAGCCTTAATCCCTTGAAACAACCACTGGCCACTGCCGCTTCAGCCTGTCTGAGTACCGCCACCTGCCAACGCACCTTACCGGCCACCGCCTGCCACCGCACCTTATCGGCCACCGCCGCTTACCTTCCTTAGCCTACCCATTGCCTCATCGAAGGTCATTCGTCTGGAATGGATTCATGTTCGTGCTTGGCGGATTGGGGATTATTCTATGTGAGTGTGCTCTTTCCTCATCTTAAGATTCCTGGTTATCGTCGTTGATTTTAGATTTGTTTAGATTGTGGAATTATTTTTTTATTAAAACTTGTATGTTGTTTCAATGAGCATTTAGATTTCAAGTTGTTTTGAATTTAATGATATTTTACTTGATATTGTTGAGTATAACAACGAACATGATCATAGATTGGTAAGATCTTTATATTAGGACAAAAACATAATATGTATTTGAGTAGATCTAAGTTAAGCAGTATATGTTGGAATAATTACATCAAAGGCCAGACTGCTTCTGACAATTTTGAAGGGTGTTGTATAGGTGTATAATTCTTTAACAAATATAAAAGTGTTAAATCTTAAATAATGAGAAAATCTTTAACTTATAATTATTTTGGAAGTTTTAGATATGGGACGTGACGCGGAATTAGGTATACATGGAGCTGAAAGAGCAGAAGGGTTTGGTCGTTCGTCTTTTCCTGGTCAAATCCAATACTGGTGGCCAGCGGGAGCGATGACAGTTCTGTTAAGCTCTGGAATCAGGCAATTTTACTCTTGCACTTGGTGGATGTCAGCTTTGAAAACTAAATGTACTACGATTATTTAGCTAAAAGTGATTTATAATCGAACATCTTGATGTATAATAACTATTTCTTACAATTGTTGCTACTGCAGGGAACAAGTGTTGGTACCATTAAAACAAAAGCAAATGTCTGTTGTGTTCAATTCAGTTTGATTCAGGAAACACTTTGGCAAAGACCACATCACTTTCAAATATTAAGAAAGAAGATTGGGAATATCTTTGTGATTTGTGGAGTGAAAAAAAAAAATACTTGGTAATGTTTTAAGGATATTCTTACCGGTATATGTATGTTGGTATAACAGTTTGCCTACTACGTTGTTAGGAAAATTCAAGGAGTTCAATTCGAGATTTTATTTTAATGCCAAAAGTTTTTGAATTTGTTCATCTCACCTTTACAGATCCACAGTAGAGACTTTTCAAGAGCAACGATTTGATGCTATTAGAAGTTTTTAGAAAAATAACACTTTCTCATTCTCGCAGGCGGCAACAAACGAGTTTACAATTTTGTAACACAAAGATTTGCAGGTCTAAGGAGTGGGGTCCCAATCGAGTTTGCAAAACTCCTATTGAAGGTTTTGTTACAATTTTCATCAGAATTATCTAACACTTTCAACTATTGTACGTCTAAGACACATCAATAACTTATGCTCTTTAACTTTGTTGAATATGCAGGTATGACGTGATTGTCGTGGTACACGTAAAATTTCCCAATTACAACTAACGTATAGTGGCAAGAAGGTATCGAACACAGGGAGTTTGTGGAATGTGTGTAAACTAGTAACTTTGCGAATTAACTAAAATTAATCTACTAAAGAGAAATAAAGATCAAGAGTTGTTGATTGTTTTAGATTTGAACTAGATTATAAACTAATTACTTAATCAAAGTGAGTTTGTTTCTTCAAATTATGGAACAATGATCATTCAAGGATCCGGTTTCTCTAAACACTTGTGTGAATTTCCACTAGAAAGAGTTACATAGACATAACTCATGTAAAAGCAATTGTTGTGATAAAAGGGAACAAAGTACTCGGATTATATTAACGCGAGGTTGTTTCCCGATGACCAATTAATCAATAACCAACCCCAATCCTTCCCGTGATATCTCGGTTGTTAGCAACACCAAGAACGAACGATAAAGACTAAAAATTGGTAAATTAATCAACACACTACAAGCAATTGTTCATACATCATAATAACAAAAAGCAAGTACCAAGTTATTATTCTAGAAATGCAAGAAATCACACACAAGAGTTTAAGAAAAACCTTCACCCGAAATGATCACCAAAAGTTTAGCCTCGCATGACTTGGTGAATCATCAAAACAACCATAGTAATGTTCATAAGAATCAAAAGCATAAACCAATGTTTGTGACAAGTCTCCAATCAAGAACTCCAGCCAAAAATCGCCCCAATGATGAGTAGAAACGTTCACTAAGGAAGAGGTAATCAAGAGACAACATAAAGTGCTCTTTAAATAAAGGAGTTACAAAGTTTGCAGAGGCTACCGTACCCCTACGGTCCCACCGTAAGGGTACGGTGGGTCAAAAATGTTGACGGTCATCAGAGCCTGGCCTACGGTGGAAATTTGTCTCCTGAAGCCACCGTAACCCTACGGTTGGGCCGTAAGGGTACGGTGGACCTGTTAGAAATCTTCATTTTTTCTTTCTTCCATTCCACCTCGTTCCGATGCGTTCCGGTCCATTCCCAAAGCCCGTATTTCGTGATTTTTAGCTCCTTATTACACCTACAACCAAAGCACTCGTAGTCACCCAATTTCAAGCAATAACATGATCAAACGTGGATAAAATAGGCGTTTTACCAATATAAAGGGTTGTTCCTTGAACCACCCGTCAAGGTATAATCAGGTGTGGTATTAATACCTATCACATTGAGCATGGCTTGTATTTGGATTCTTCATCCGGTCAACTTGAGACTTAGCGGCTTACACATTGGCATGCGGAAAAAGGTTGGATATCTAAATATGTGGCCTCAACATATGTAAGTTTACTTTTTCTTTTCTACCGCTAATTATTCATTATTTGGTAAAAAGTTGGTTTATTGTATTTGTTTTTTTTCTTAAAAGGAAGAAATGATAAAGTTGAGAAACCAGCATACCGTGGAATCAATGAACGACAAGTCGATTATTGAGAATGTACTTGGACGAAGCTCTATTTGTTTTCATGGGTGGGGATGTGATCTAATTATTGTTGATAACACAATGGGTACATCTAAAAAAGCAAAGCGTCTACTTACGATAAGCTGGTCCATGCACTTCAAACAGTAACAAATAAATGTGCAATTATGGAACAAGCACTGATTGTGAATAGTATCATGCCTCCTCCATCAAGCACAAATGGACAATTTCAAGCTGATAGTCTAGAGGGTGATGAAAGTATCGATGAGTGATGTCATTTAGGAATTTTATATAACCCGTTAGTAGCTTATGGTCAATATATGCTTTGTTTGTTTGGTTGTTTGAACACTTATCTTTTGATTAAGAATGTTAATTTAGTCGAGTATGTTTCTATAACTGTTTTTGTATTTGTTTGTATACATTTAAAAATTGTTACTTAAATAAATTGTGGTTGTTATCTACACATTTAAATATTATACTAACACATCAATATATATTATTGATTAATGCCTACACATGTTAAGATTAATATCTACACATCTTACATTTACCTACACATAATTAGCTGCCACGTCAGCTGTCATGTCAGATGTCACGTCATACGCAATTCTAACAAGTTGCTATACCTCTACCAACACATATATATTAGTTTTAGCCACACATATATGTGTAGGTACAAATTGTTATATACCTACACATAATAAATATGTAGGTAATGATCTTTACTCACAGTGCTGAGTCTACACATCATGACACTTAATTTATGTGTAGGTAAATGTAACTACTAACACATTATATTGTTTTTCCTACACATACTATGTGTGGGTAAATACCCAAATTTCTTGTAGTGGATGCACCAAAAAAAGCACCCGCAGCAACGCGCGGGCATTCCCCCTAGTAGTTTATTATGTTGTTCAATTTTTTTTAATGAGTACTAGTTTAAATAATCTAAGCCCCCCTTATCTTGAAATCCTGGCTCCGCCTCTGGTCGCCGCCACCCACCACCGCCGCTACCGCCACATATCACCACCCACCATCACCGCCACTGACCACCACCCACCACAACCAGTCACCACCGATTTTATTCCTTTGTCTTATCCTGCCAATCTAATAACACAAAGTAAAGTTTTGTTTCATTCACACATGGCAACCAAATAAGACTTGGAATGGTAATGATCCATTCCATTACCTTGTCCATTCCATTATCTCGTCCATTCGTTAGTGGTCGGGCTTTGTTGGTCATTAAAAAAAGCGTTAAAACCAAATATGTTTCTAAAGTTGTATTTAGGTTAGTAAAGATATTACCTGAAATAAAAGTGTCAAATGACAATGAAGTTTTGAAGAAGAACTGCTAAAAGTTTCCACAGAGAGAAACAAGAATTAACAGAAAAATTATAGTATTAGATTACAATTAACACCCTTGTTCAATCATATCAACATATAATGCAAAGGGTTACAACTTACAACCATAAACATCTTTATTCAATCATAGATAAACACAAACTGTTATTACGGTTGCTTGTAACATATTTAGTTTATTATGGACCAGTAAGCCTGGTTGAACTAGTAAGCAGTGAAGAAGATAAAAGACGAAGGATCATTGCTTAGCGCCAAACGTCTCGCACCACCTTCCTCTAAAACTATGCCAACATCCCTGCACATCACCTTACAGTAGCTGCAGACACTCGGGCAAAAAACAAACTTATAACCGTCGTTAGTTTTCTCAATCTTAAACCAGTTATCCAATGTTTCTGGCCCCGGGTTTCCTTCAACACCTCCCACCATAACAGCATACTGCTTCAAACTTTTATCATAGTTTAACTTCCATACGTTTGACTCATTACAATTGTTGGAGCCAGAGAACTTTATGTTAACGTCTGTGGAAAGACGGATCACGCCTTTCTTTGGGTTGACTGGTGAGAAAGTCAAGGAGAGGCCATCTGCGTCGTCTCGGGATTGTGCAATTCCAGCAGGACAAGGCTTTTCTCCATAGAAGTCCGCCACATAGAGTCCACCATATTCACCGTCTAGAGCTGCTGGCTTAACCAAGTATTCAACCCCTGTGCGGAGGTATTTTCCATTGTAATCGAGGACGGGAGCAGGAGCTGAATTGGCTGCTGCTAAGATGAATGCAAGTGAGAATAATAAGATGATTGTTTTCATTTTAAAGTGTTGATGAATGATGGATATTAAAAGCTATATATAGATGGTGGACAGTCTTCTGGTTATATATATATTATATAACAAGGATGATGTTGTTGGTTTGGATTTCGATAGTTTTAGACGCAAACTCGAACAGCTGTATTTGGATATTGTTTTTGACTTGTAATGGACGCTGTGCTGGAATGTCTGTAACATAGAGCAGACAACTAAAATACAAATATGTGTTAGTAGTAATTAGTAAACTAAACTTTTATATATAAGTATTTGTATATGTCACAATAGTGACACAATTAATTATGTAAATTTGGCATGGTAGTTCCTTGGTCCTTGCAATCAAGTAAGAACTTGAGAGATGGAACCTGGTCTAGACGATTGGTCTTTCGCCAAGTCTCAAGTTCCAGAAATAGTACGTCATCCGAATGTGACTGAAGTTCTGCAGTATTTATAGCACACCGTCCCAAAATCAGCATAACTCAGTAGCGCAATGTCGATTAAGGTTAAATTTGTATATTCTTATAACCATACATTATGTCAGAGAGTTCTTAGTTACTAAGTTACTAACAATAAAGCAAGCGCGCCACGCCCACACACAAAGACCGGTAAAGGTACTCTGTCAATGAAAACTTTTAATTTTACGTTTGTGGTATTTTAGGATTTCTTATTGTTATAAGTATATTACACTATATCAAGACTTTTATAAAGTTATTATTATTATTACAACTATATAGGGGTGCAAACGAACTGAACGAACATGTACAAGGTGTTCAATTGTTTTCGTTCGTTAATGTTAGGTTAAGAACACAAACAAACTTTCATAAACACGTAAGGATACAAACAAATTTTCAGATTTATTATCATTAAAGGCTTCTTGATCCAACAATTATTTGTCAACAGGGAAAATATCATCAAACTTTCAAGAATTTTATTTGTTGCATGTATAAAACAGTAAGCAATAAAGGTTGCTAGTTAAGTTACATATTCAATTTATTCAAGCATAGATGAAATAGCATTAGTAAGACTGCTGGAGCTAATTAGCAGTGAAGAAGACAAAAGACGCAGGATCATTGCTGAGTACCAAACGTTGCTCACCATCATTGTCTTCAACTATTCCGACATCCTTGCACATAACCTTACAGTAGCTGCAGACACTCGGGCAGAAAACAAGCTTATAACCGTCATTAGTTTTCTCAATCTTAAACCAGTTCTCCAATGTTTTCGGCCCCGGGTTCCCTTCTACACCTCCCAACATCAAAGCATATTTCTTCATAGATTTATCATATTTCAACCTCCATACATTTGACACATTACAACTGTTGGAGCCTGAGAACTTTATGTTAACATCTGTTGAAAGACGGATCACGCCTTTCTTTGGGTTAACTGGAGTGAAAGTCAATGAGACGCCATTCTCGTCGTTTCTTGATTGTGCAATTCCAGCTGGACAAGGCTTATTTGCATAATAGTCTGTTGGATAGAGTCCACCATTTTCACCGTCTCTAGCCGCTGGCATAATGAAGTTTGTGGCCCCTGTGCGGAGGTAATTTCCATGGATATCGAGCACGGGAGCAGGAGCAGGAGCAGGAGCTGAAGAGGCTGCTAAGATGAATGCAAGTGAGAATAATAAGATGATTGTTTTCATTTTATAAAGTGTTGATGAATGATATTTATAGATGTCAGGCCAGGAAGTTTGCTGGTTTAGATTAAAAAGGACTGTGTTGTTGGTTTGAGTTTCGATAGTTGTTTTTGACGTGTAATGGACGTTGGTATTAATAATATGGTACAATATCAAAAACATTGTAAAATCCAGAAGTGCTAAATGGACCGAAAATGGATCGTCTATGGCCCATTGTATTTTGAAGACCACCAAGTAATTGAATTCTCTCTACTGTTGTTGTTGGCGGTTCGCTTCATTACGGTATCCGATACAATACCGACACTTGGAAATGGTAACCAAAAGAGAAAAAAAAATGAATGTCAATACCGGTACTGATATTGTTCGGACAGTGTAAGTTCTAGCCATCAAAGTATCTATACGATGGCAGCAGTCACTATACTTTATGATATCAAAAGATACTCTGTTACATGTGCACTATGTTTTCAATGCAATTTATACCGGTATAAAAATGAACTTTTATACCGGTACTAAAGTTGTAACGATTGTTAGAAACGGAAACAACGGTATCGAGCAACAAACAAACTAACTCACGAATGGCAACTTATTATTAATAAAAGAAGAAGTTACAGACTCAATGGGATAAATTATATTCCCTACCAATCGACCTATATATAATACTAATTCTTGAGTTATTTGATACAAACTCAAACACCTAATAGTTATCTCTAAACTTTGGATAAACCAAAAACATAACAATCCTACTAAGACATAAAAAGATGGACCGACTCAAATAATAAATAAAGATTAAATAAAAACTTCATTCACCCCCTTAATCTTTGTTTGTTCCACCAATATCCACCATGCCAAGTAACTTTCGCATTTCTTCAAACTTCACACGAGGTAAGGCTTTTGTTAAGATATCGGCTCGTTGCTTGCTTCCTTCAATATGCTCAACACTAATCTCTCCATTCTTAACACTTTCTCTTATGAAGTGATACCTCGTCTTTATGTGTTTGGCTTTACCATGTAACACCGGGTTTTTAATTAGATCAATAGCCGATTTATTGTCTACCCGTAACAAGACCATTTCTTCCTTTCGACCGGTTAAATCACTTAGCAAACCTCGTAACCACAATGCTTGACACGCCGTTGTGGTTGCCGCCATAAACTCCGACTCACACGAAGAAAGCGCCACAGTTTGTTGCTTTTGAGAATTCCAAGATATTAACGCTTCACCGAGATAGAAAACCATGCCCGTTGTACTTTTTCCATCAACTTGATCCGTTGCGTAAGAACTATCACAATAGCCTCTTAGTTCCATCTTACCACTCTTCTCATAACTCAAACCATAATCAACGGTTCCGCGTATATAACGCGAAATATGTTTTACCGCTTTTAAGTGTGATAATTTCGGCTCTTGCATGAATCGGCTAGCTAAACCAACCGCGAAGCTAATGTCGGGTCTTGTGTGTGTCAAATACCGCAAGCTACCGATTAATTTTCGATAATCGGTCACATTAATTTCTTCACCGCCTTCGTCTCGGTCTAGATATAACCGATGCTCCATAGGATAACGAGTAGGATTACAATCGGACATTCCACCAAGTTTTAGAATCTTCTTTGCATACGATGCTTGCTTCAAAGTAATCCGATCATGCTCTTGTGACACTTCGAGACCCAAATAATAAGTAAGTAAACCAAGATCTTGCATACTAAACTTACTTTTCATTTGCTCCTTGAATTTGTTAATTTCAGCAAGACTTGAACCCGTCACGATCAAGTCATCAACATAAATACCAACTATGGTTAGATCGCCTTTAGCAACTGTTTTATAAACCGCCGGTTCACGCGCACACTTAATAAAACCGTACGACTTCAATGTCGCATCCAACTTCTCATTCCAAGCTCTTGGAGCTTGTCGTAACCCGTACAACGCCTTCTTTAAACGATAGACCATGTGTTCTTTACCCGGAATAATGAAACCTTCGGGTTGCTTAACGAAAACCGTCTCCTTCAAATCTCCATTTAAAAATGCCGACTTGACATCTAAATGGAATACGCGCCAACTATTACGAGCCGCCAAAGCTAGAATTAATCGAATCGTCTCCATTCTCGCGACCGGGGCGAACACCTCTTCGTAGTCTACGCCGTGTTCCTGAACATACCCCTTCGCTACTAATCTCGCTTTATGCTTTATCAAACATCCGTTTGCATCCCGTTTCACCTTAAAAACCCACTTAACACCTATCGCTTTCGTTGCAGCGGGTAGATTACATAACATCCATGTATCATTTTCTTCAATTGATGCTAGCTCAGCTTTCATTGCGTTCTGCCATTCTTTCAGATTTTTTGCATCATTAAAATTCACAGGTTCATCACCTATTTGTATTGGCTCTTGTTCTTGCATCATCACAAAATTTTCATATCTTTTTGGTAAGACAGTAGGTCTCGTAGACCTTCTAGTTGTTGGAATAAGATTTTGCTCATCATTTTCTTCATTATGGTCTGACTTTTGATCTTCGATTTCAATAGAGTCTTCAACAACTTCATCATTATTTGGCCCAAAGTTCCCATGTTGATCTGGTTCGGCAGCAACATTGGTTTCTTGATTGACCACAGGTTCATCTCCATACTGTACCCGGAACTCGATCCATTCAGGTCCAACACCGATTTCTAGATTGTGCTTATGACCAGCCCATTCAAATTTAGTTCTCTCATCAAATTTGACATCCCGACTCACATGTAATTTTTTATTCGCCGGGTCAAATAGGCGATACGCCTTTGAGCCAGATTCACTGCCAATATAAACGAGTAACTTACTACGATCATCGAGTTTCGTAGTGTTGACCGAGGGAACCTTCATGTACGCTTTGCATCCAAAAACACGTAAATGCTTGATATTTGGCTTCTTCCCGTGCAAAGCTTCATATGGAGTCATGTCTTTTAACGCCTTTGTTGGAGATCGATTCAAAATATAAACGGCGTGTAGCGCCGCTTCACCCCATAAATTTTGCGGTACACCCATGCCTTTCATCATGCTCCTCGTGGTGTTCAAAATCATTCGGTTCCGCCTTTCAACAACGCCGTTTTGTTGTGGCGTGTATGGCGCGGTAAAATATCTTCGAATACCGGTTTCATTGCAAAACGAAGCGAATAAGCCGTTTAAAAATTCGCCACCACGATCACTTCTTAACGCCTTTATTTTTAGTGAAAATTGAAGCTCGACCTCCTGTTTAAACTTCTTAAACAACACCAAAGCATCATTCTTATTTTTTAACGTGTAAAACCATATATATCTTGTGTGGTCGTCTACAAATAAAATAAAATACCGATTTCCACTCAAAGTGGGCGGGTTAATCGGACCACACAAGTCGGTATGAATTAACTCTAATGGTTTTGAGGCACGGTAGGACGCTTTGTTAGGAAACGGGTCACGAGTTTGTTTCCCCAACATGCAAGCATCACAAATATGTTCACCTTTCATAGTTTGAATTTTGCCCCGTACCATCTTTTTATTTTTCATATCCGAAATTGATTGAAAATTTAAATGTCCAAGCCTAGCATGCCAAAGCCGGTTCGGTGCACGTGGGACTTTCATTAAAATTCTTCCATCTTCTTCATACACCCATAAGTGGTTGTTCTCCATCCAAACTTTGTTTCCATTTTCCGTCATTTGTCTAAGGCTTAGAATATTGCTTTGTAGCTCCGGAATAAAATACACATCACTTACGATCCTTTGTTCCCCGTTCTTGCAATTGAAGACAATAGAGCCTTTTCCACAAATTCTAACCTTTGAACCGTCACCGAATTTGACAAGACCACTTATACTCTTATCCAATTCCGAAAAGAGTGATTCCAAACCCGTCATATGATTTGAAGCCCCGTTGTCCAAATAGAAAATTGAATCATCTTTCGGATCATTTGCATATGCCTTAGGATGCACCTTTTCTTCGTTTAACATGATTTCTAAATTTGAAATCGATGCCATCATAAGCGTCGGCTCGTCATCACCGACTTGATTTAAATTTACTTCCGGTTGAGCTTGTCGAGTACATTCCCACGAGTAGTGACCTTTATTGTTACACGAGAAACAAGTGATGTTTCTTTTGTCTCGACCTCTTTCATTCCCGTTTTCACCTCCACGGTTACCTCGATTGTTGTCATTGTTGCCACGAGCTTGATTGTTGCGATAGTCGCCGGTTTGTTGATTCCTACCGCGTCCTCGACCACCCCCTTGGCCTCGACCACGTCCTCGACCACGAAAATTGTTACCACGTCCTCTTCCGGATTGGTTTCTTCTATCTTGATCGGTTTTTCGTTGGGGTTGTGAATCGACATTAGAAAGCATTAACTTTCCCATTTGTTCGGCCGCAACCTCTCGTCCCGTTACTCGTTCCTCAAACGCTTTCAAACGACCAATGCAATCTTCTACCGTCATCGTATCGAGCTCCGCAAATTGCTCGATAGTAGCAACAATTGCGATGAACTTATCTGGCATACTATCCAGCAGCTTTTTCACTTGTGTTTTATCATCCAAATTTGAACCCAAGCTTCTAAACTTGTTTGCAATTTCAGACAATTTTCCCGCAAACTCTTCAACCGTCTCTGTTTCCTTCATCTTCAATTGATCCAAGTCTCTCTTTAGAGTTTGGAGCCGAGCTTTCTGTACTCGGTCGGCACCTAAAAAGCGCACCCGTAGTGCTTCCCAAATTTCGCTTGCACTTCGAGTTGTTGCAACTTGAGACAAAATATTTTCGGGAAGTGCCGAGTATATTATTGCCCGTGCAACCTTGTTCTTCTTCGCATCAACGGCGTCTCCGGTCACCGGATCCACCGCTTCCCACAAGTCTTGAGCATCGAGTATCGCCTCCATCATAACCGTCCATGTATTATAATTTGTACTTGTTAACTTTGGACAAACAAGATTCGAAGTTCCTGTACGTTCATGAAGCACCATAGCTTGGTTAGGTTGGTCTCCACCTTCGTTTGCCATTCTGCTTCTAGATATGGATCAATTTAACCTCTTGAAAATAATGGGAATACTACTGTTTGCAAAGCAACACTTAAATCTTGATATCTTCTCTACCACGAAACACAATAATTTTGCTGCAACTCACAATCAAACCAAGAATGGTCTTGCAAGTAATCTTTCCACCGGATACTTAATAGAGTCACGATCAGACTTCAGCCACACCAGGCAGTCTCGTGATCAATCTTCAACACGGCAGCGGTCTCTCGCTTACACAGCAGCAATATCGAGCCTCGGATCGGTGTGGCTCTGATACCAATTGTTAGAAACGGAAACAACGGTATCGAGCAACAAACAAACTAACTCACGAATGGCAACTTATTATTAATAAAAGAAGAAGTTACAGACTCAATGGGATAAATTATATTCCCTACCAATCGACCTATATATAATACTAATTCTTGAGTTATTTGATACAAACTCAAACACCTAATAGTTATCTCTAAACTTTGGATAAACCAAAAACATAACAATCCTACTAAGACATAAAAAGATGGACCGACTCAAATAATAAATAAAGATTAAATAAAAACTTCATTCACCCCCTTAATCTTTGTTTGTTCCACCAAGATCCACCATGCCAAGTAACTTTAGCATTTCTTCAAACTTCACACGAGGTAAGGCTTTTGTTAAGATATCGGCTCGTTGCTTGCTTCCTTCAATATGCTCAACACTAATCTCTCCATTCTTAACACTTTCTCTTATGAAGTGATACCTCGTCTTTATGTGTTTGGCTTTACCATGTAACACCGGGTTTTTAATTAGATCAATAGCTGATTTATTGTCTACCCGTAACAAGACCATTTCTTCCTTTCGACCGTTAAATCACTTAGCAAACCTCGTAACCACAATGCTTGACACGCCGTTGTGGTTGCCGCCATAAACTCCGACTCACACGAAGAAAGCGCCACAGTTTGTTGCTTTTGAGAATTCCAAGATATTAACGCTTCACCGAGATAGAAAACCATGCCCGTTGTACTTTTTCCATCAACTTGATCCGTTGCGTAAGAACTATCACAATAGCCTCTTAGTTCCATCTTACCACTCTTCTCATAACTCAAACCATAATCAACGGTTCCGCGTATATAACGCGAAATATGTTTTACCGCTTTTAAGTGTGATAATTTCGGCTCTTGCATGAATCGGCTAGCTAAACCAACCGCGAAGCTAATGTCGGGTCTTGTGTGTGTCAAATACCGCAAGCTACCGATTAATTTTCGATAATCGGTCACATTAATTTCTTCACCGCCTTCGTCTCGGTCTAGATATAACCGATGCTCCATAGGATAACGAGTAGGATTACAATCGGACATTCCACCAAGTTTTAGAATCTTCTTTGCATACGATGCTTGCTTCAAAGTAATCCGATCATGCTCTTGTGACACTTGGAAATGGTAACCAAAAGAGAAAAAAAAATGAATGTCAATACCGGTACTGATATTGTTCGGACAGTGTAAGTTCTAGCCATCAAAGTATCTATACGATGGCAGCAGTCACTATACTTTATGATATCAAAAGATACTCTGTTACATGTGCACTATGTTTTCAATGCAACTTATACCGGTATAAAAATGAACTTTTATACCGGTACTAAAGTTGTAACGATTGTTAGAAACGGAAACAACGGTATCGAGCAACAAACAAACTAACTCACGAATGGCAACTTATTATTAATAAAAGAAGAAGTTGCAGACTCAATGGGATAAATTATATTCCCTACCAATCGACCTATATCTATGTTACCTTATTAAGGAGGAGATATGGCTAAGTTGGTCATTTCACCATCATTTTAAGATGGCATCCCAAAAGCCTCAAGTGTAATCTCCAAAGTTTTACCCTCTTTGTTCCATTTATACCCTTGTGTACCACCTTTAATAGCAATTGTACAAATGAATGATGCAACTCAACCCAAAACCCTCTTTATATCCTTAGCCACCCATAACACCCAATTTAATAATTCATCAGTTACACATCTCTTCCCCTGCCTTTGTTTTATGTTTCAAGTAAACTTTATCATTATATATGCTAACAAGAGTACAGCAACCAATACCGCCCATTTACGCTTATCTACCTTTTTGTAATTAAACAAAGTGGTGTTGTGCAGACTAAATATTAGATGGACAAAAGTTAGTTGGACACATTTTTTGTTATTTTTTTCCATTGGTTCATGTAACTAATTCTTTATCCCTTTTGTACATCGCAGAACAAGAAACCCGCGACGGGGCTAATGACCAAGCATCTGACGCCACTTTCAAGCTTGAGTAACGCCTATTGGATTGGTCTTCAACACACATCCAATACCTGCTTATAAATTTGGTACTGATGCTCACTAATATCTTCTTAGGTGAGTTCACATACCATCACTTTATTTGATGTTTTATATTTTTATTAATGTTGAATGTGTAAATTTCATATTACACAGAACCAGGTGATTCATCGGATCGATAATTAATCTGAGTGCGAATCTTCATTAGACGAAAACGAAGAAGAAGAGGATGAAGATGAAGAAGAGGAATAGAAATTGTTAGTCGGAAAACAGAAAAAGGTCCAGGGACAAAGAGCGAATCGATAGAACTATTGGAAAGGGAAGCAGAAGATGAGATGAAGAACTTGTTGGCTAGGTAATCGTTCGGGTTACCTTTCAAAAAAAAAAGGTAATCGTTCGGGATTGCAAGCGAAATATTGGCATAGATCGGCGGAGATGTTGGCCACCGTCACTACCAGTGGGCTGTTCATCACCATCGTTGTTGATCGGAGATTGAGATTATTATTATTATTATTATTATTATTATTATTATTATTATTATTATTATTATTATTATTATTATTATTATTATTATTATTATTATTATTATTATTAGGGTTATAGGATGGTGATAAGATTTGGGGAACAATGGTGACGTCAGGAAACTGATGTGAATTGATATGGAAGACAGGAATAGTGAAGACGTGACTACGGGCTATGGCTTAACTGATTTTTTATTTTTTTCTTTTTATATGAGTATTAGTTAATTAAGATTTAGATTCTTGTAACTTGATTATGATTGATTTGCTAAAATTATTAATTCATTGTTTTAGTTTTACTTTTTTTTTCCTATGATACATTGACAGATTCTGATTATAGTTTTCTTAATTTTCCAAGAACAAGCTCTTCACATCCTAAGGTTATTGATTTCTTTATTATAATTATTATTATTATTTATGTATGAATAGTTTCAAGATACTGGATTTTTTATTTGTTACAAGTTATGGTTTGTTTAGGTATGTATGTTTACTTAATCTTTATGGATCGTTTGATTTCTTTTACACACCCGTAACAACGTGCGGGCTTTCCCACTAGTATAATACTAATTCTTGAGTTATTTGATACAAACTCAAACACCTAATAGTTATCTCTAAACTTTGGATAAACCAAAAACATAACAATCCTACTAAGACATAAAAAGATGGACCGACTCAAATAATAAATAAAGATTAAATAAAAACTTCAACGATGGTATCCATTCGATTTGTCACGGTAAAAGAAAAAATCAATTACATTTGACTATTTTAATACCTAAAAAAGAAAACAAAAGAAAAAACCATTTTATAAAAACGTAGATAAAAATAATCATGTTGCAATGGTATATTCGAAATTTTATAAATTATTACATTATGTTTTAGACGAACGAAAAGAGTAAACGGCGTCACTTTATACAAAAAAAATAACTCAAGTCCCAATTGATAACTCTGTTTTTTATAGCGACTTTGTTATGGCAACACATAAGCTCGTGGTGCCGGGTTCCGAATTTATGCTGTTTCTTTTAGGGATTTATTGGAAGTTTTTGAATTTGTTGGTTTGATGGAGCCGGCAGAAGAGGCATTTCATGGTATTATTGCGGTGCCTTGTTGGTGTTTGTGTAATGCTAAGAAAGTATGAATGCTAAAGGAACAAGACGTGAAGGTTAAAGACATCATTGTAGAGGTTAAATCTATTAGGTTCTTATGGTTTAAATATAGATCTAGGTTGAAGTTAATTTCTTGGGGAAATTGGGGTATATTTGTATTGATGTAGTTGTTTGCTCTTTGTTGTTTAGGTTTGTAAATGAAATTTGTGGTTCGAAAAAAAAAAATGGTATAAATGCTGATACCAATGAGGCAGATAGAATTTACTTCATACCGAAAGTTGTATGAACGCAAGAAAATATGCCAAAACTTTCCTTAAGTGAACAAACAACCCTCGTTTTCAACCAATTCTCTGCGCATAATTTAATAGGTAAGAATTGTACGTAATTTTTTTTTTTTTTTTTTTTTTTTTTGAACGGCAAATTTCACTCCTTGTGGGACTTGAACCCATGACCTCCCTTAGGTGTTCCTAGAAGCTTTGCTTCTACCATTGGGCCACCACCCCAATGGCGAGAATTGTACGTAATCATATTCACATTTATACATTGAACGAATATCACCATCTGGCTTCTAATTCATTTTTACCAAAAAAATAATAATAATAACTAGTAGTTTATAAAAAGTTTTAATT
This sequence comes from Ambrosia x helenae, assembly GCA_030844895.1. Taxonomy (NCBI): domain Eukaryota; kingdom Viridiplantae; phylum Streptophyta; class Magnoliopsida; order Asterales; family Asteraceae; genus Ambrosia; species Ambrosia x helenae. The sequence goes on along the minus strand of JAUTDX010000184.1, from coordinate 401,150 downwards.
TATTTATAATTAAGCTTTATAAAAACTCATATATTATTTTTTTATATGCATAAGTAGATAATAGAATTTAAGAAATATGAATTCTTGTTATCCTTGTTATTGTTTTATATTTTATTTCCATGTATTAAGATTTTTACGTGATAGGACTAGTGTTTTAGAACTCGCTAGGCGCTAATCGGCCGGTGGGGTACCGACTAGGGATTAATCGGGATTAATCGAATTGGATTTTTATATATATTTTTCCAAATTTATACATATATAATGTTAATTTTATACCTTATATATTTAAATTTAGAAGTTTAGGGGTCAAATATAAACTAGTGAATATGGAAGGGGGGTCAAATATTAATATACATAAACTTAAATAAACCTAATCACATCTATCGTTCACCATATCCCGTTTTTCCTCCCCATTCCTTCTTTTATCTAAAGGAACCATCAGACGATACGAGGGTTCATGGAATTTCATCGATTTTGCTTCTAAAACATGGATTATCATCCAATTTTAAGGTAAGAACTTGTTTTATTTGATCGATTTGCTCCAGTTTTGACCCGTTCGAATTCATTTTTTTACCTAATTTTGAGTTTTTTTAGGTCCAACTAGGACCAATTTGGTCCGACTAATCAGTGATTAATCGCCCACTGATTAATTGAGTGATTAGCCCAAAATTAATCAGTAAAGTGGGGACTAGCAATTAATCACCGATTAATCAGTGATTAGTCAGAATTTTTACAACCTTGGATAGGACGCATGTACGTATAGTTATAATTTTTTAATACAAGTAATGCAACAAATTAGTTGGTTTATTATACACTCGATGACTTATATCTAATTTTGCTTTATGCTTTTTATTAATTTATGATGATGATGATGATACGTCCCAACGGAAAATAGCCAGCAAAAGATGCCCCCATACATGTTTGACCTGTTTGAAAAGGGAAATTAAAGTCAGAAAGACAAAGAATGAGTAGATGTAGATCTATAGGTAATCTTTATAAACATCAAATCATATTGGATGGATGATGCTAAACGTACGCAAACCCCATTTTTCAACTAAACTTACTTGCTACCCGTTTGTTCTATTATTAAACTAGATTATATCCCGGGAGCGTCCCGGGTTTAGAATTCTAATTTGAAATATCAGTTTTACATCTGAAATAGACTGATGCGTTTTATAGTTACATGCAGGAAAGATTCGGGTAGCACTTAACCTAAAACAATTAATAATGTATCTCCAATGTTAGTGCATAACCTTAAACAATGTATAACTCTAATATTAAAACCTAACCTAAAACAATGTACAACTCCAATGCTAACACATGATGTAAATAAAATTCATATTTACTGGTTTGAACATAACTAATGACTTGCCTATACATGATTAATGAATAACCTGAACACTTTGTGTTTTTTTCTTGTACGAACAAAACCACACAAAAAATAGTCGTTTTTTTATCCGTTTTTTATATAGCACTATGGTACCCGTTGGAAAGATAATAAAACGCTCGTTAATTTGGTGTAATTTTTTTCTTTAAAAAATCTCGTATATAAAAGATATTAACGTTTAAAAGTTATAGGAGAAATGATTAGAGATAAAAATCTAATTTTGTTTTTAAATTTTAAATTATTATTTTTCTAAAATAAAGCCCTTGCCACATGGGATGACACATGGCACACTCAATGAAGAGAATACTCTCTTTAAATGTCATGTCATTAAAATGGCTTTGGTTTATTATATGTATAGATATTAAGCTACATCAATTTCACAAATTTTCTTTCTTTACCTAATTGTTGTCTTTCTTTACCTACTCGTTTTCTTTCTTTACAACATTCCACTTATAATCCATAGTCAACAATCAAATCACAAAATGTAAATCAACAATTCGAAGGTTGTGTATGTATTTGTGTACGATTGTTAATCGTTATAAGAGGAGCTTAAGAGTCATACGATAGCAAAAAAAAAAAAAAAAATCTCATAGCGTTCAAGAGCATTAATTTAGAAGGTCCGAGGATAATCAAATGATTTTAGTTGAGTCTGAGCTAGAGATGATCGATGTGTCTACGTGTTTGGTTTTAAAGGTTGGGTTATTAAGCATTAGAACCTAAAATGCATGAAGGACTTGAATCGAAAATCCAAATGTTCAATAAAATTGAGAGAAAACTCATCCATTCAACCATATCACCTATACACGTTATAATGAATATGATGTTAATCCTCCTCATGGGATATAATGTCTAAGGGCATGTCTGGTAGCCTCTTAATGAGGCTCTGAATCATTTAGCTCTAAATGGTTCAGCATTCAGACTGTTTGTTTCAACCTAAAAAAGGCTCTGAATTGAATGATTAAGAGCTGAATCATTTAGACTTGGTGGATAGCTGAACCATTCAGCACTTAATCATTCAGAGCCTCTTAACCATTCAGATATCTTAATGATTCAACACTTAATCAACCAAACAGCCCCTAAATGTTTATTTGAACGGCATATAATGTAGTCTATGTAAGTGTAGGTTTATAACACTCTCACTAAGACAGAGCGCACTGTTAGAGATAATGGTTCAAACCTTGATCTTCTCATTGAATGGCTAACCATATAAATACAAGTACAATCCCTTTAATTATGGAAGGGATAATTATAAACATAACTACATAACAATTTACCAAATATACATAAATTATATTCTATTATCTATTACACCCCCGTAGTCGAAGCAAGAGGAGGACGAATGTTGAGACTGGAGCGGAAATCATCAAATAGTACACGAGGTAGACCCTTGGTGAAGATGTCTGCAATCTGGAGACGCGTAGGAGTGTGAAGAATCCGAATGGTGCCACGCTGAACATGCTCTCAAACAAAATGAATATCCAATTCTATATGCTTTGTATGTTGATGTTGAACAGGATTAGTGGATAGGTAAATAGCACTGATGTTGTCACAATAAACGAGAGTGGCTTTGGATAATGGGTGGCGCAACTCAAGAAGGAGGTTGTGGAGCCAGCAAACTTCAGCAACTACATTAGCAACAGCTCTGTACTCAGCTTCTGTACTTGCTTGGAAATGGTGGTTTGGCGTTTTGACGACCAAGAAAGAAGGTTAGGACCCATGTAAACACAATAACCCGAGGTTGAGCGACGAGTGTCAGGGCATCCTGCCCAATCAGCATCGGTATAGGCTCGAAGAGAGATATTTGCGCAAGATGACAAGGTAAGACCAAATTCGGTAGTGCCACGGATGTACCGAATGATACGTTTTAAAGCATTCCAATGTTCATTTGTGGGACTATGCATGTAAATGCAAATCTATTGAACTGCATAAGTAATGTCGGGTCTAGGGGTGTACAAAAAGCCCGCGACTCGAGGCTCGCTTGAAACTCGCTCGAAAAAAACTCGAAAAAAGCTCGCTCGAAAAGGCTCGTTTTGTTTTCGAGTCGAGCCGAGCTGGCTCGTTTTGTAATCGAGCCGAGCTCGAGCCAGGGTGTGTTTAGGTCGTAGCTCGGCTCGATGGCTCAACTCGTGGCTCGGCTCGATGGCTCGACTTATGGCTCGACTCAGGCTTGTGTATGTGTAATTAATATATAGATGAAAGTAATGTATTTTGACTCCAAACCCAATTCTAAAATTCAAATTTTGAAACTCCCACCCATACTACCTATCTACCTCACCTCTTCATAATCCAATAAACCCTAACATAGAAAAATAAAAAAAATATACATTTATATATGTAATTTTATTTATTTATTTTTTGTTTTTTATTTTATAAATATTTGAAAAAAATTAAAAAAAAAATTAACGAGCTGGCTCGAGCCAGCTCGAGCTCGGCTCGAACATTTACGAGCCGAGCTCGAGCTCGACTTTTCAGCTCGACTAGAAAAACGAGCCGAGCCGAGCTAGCTCGTTTTGTAATCGAGCTCGAGCTCGAGCTCAGTCTGGCTCGACTTGGCTCGGCTCGTGTACAGCCCTAGTCGGGTCTTGTAAAGGTCAAGTCTTGCAACGCACCGGCCAGGCTGCGATATAGTGTGGGATTGTCAAAGGGTGCGCTGGATGCAGAGCTTAACTTTGGTTTGGTGTCAACTGGAGTAGCAACCGGGTTACAAGTTTCCATGCCGGCTCGACTCAAAATATCCAACGTGTATGATTTCTGAGATAGAAACATCTGATTACCTGTGCGAGTCACTGAAATGCCCAAAAAATAGCTGAGAGGTCCAAGATCTTTCATGGCGAATTCAGCTGCGAGGCTGCCCATTATCTTCTCCCGTAGTATATCTGAGGAGGCGGTCAGGATAATGTTATCAACATAGATTAGTAAATAAGCAATGTCACCCTCGTAATGGTAGGTGAAAAGAGAATTATCACACTTGCTTTGCAAGAAGCCAATGGAAGTAAGGAAGTCTGTAAAGCGCTGGTACCAAGCGCGCGGTGCTTGCTTAAGACCATATAGTGACTTCGTTAGACGGCAAACATGATCGGGAAAATCCCGATGTCGAAATCCTATCGGTTGGTACATATAAACTGTCTCTGTGAGATTGCCATGTAGAAAGGCGTTGGTAACTTCCAACTGGTGTATTGACCATGACTGAGAGAGGGCCAAGGTCAAGACAGTACGTATGGTAGCCGGTTTAACTACCGGGCTAAATGTTTCCCCACAATCGACCCCAATTTCTTGATTTCTACCATCACAAACAAACGAGCCTTATATCGTTCAAGTGTGCCGTCAGACCTGTATTTGTGGCGAAAAAGCCACATGCTACGAATAACATGCATGTCAGGATGTCTCGGGACAAGTTCCCAAGTCTTGTTTTTAATTAAAGCATTAAATCCATTTTTCATGGCGTTATGCCATTCCGGATTAGACAAGGCATCTTTTGGGTTCTTTGGTATAGGGGCAATGGTAGAGGTGGAAAGGTTAAATATTTGTTTGGGTTTTGTGATGCCCGACATGGATGGGTTTGAATGGTTCAAGTAGGTGGAGTTATCGGTGGGTGAGATGGGAGTGGTGTGGGGGACGGACTATTAGGAGATGTTTGAGCCGAGTTGTGATTGGGATTGGTAGGAAGCGATTGGGCCGAGGGGACATTTGGGCTGGGTGGCGGATGGACAATGGGTGAGATGGGGTTTGTTTGTGGTGATGTTGGGCTGGGAAAAGGGATAGGGGTGTGGACCGATGGTGTGTCAGTGGGTGGTGCAAAAGGTGATGTGGGAGGACTGGGAGTTTGATTGTGTTGGGGAATGTGGGGAGTTCAGTGGTGCGATTGCTCGGGGTATGAAAGTGGGGTGTATTTGGTCATCAAGAAAAGTGTAGGTGTGGGAGGTTGTTTTGTGTGTCTTGGCGAATGGGAAAATGGATTTGTCAAATAGAACATGACGACTAATGGTGATGGTGCGAGTTTTTATATCAAGGCATTTGTATCCTCTATGGTTTGAGGGATATCCCAAGAAGACACAGGGATGTGAACAATATGCTAATTTGTTAATGGTGGTATGAGGGATGAGGGGGTAACACATGCACCCGAACACTCGAAGGTGGTCATGGGTGGGCATGCAATTGTAAAGGCATTGGGTGGGGGTTTGGAATTTATCTATGGCACTTGGAAGGATATTGAGTTAGTAAGTGGCGGTTTCAAGGGCATGTGGCCAGTAGGTTGTGGGCATGGAGGAGTGAGCCAAAATGGTACGCATGAGGTTGTTTATAGGCCTAATTTTGCGTTCGGCTTTGCCAATTTGGGAGGAGGTGTGTGGACATGAGAAACGGAAGTGCATGCCGTGGGAGTTGCAAAAGTTATGAAATTGGTTATTGGCATACTCCCTACCGTTATCACATTGAAGTTGTTTTATTTTAGAGTTAAATTAGGTGTGTACGAAATTATTAAATTTGGTGAACATTGTAAAAACATCGGATTTGTGGGGAATTGGGTAGGTCCATAAAAAATTGGTGAAATCATCTAAGAACAACACATAATAACGATGACCCCTGTTGAACACAATAGGAGAGGTCCAAGCATCGCTATGAACAAGATCAAATGGCAAACGTGTACTTGTATTAGAAGTAACAAAAGGAGGTCTAATCTGTTTACCAAAAATACAAGCACTGCAAACATTTTTATTCAAAGAACCACAAGAAATAGAACTTGAAGTTTTTAATTTATTAAAAACAGCCGGGCCTGGGTGACCGAGGCGTTGATGCCAAATGTCTTGAGAAATAGCTGCATAGGTGGAAGCAGTGGTGAGGTTGGTGATGTTGGAAGGGCTGAGTGTGTAGAGATCCCCGATCTATTGCACCGTAGGATAGGTTTCCTGGTCTGGAGGTCCATCACAGTAAAACCATAGGGGTCAAATTCAACAGTTAAATGGTTATCAGTTGTAAAACGACGGACTGAAATAAGGTTTTTAACTAAGTTTGAGGCATACAGGACATTGTTAAGTTTAAAGGGTGGGAATGGTGGTGGTAACGTAATATTGCCTTGGCCTAAAACTGAAATGGTTTTTCCATTCCCAACAAGAATGTTGCGAACAATGCTAGAATTAAAAATAGAGGGGAACTTATCAGATTGAGGAGACATTGTACCTGTTGCTCCGGTGTCCATGGTCCAGGAAGAATCATTGTTGTGAAGTGCCAGATTATAGAGGGCCTGAGCGATATCCGTAGGCGAGTAATTCGCTGCATAAGACTGGGCGGAGTGAGCAGCATCGGGCTTCGGACCTAACAGCCTAGAACTGTTTGCGGGCCTATTCTGTTGGGCCCGATGACCCTGAAACGAGCCTGAAGAAGTCTGATGTGGGGCTGCCGAATGACTTGGGTTAGTTGTGTTTGGGTATTGGGCTAAGCCGAACAACTGATGTCGTATTTCAGAATGATGTTAAATTGGTAGTTCGAGCCGAAAAACCTGGTGGGATAAAACTATCAACAAAAAACAGTACAATATGTATAAAGCTCCCCATGACGTCTTTGAGTCCAATCTTCTTTACCAAGTGCTTCGCTTGATCTAGCAAACATCGACTTTCCCCTGTTTCTGTGTCTCTTAGGATGAGAAAATTTTGGCAAGATATGCTTTGATATGTCACTTTTGATGTCGTCTCCTTTGATCTCACCTAATATTTTTTGTGTACGCACTATGTTGTTATTTATATATTATGTGAAAATGTTTTGGTTTACACATATTTTTATTTGTATTCCAGATTTGTACAAATTTTATAGAAATGGCATGTTTATTTTTATGCCATTGTTTATTATCCATATTACAAATTTACGTCCTCGCCCTCTTAAGGTTTTCTGTGACATTTTCTTTAGGTTTTACCAATCGCATTATATTACACGTCTGGTTTCATGAGTAGGGTTAAGATCAAATACACAGTGAAAGAAAAATAGAAAGTCGTAGGAAGGGTATCAAACGGACTCCGATTGAACTCATTCAAGTGGTATTGGAACCGTCTTATCGAACCATACGACATTTGTTTTTAGGTCTTTGTTTTTTTGGGGTTTTAGCTTGTAGTTTTTAGAATATGCGTTATATCATTGTGTCTTTTATGTGCCATTGTGTCTTTTTCTTATTTTCATAATTTTGTCATTTTTTCAATTCATTGTGTCTTTTTTCTTTAGTATTGCGTTATATTTTTTGGCGCTGTGTTATATTTTGTGGCTCATTGTGTCATATTTCATGATCTATTGTGTTTTTTGAATCCTTCTCACCCTTCTTATTTTCGTTACACTTTGTGGAATAACTTAACCCTTCATGAGTATTGGTAAGAAATTAAATTTAGATCACCCAATAAATTCTACTCGTTCTTGCAGTGCTTTAAACATCTTTCATCCTTTCTATACTGTTTTAACAACATTATTCAATAATAATAAATATTATGTACTATCATAACTACATTAGAGTGCAAATGTAGTTATGAGGAGAGAGAGAGAGCTGTGGTGATACTTATAAAATAAGTTACGTACCAACTGTACGTACGTACGTATGTGGGTAAGTAAACTAGAGATCCATCTTAATCATCTACCTAAATAATTTATTTTTTTTTAAAGGATATACCTAAATAAATGCCACGGCCACCAACCATGAGCTTATAGCTTAGTGGTTGGGATATGATGGAAGACTTCTGGCCAGTTGGTCAGCAGTTCGATTCTTGATCCAACCAGTTTTATGGCTTTTTACCCTCGTGCTCTGGGGCGGGTGAAGGTCAGGTTTTCTCCTGAATAGGTGGTTTGGTGTGTGTTAGCTACCTGGCGCATTCTAGGGCGGGCACCTAAGACGTGTCTTCACCTAGGAGCGTATGGGTGCTTTCACGAATGTTGGGTGCCCGGGTAGCTGACACGTCAATTTGTTGGCCGTTCAAAAAAAAATGTCACGACCAGCATGTAAACTAGACCTGGCAATTTCAACCCATCTAGTTGAGTTTGGGTTGTTTTGGGTTTAAAATTTGACCTTGTGGGTTAAAATGGGTTTAGTATAATTTTCAAGGGGGTTAGGATGGGTAATTTTAATTGTAGGAAATAAGTTAGTGGGTCAGGATGGGTATGTCAAAAAAAACAAATGGGTCAGGATGGGTACTTTTAGATAACCATATAAAAATTTGAATTAAAACCCGCTCAACCCCAAAAGGGTTGATGCCTCATAGAAATCAATGTCATTAAAAACAAAAAATTATATCTTTTGCATTTGTTGATCACTCTAGTCGGTTCGAAACCGTTCGGGTCGTTAACGGACAGGAATGTCTAAACAACACGGGTCGTTAACGAGACCAATCTCATCGAAACGGTTCGAGTCGTTAGCGGGCTTGATCGAGTCCAAACGGTCTGGGTTGTTGACCGGCCCGTTCGGGTCGAAACTGTCCGTGTTGCTAACGGGATTGGTCAGGCCGAAACGGTCCGGGTCGCTAACAGGCCCGGTCAGGTCGAAACAGTTTGGGTCGCTACAGGACGGGTCAGGTTGAAACGGTCTGGGTCGTTACCGAGCCCGGTCGGGTCGAAACGGTCTGGGTCGCTACCGGGCCTGGCCGGGTCGAAACGGTCCGGGTCGCTACGGGACGGATCAGGTTGAAACGGTCTGGGTCGTTACCGGGCCCGGTCGGGTCGAAACGGTCCTGGTCGCTACCGGGCCCGACCTGGTCAAAACGGTTCGGGTCGCTACGGACGGGTCAGGTTGAGACGCTCTAAGTCGTTACCGTGCCCGGTCGGGTCGAAACGGTCCGGGTCGCTACCGGGCCCGGCCGGGTTGAAACGGTCTGAGTCGTTACCTCGCCCAGTCAGATAGAAACGGTCCGGTCACTACCGGGCCTGGCCGGGTTGAAACGGTCTGGGTCGTTACCGGGCCCGGTCGGTTCGATACGATCCGGATCACTACAGGACGGGTCAGGTTGAAACGGTCTTAGTCGGTACCGTGCCCGGTCGGGTCGAAACGGTCCGGGTCGCTACCGGTCCCACCCGGGTCGAAACGGTTCGGGTCGCTACGGGACGGGTCAGGTCGAAACGGTCTGGGTCGTTACAGGGCCCGGTCGGGTCGAAACGGTCCGGGTCGCTAGCGGGCCCGGCCGGGCCAAAACAGTCCGGGTCGCTACGGGACGGGTCAGGTCGAAACGGTCTGGGTCGTTACCAGGCCCGGTCGGGTCGATACCGGGCCCGGCCGGGTCGAAACAATTCGGGTCGCTACGGGACGGGTCAGGTTGAAACGCTTTGAGTCGTTACCACGCCCGGTAGGGTCGAAACAGTCCGGGTCGCTACCGGGCCCGACCGGGTCGAAACGGTTCGGGTCAGGTTGAGACGCTCTGAGTCGTTACCGCGCCCGGTCGGGTCGAAACAGTCCGGGTCGCTACCGGGCCCGGCCGGGTCGAAACGGTTCCGGTCGCTACCGGACGGGTCAGTTTAAACGGTCTGGGTCGTTACCAGGCCCGGTCGGGTCGAAACGGTCCAGGTCGCTATCGGGCCCGGCCGGGTCGAAACGGTTTGGGTCGCTAACGGGCGCGGCCGGTCGAAATGCTCTTATTCTCTATTTTAATTTTTTATTGTTATTTTAATTTTTTTTTTAAATATTATTCTATTTTGATGTGAACCATACTAGTCCAAACCATCCACACCCAAACCCATCCTGACCTAACTCATCCTAACCCATTTTTTTAATCTACCCATCTTGACCCATACCCATCCTAACCCATACCCATCCTGACCCACCAACCAACCCAACCCAACCTACTCATTTTACCACCCATAATGTAAACCATCCCAAAATCATTGCCCCTACCAACCATCTACCCAACGTACCCAAAACATGTTAATATGTTTATACAAGCCCGTCAGTCCCATTACATTGTAGTGATAGAGACATTCGTAGACAATGACAAAAGACCCGGAGAATCTCGGGTTCGATTTTTGGGCCAGACGGGTTTTACATCTCCATCCTCTCCTGTACTTCACATTTAAAAATTAAAAATATATTATTATAATAAATAAACAATTGCGTGTTCTATCATAATATATTATTTAATATATTGGTGTAAGAGCTTCCACAATGACGATGGTCGTTTGAAATTCCAAACCGCCGTGTCAACATGTCACATCTTTCCAAACCGTTTCAAACCACAACCATTCCCAATTCGCTTTTTTCATTCCTAACCTCCGGTTCATCACCTACACTTCACAATATATAACCCAATATCAAATAAAAGAAAAACCTCAACCAGACTTCATGCTACAATTGGGGGGGGGGGGGGGGGGGTTGCTTTGGTCCGTCCGAAAGAGCCCATTGTTGGTGCTCTAAGAGTATGAAAACCATTTTAAGAGCCCATTGTTGGTGCTCTAAGAGTATGAAAACCATTTTGAGGGATGAGACTTGAGAGGTAAGCTCAATAAACATGAACAGATACTTATAAAACAAGTTATGTACAAAAAAGAAAGTACAGACAGACTACCAACCGTATCTATATGTGGGAACAAAGAAATCCATCAATATCTAACTAAATAATAATTGACACCGCCAGCAAGAAACCATCCCAAAATAATTGCTGCTGTCTCTGTATTCTACCTACTTAATACCAACCATCACCCAACCCACCACCAATATGTTTGTACAATATTAAATCACATGCTTCTTCCCTCATGAATATGACTTAATCAACCCCCCTAAGTTGGATAGGTTCCTTCTTAACATGCTTCCAAGTGCTAACAACACTGCCCCACCCTCCACATTCTCTGCCTTTACATCATCCCTAAATGCTAATGGTAATTCCTTCACTTTTAAGTAATCTAACCCGATTCTTTGTCGAACCGATTCTATGATTTTTGAATCCACATGGTTTCCACATGCATCCGTCACGTAGAATATGTTCTCGGCTTTACCCATTGTCGTAGATATTTCAGCTCGTGTGACATTTAGCGCGTTTTCTCTAAATGCTCGTGTCACTTCGGCTAGTAGTCCTGGTTTGTCATCCTTGCATAACTCCAGCCGTACACCCTCGGACGCTCTTCTCTCAATGGCGGCTTTTAGGCAAAGAGTCACTCGTTGCTTTTCGGCTTCTGAACTAATTGGGGTCCCATCTGTATGTCTAACAAAGAATTCCTGCAGCATAAATAAGATTGAACCTTTTAGCAAATTAAACAAAAACGCATAAAAATATATGAAACCTTAAAATTATTATGCTACTATGGTACAAAAATGTACCAGATATGCGCCGTTATCTGTGGTGTCAATCGTGGCATGAAAGACTGTGTATTGCATATCTGTTAGGGTGAAAACAACATCAAATAAAAGCTTGGGTCGATCTTTGCATTGGATATTAACAACAGAGTACCCTTTCTCTAAACAGTTCTGAACCGATACAGCCGGAGAACATTCACCGCTAGTTTTAATAATTGGAGTTCTCTCGTAATCACGGTCTGCAAACATCATCTGATGAAGCCGTCTCTCTGTATGAGTGACAGCCATAGAAACCGACGTTTTTGCACTCCTAATATCATTATCCCCTTTGAGCACGTTTCTTAATCGAGACTCTATGCTCGCAATTTTCTTAGAATCATTAATCGGACATCCTGACTCGCAATCTTTTAAATAAATTATTGAAGCAATGCGCCCGTTGTGAGTCCATACTTTAGACTCTACCACATCACACTTGAGATCAGAGAGGACCGCAAAAACCTCAGATAAAAGACCAACTCGGTCGGTTCCAGTTAGCTCGATCGCGGTCATTCCATCAATAGATTTAGATCTTGTGTGGTGAATGGTTCCAAGTGACTGAATTTACATCAAAACAGTCATGAAATTAGTCTAACTTTCTTCAATAAACAAGATAATTAATTAATACAGTAACAAAAGATTAAAGGATTAAAATAATTACTTGTTGAATGCAGTTAATGATGCTGTCATCAGTTAATTTGTTTCCATCTAAATTTGTCACATGAAACACTGTAGATAATACACAAGATAAAAACCAGTTGATCAGTAAAAAATAAAATTACAAAATAATAATAATAATAATAATAATAATAATAATAATAATAATAATGATAATAATTGAAAAGGTAAATTAAAGGTTATTATTACCATCCATGTTCCACCTTCCATCTGAAGAGACATAACCTTTTTTAATCAAAAGATTTAGATCTGTAAGAACTTGAACAGCTTCTAAAAGAATCCCATCTTTCCTTGCACTATCAATCTGCAAAAATATTGTGAAAAAAAAAATAATAAGTTTGATTTAAAAAAAATTAAAATCAAAACTAAAATTAATTTTAAAATAAAAAATATTCAGCTACTATAAACTAACGTACCATGACTAGAGTTGCATTCACACAACCAGCATTGTCGATTATGACCCTAAGATGCATTAAAAAGGTAGATTAAGACTAATGAAACGAAACCATAACGTAAATGAAAATTCAAAATTTGAACAAGACTTTATGGACAGAGAAAGAAAAAACACGACGAATAGTCAAAACCATATTATTATTATTAAAAAAATAATAATTAATTAGAACTAATTTATCCAAAACAGATTTGAATAATTTAGCAAATTTAAATATTAATCCAGCATGTCATAAAAATTAAACATGAATAAGGTTTAGCTAAATTATACGAAGCAAAGAAGATACTAACTAACCTTGGAGTGTTCATTCGAACAAGAAGCTTTTCGAATTCATCTAAACAAGGTCTCATCTCCATCTGCATCATTTTCTTCTTCTTCTTCTTAATATTATTATTATTAATATTATTATTCTTACTGTTGGAACAAATAGCGGTTGATATAACCTCTTATTACAACTGTAAACGGTTTTAACAAAGAAACAGCTGATTACAGCTAACAGATCGATCACCAAAAACCGATGAAATTCTTGACTGTTATTTATCGGTTAAATCACCATGAGAAAACAGAGCTGTTACTTTCTCTCTCTATAACTCTTTCTCTCTCTATAACTCTTTCTCTCTCTAGAAACTCCAAACACGTCTTTTGTTGGTACCATGCTTCGGTTGAGATGAATTTATATTGTCGGTTTTTTTTATGAATCTTTTTTTTTATTATTATTTTTTTATAATATTAATTTGAAAACATTTAGAAAAAAAGGAAAAGGACATTTACTCGGTCACATGGCGTAACACACGCTGCCCGTATCTGCCCGGATTCTGAATTCTTTCTAAAGAAGTCAACGTGGCACGTCTTCTTTTTATAAAAACAACGTGGAAATGGGCGCTTTTTTTATATTCTTTTGTATATAACGTGGTGAGTAGTACATTTAATATTTAATAAATATGTAATAAAGTTGTGTTAATAATAATAACAGTAATAATAAATAATAATAATAAAACGGCCTTTAGGTTGCCAGCCTGGATAAATGCCCCCAAGCTATAGGAATGTCCTTTGCTTTACTTCGACTCCAAACACCTTAATATGCTGGTGAAGTGTCCTGTTTTAACTGTTGATAATAATATTGTTTATAGAATTATCTTAAACTACTAATAATAATAATAATCTGAAAATGATTATGGTAACTTAGTGAAGTTATAACGATGATTTTTTTAAGGGTTTACTAAGTGGAAATCTTTGTATAACCCTAACCTAGCGGTCCCAAGTTTGAATTTCTATCCACACACTGGCGTTCTCTTTGTCTAAGCTCAAACCGTCACAGAAATTTTTTTTGTGGTTTGCATAGATCGAACCTGTGACCTACCCTCAAAATAGGAACCTCTAAAGGAAAACCCACCGTATTTCAAACCAATTTTGTTGGAGATCATTGGCTATAACGATGATTTATTAACAAAGTTGTAAGTGCCATTAAGTATTATGTATTTTTAGAAATAAACAAAATAGGGACAGCATAATTAATAATTATAATAAAAACATTTTATTTAAAAACACATTTTTTAGCAAGTAGATCAAGTGACATTGTGCATTTGATTTGTTCGTGGGCTTTATGGAATGCTCGGAATGCAAAAGTATTTCAAGGCAAAGAAGTCAAGGTGATGGAGGTAGTGACGGAAGTGAAGTCGAAGGCATTTCTTTGGTTAAAAAATAGATCGAAATTCAATTGTATAGTTTGGAAGGAATGGACCACTTACCCTTTGTATATGTGCATGTAAGTTTGGCGGTGCTTGTATTTTGAGTGCTTGTCGTTTTTAATGAAAGTCTCTGTTCAAAAAAAAAAAAAAAAAAAAAAGTGACATTGTGCATACTTATAAACACACAAGACATGGGTTTGATACGGCAATGGCGTTTCAAGTAGGAATCAGTGAGACCTCTCATTATTCCCAAGAATACTGGCAACCTCTCCACTGAGGAACATAGAGATTAGGGATCAAATCCCCGCCGTCCCACAAAGTTCCCTAATTATTCATGCCTAAAGTATAACTCGAATTCGGTACTTCTCCCTAATTCTAACTATGTTAATGAGATTGTCCTTTTTTAAGTTAGTTAAATTTAATAAAACAATAACTACAATCACCAATAACATAAAGAGGAATTGCCGACCGAAATAATGACAGCAACACCGCACCACGGTCCACGTTTAACAAACACCGCCACAATTGGCTTTTTGATTGACAAACATTTTCACCGGTTTAGTCTACCTTTTTTCTACCATACCTTAGCAGAAAATCAATCTAATTTATAATTACATAATAATAATAATAAATATTTATGGTTATGTTATAGTGGTATGAATAAAAAACTTGATTAACAGAATTAAACCAAGTAAAACTTTATATTACTTACACTTATTCTATTTTATAGATAAAATAACTATTTGTAATTTATTTAGTTAACGCATACACTGCATTTAAGTATGCGTAGTTTTATATTAAATATTAATTAATGTATGTCATTGGTAAGGAATATCGATTTCTATATATATTTTTATTGTAAAAAAGAGAGAATTTCTAAAATAAAAATAGGTAGAATAAACACAAAAGGAGAAATCCGTTGAGATTATTCCATTCCCATTCCCATTTCCATTTCCATTTCCATTTCCATTTCCATTTCCTTGTAAGAGAACCTCGTATATTTATCTTTTTACATTACTATTTACTAATGGAATTTTGTAAGAGTTTTGAAATTCAAGTAGTGGAGAATACGCATCAAGATTTATATAATTAAAAAAATAATAATAAAAAAACTAACGATGTATAAATGACATAAACACGCAAACGTAATTAATATTTTAATATAAACAAGTTTTGAATGCTTTTTTTTTTTTTAAATTCAACTTTATTAACACCAAACCGGCAAAGTCTTTAAAGTGAGGACTGCCGAGAACAGATTACATCACATACAACAGATACCTGATCCAACTATCCAAGATATATCATTATACTTTGATCTATGTTTTTAATCAAAAAAACGATAACCTTTTGATATTAGCAATAATTAATCTACCCGAAATAACCTTGTCTTGAAAGATCTTCTCATTCCTCGTTATCCAAAGGCATCAACAAGAGACCATAATGATACCGTGGATAATATTTTTTTCC
Source organism: Ambrosia x helenae (assembly GCA_030844895.1). Taxonomy (NCBI): domain Eukaryota; kingdom Viridiplantae; phylum Streptophyta; class Magnoliopsida; order Asterales; family Asteraceae; genus Ambrosia; species Ambrosia x helenae. The sequence continues at coordinate 385,203 of JAUTDX010000184.1, read as the reverse complement.
CCATTTGCTTCCATTGACTTCTTTAAACGTCTCCAGCAGTTCTTTAACAGTGGAGACCAAAATCGGTCGTAACCTGCACCAACGACTAACCGCATCCCAAACTTAGACAGTTAGAGAACAGCCCGTGAACAAATGCTCCACAGTTTTGTCACACCACTCGCAAACCGGGCATATCAAGGAACCAGCTTGGACATTTCTTTTTGCTAATTCTGATTTTACTAGCAATCGACCCATTTCCGCCCTCCACGCCAAAACATTACATTTAATCGGGACCTAATTAACCCATTTTAAAACAAATCCCTTTTGAATGTTGCGGTTATTGTGCAGCAGGTCCTTTATGATTTTGACGCTGAAATCTTTATTACCTGCAGCATTCCATCTTCATGAATCAGCTAATTGTTGGGACTCGCAAGTCGTAACCTCTAATTCAAGATCAATCAGCTCGCGCCTCGACAGAACATCAAACGGTGCAGTAAAGAACTGTCTCTTGATGCTCCAGCACTGATTCGCTCGACTCAACCTTTCTAAAACAAGATAGAACTTGTTTATTTCTTTATCGAACAGCTGCGGGAATCTGATGCTCAAAGGCGTATCTCCTAACCAGGTGTCAAACCAAAAACGGATTGTTTCGCCATTCCAAATAGTCGTTGTAATGTTGTAATACAGAGGTCGATTATTGGAACATAAAGAATCAACAATCTTAACAATGGTCTTCCAAGCACCACCTATTTGTTGATTAACAGGAAGAAAATAATATTTGTTCCTTGAATCATGGCATCTCATAATAATCCTCTTTCATAAAGAATCTGCATCTCTCTGAAATCTATATCTCCACTTAAACAGTAATGCCTCGTTAACTTCTTTCAACCGCGGAACTCCTAACCCACCATCTTTTATGCTAAGCGTCACCCGATCCCAAGCCACCCAATGGATTTTATTACCTTCTGAATTGTAACACCCCAATCGATGGCGGAATCATCAGGGTGCCACGTAGTGACGATTGTTCAATAGCTCATGGACTAAAAGTGTAAATATTTATACATTGATTAAGTAGTTTATTACATTGAAAGAAAATACTAGATACAATAATTCTAAAGTGACAACTAAAACTGAAATATAACGAAAACAAGCCTAAATGTAAATCCAAAAGCTTAAAAGAAGCATCTCAAAATAACCTGAAACATGTATGAAAATAATATAGGTCAATACAAAAATGTATTGGTGAGCATACCCTGTTTTGAATACATATAGTATAAAAAACGTTTCGCAATTCATGTGTTGTATACTGTTTGCAATTATATAATGGGTAGTATCTGGGTCAAAATCAACCCTATGAAAGTGAAATGAAATTTATATATAGTATGTGCTATTAACAGTAGAAATGAAACACATAGCAATGACCAAGGTCTCTCAACAGAGTCACAAGGGGTATATACCATATTACTATTCATTGAAATGATAGACCGCAACGGTTAATGATTTTGACAAGTCATAGATACACAAAGTAACACAAAGCAAACACACATGAGAATTGTGTGACACCCGACATGTTCGTCTTAAACATTTTGGTAAAACTTAAGTCTACCTTAGCGAAAAACATTTATAAACGGACTTAACTGGGTTAGTTGAGTCGGGTCATGTTAGGATTGTCCAGGGTTCAATGAGCTGGAGGATCATTGGGAGTTGTTTTGGGAATACACGAGTACTGAGTCCCGTTGTTGGTGAAATTACATGAATTGAATTAAGTAGGATACGTAGATTGATACATACGTGTGATACAATGTGCAAATACGTGCTTCAAAGGTGTAAACATGAGCATATATGCTAAACATATGTTAGGATTGCATGTTCATGTGTTAGAATGTGCTAAAATGCGTTTAAACGACAAAACTGGAAAATCTGGAAAACACAAACACTGGTTCGACCTATAGGGGGGTCGAACCTGGGATGGAAAAAACAACAAAAGGTCCATTCGACCAAAAGAACTCTCATTCGACCTAGGATGGGGGTCGAAGGTGGCTTTAATATAAATACCACACTTTGTCATTTTCACCATTTTACAAACCCTAGTTGCCCCCTAAACACTCTCTAACGATTTTGATCACTAAAGAAGGAGTTTTTGCTCTCGTTTTTCATAAACTAACCTACAAACAACATCTAATCAAGAATCTAAGGTGTGTTCATAATCCTAAACCCTTTTTAATGTATTTTGATTTGTTTTTATCTAATCCCAAATGTCCATATCTGTTCTAAGGGTATTTTTATGATTAAAAATTATTTAAACATCTTTCTAAACCTAAATCTTATCATTTACACATGGGTTTTCATATCAATAAACATATGTTAATGATGTGTTATGTGATATTATGTGTTGTTTAATGATTTGCTGTTGTACTAGTGATAGAAACATGATCTAGGGTTGCTATTGATGTTGGTTCATGATTATTTAAGGTTACAATTAGATGGATGATGATATCATGTCTAATTTGGGAATTTTGATAAATCTAGGGCTTGTTGCATGCTAGTATTATTGATAATACTATTGGGGGTTTTCATACACACATTTAACTGAGCATTTTAAGATGATTATGAAAGGATTTCGAAAAGTTTCCAAATTGGGTAAAGATTTCATGCATGATGTGACATTTCCATAATTTTTGCCATTTTGGGTAAGTGTGTAAACGAACTGGTTTTGGAGCAAAATTGGTAGGGTTTTGTAGGAATATGCTAATCATGTTTGACTGCAGTGTTTCGTGATGTTTTCGGATAGTTTTGAGGCGATTTAGGAAAAACAACACTGCAGGGGTCGAACCTGGCCTCATTCGACCTAGCGTGTGGTCGAAGGTGGAGGTTAGGGGTCGAACCTGCAGTCTGTCACTCAGATTAGTCGAACGATCTTGATTTAGGTCGAAGGAACGTCATAGGGGTCGAACCAAGGTAAAAAAGGGTCGAACCTGGACCTTTAAAATGTTGATTCAACCCTACGACTCCGTATGTGCGATTTTTGATGCAAACTAAGTGTTTTATGCTTAAACCTTATGTGTAATCTATGTATGCCTGATTAGTTTATGTAATGGGTCACCAACGGGATGTTGGGTCGGTCTAGTGTGTCGGTTGAACAGTCAAACACGTTTTAAAACATACTTGGTCACGATCTGGACAATCGGGGACTAGATAACCTTATGGTTATTAGTCGGAACACTTATGTGAACATTTTGATAGATCTCCGATAGTTGGGATTATCAAGAGCTTGGCTTTTCTTATTATATTTGAAGAACACAATCTAAGGTGAGTTCACGGCCCCGCTTTTACTGCTTTTACTTTTGGGGGAGAAAACATGTGCTAAACTTATCTTTTGGTAACATATCTTTTGGTAACATATGTCATACTATGATCTACTTTTGCGTTGCTTTACGATCTTTGAAAGTCCCGGGGCAAACCATGAATGTATGGGGATGCACAACGGGGGAAATGTGGATAGATCTATTGGGCGTGACAAGCCCCACTCAACGGCTTGGAGGGCCGGGCAGGTGCATATTGTCTCGAACTTGCTAAACATTGATGAACACTCGGGCCGAACATTGGTAACAGTCTAGTAATGGTTTTCCAATCGTTGTAGTAACAAAACATACGCCTAGCTAGCGTACTTTGGAAACATTGATATAGTATTGACAGGTTTGGAACTTGGTAACATTTTGTAACACTTTGGTAACATTTTGAACAAACCCGTGAACTCGCCAGCATTATATGTTGACGTCATTTTAGCATGTTTTTCTCAGGTCGCTAAGGTAGCAGCAGTTGGACTAGGCGCACGAGTCTGCATGGCGTCTAGGCTTAGTTTCATGTTTTTGAATTAAACGGTTTGAACACTTTGGTATATGGTTTTGTAACTGGTTAAAGGCTTCCGCTACGGTTTTATGATATGAGAACTATGTTTTGAATTTACGTATTTCATATAGTGATGTTTATTGTGACCGTTGACTTGAATCCTGGTTTGTCACGTGCCTCGCAGTAAAACTCCGCAAGTGGAAATTTGAGGGTGTGACAAATTGCACTTAGTGAAAAGAAATAGTAATTTGACATAAGGTACATGAGTAGCCCCAAAATAGTAAAATGAAAAGGGGGAAAGATATACTCACAATTTTGCTAAGTGGTAAATCCAAGAAAGTTCATCACAAAAAGATTAAGAATTCCGAAGAACTCAACATATAAGTATAAGAATACTAATGAGGAAAGTGACTTAAGAAATCTAAGGTATCTAGGGTCTAAGACATTAGGGTTTGCTAAGTCGATGTGGGGAAATATAGTTTTTACGATAAATCAAATTAATATAAAACTTGTATATCAAAAATAATACGACAAAGTTTATAAATGTGGATAGGTAACATAATTATCATCAATTGAATATTTAGTGAAAAATTATTTGAAATTATTTTGGACAAAAGAATTAAATTAATAAATCTAATTTGAAGTATAATGATTATTGTATTTTAATAAGCATAAATACAACAAAAATACAATATATGATTCAAAAATTATAATTTTGAGAAAAATGAAAACTTTCTGATGAAAAATACTTAGAATAAATTTTCCATATTTTTTTCTCAATTTATTTGCATTTAAAACTGATTTAATGAATTTAAATCATATTTAAATGATTAAAAATAGGAAAACCAATAAAAATTATTGTTTACTGTGCAAATAAATTTTATTTTAGTTCTTCATGTCTATAAATAATTATCCAAAAATTTTGAAATTTAAACAATTAAATATGAATTTTTAATCAATTAATTATGATTAAAACAATTTAAATCAATAAAAATATGAAATTAATATATTTTTCAGAAAATAAAAACATGATAGTTTTCTATGAGGTGTTAAAAAGCTAAAACTGAATTTTCATAATTTTTGAAGCAAAAATGAATTTTCTATGAATATTAAAAGATTAATGTAAACATATATAAATACATAAATAAAACAACAAAAGAAAAGAAAAATAAAAGAATCAGACCGCGGGTGACAGGAGTCGAACCGGGTCTTTACTCTAACATACAACCACACAAACCACTTAATATTAATTAGATTAATATTAAGGAATATTATGATATTATTCAAGGGGGGCTTAGTGTAAGTTGTTGTTTTATAAAATGAGGGTTAAGGTGTAAACCCTAGGGACAACCTTTCCTAGAAAAACAACTCTCTTGCTCCCCAAGAAAAGATATTGTGGTCGCCACACAAAGAAGAAGGGCCGTCGCCCTTGTTGCTTTGTTTCGGCCAAACCACCACACCGCCGCCATCCCTTCTTGCAAAGTGTTGCTTCCTGGTTGGTTCGTGCTCGGTTGTGCACTTCCTACTAGCGAGGATTCGTTGTAACCCGCGTGTTACAATTCCGGTGTAGTCGTCAAAGGTTGATTACTAAACCCTCTATGGTTGTTTCTTACTTATTTGTTTATACGCGTTTAACTGAGATCCTGATTGAGAATATTTTGATAATTGGATTAATAAAATTACATATATATTTATATATATATATATATAAATCGGTCTACATATATATTGTATATATAATCCGGTTTTGTTAAATATATAAACTGCTTCCGCTACGTATTTGATACCATGATTCCCAACAGTGGTATCAGAGCCACGGTTACGCGCGTATAGATGGTAAAGTTATAATTTTGATCTATGTTTTATTTGTCAAAAATTATTATTTTTTTTTTGACAAAAGATCAAAAGCTTTTTGTTGTTCATGGATTGTGATGTGAATCGAGCCCTATGTATTTTGACCCTTGTCATGGTTGTGTTTGTGATGTTTTATTTTTTTTATTGATTTGTATTTTTATTACGGATATTGGATTTGGTGTAATAGATAGGATTAGAATAGATTTGTTTTATTTATATTTCAAATTTATTTGTAATCCTACAAGTACAAGATCAAGACGAAGATAAAAAGGCGAACAAGTTACATGAAGATAGAGATATCGGGTCAAGTGGGAGCTATATCAAAATAGTTTTGAAACCCTTTTTGACTAGTTCGTTTCGTTTCTGGCTAAAACGAAACGGGCGACCTATTAGGGGCTCGATTTGTTTAATTTTTTTATTATGTTTTGTGGTTGCGTTTTATTTATTGTAAATAATTTAGATAACCCAAAATAAATAAAATTTTCACAATCATGACAATGGTTTTATTAAAACAAGTTTTATAAAAACCGAAAAAAACATATTTAATAAAAGGAGTTTTATTAATATTAAAACAAGTCCATTCGCGATAATACGACCAACATAGTTTAAATAGGGTATTTAAAACTATACCGTGTCGAGTGTTGAAAGGAGTTTCAATTATCACGAATTATATAAAATTGGATTTTATAAACTGATTATGTAACTCGCCTCTAGCTACGAGTTATTCAAAATATTTATGGTAAATATTAAAATAAATCCCAATTTTAAATTGATGTTTTTATGCCACCCTTAACGAGTTAACACTTCATTCTAAATCGAACCCAAATGTTAGTGTTGACCCTGCATCAGGGCGTTGATCGTGAGTGAAGGTAATCATCGCGTTTCCTGTGTAACATAGGCCGGTGTTACAGTTAACAGTAAAGGACCAAACATCGCTTGTTTGACAAGTGGGCATAGTTGGGGTTAAACATACATCGCTCTTAGCAATAACCCCAAATGGAGAGTTGTGTAGTGGACACAATTAACAATCGTTGTTTACCTACCTAATCGTACCAGTGGACAGTGCTAAGCCAGTTCACTGTGTATTGATGAATCGGGGTCTCATCCTAATTAATTTTGCTTTTGGGTCATAAGATAAATTAGGATATTTAAAACATAAAATACTAATAATTTAGATTTTGAACTTTGTAGATGTCAACTGAAAACAATTCCGCCTCCCAATTCTCTCTCAAGTCCATCTTAGAGAAGGACAAACTTAACCACTCCAACTTCATGGACTGGCACCACAGCTTGAAACTTGTTCTCAAGGCGGAGAACAAGTTGTATGTTCTAGAAACGCCAGTTAGCACTCGTGTGCTAAAAATGAAGGCATATGTTGATCACTTGGCTCGTCTGGAATCCCCCTGAGCGATGAGGAAGCTGTGGATATTATCCTAAACTCATTGCCCAAGTTATATGACCAGTTCATTATGAACTACAATTATATGAACGGGATGGAAAAGACGCTTCCAGAACTGCATCAGATGCTCAAAACTGCTGAGGTGAACATACCTAGCAAGACTGCACTAGTGCTAGTGATCAAGGAGGGTCAAGTTAAGAAACCCAACACCAAGAAAGTGGGCAATCAGGGCAGAGGGAAGGGCAAAGGTAAATCTGTTGCCAATAAGAAACCTCGGAAAGATGCCAAGTGTTTTCATTGTGATGAAACTGGGCACTGGAAGAGGAACTGTGCTAAGTATTTAGCTGAGCTGAAGCAAGCTAAGGCTTCAGGAGGAGAGTCCTCAAGTATATATGTTATTGAAATCTTTGCTTTTCCTAGCAAAACATGGGTGTTTGACACAGGATGTGGTTTCCACATTTGTAATGTTTTACAAGGTGAAAGATTAGAAAGCTGAAACAAGGTGACTTGGAGGTCCATGTTTGCAATGGACAAAGAGTTGCTGTGAAGGCTATAGGAGAATGTGTTCTCTTACTTCCTTCTGGTTTAGAACTTGTTTTGAACAATGTTTATTACATTCCTAGTGTGACTAGAAATATTGTTTCAGTTTCGGCTTTGCGTGGACAAGGTTTTAATTATCGTTTTAATGGTGAATTTATTTCTGCTTATTTTAACGATATATTTTACTTTGATGCAAAACCCAACGATGGGATCTATGAGATAGAAGTCCAAAACGATAACATATTATGCAATATCTCCCATAAACGTAATAAGTTAGACTTTAATGATACGTATATGTGGCATTGTAGACTTGGTCACATTAGCGAGAATCGTGTTAAACAACTCAAGCCGCAGGAATCCTGGATTCCAAAGGTTCAGAGTCGTTTGGAAAATGCGAATCATGCTTGAGTGGAAAGTTAACAAAAGCACATTTTTCAAATGTTGGAGAAAGAGCTAATGATCTGTTAGGACTTATACATACAGATGTATGTGGTCCATTTAGAACAATGTCAAGACATGGAGAAAGATACTTTGTTACATTTACTGATGATTTCAGTAGATATGGTTATGTTTATCTCATGAAGCATAAACATGAGACTCTTGAAAAGTTCAAGGAGTAGCAAAACGAAGTAGAAAATCAGCTGAATAGAACTATTAAGATGCTTCGATCAGATCAATGATGTGTCTGAGCGGAGAAATCGAACTCTATTAGATATGATTCGATCTATGATGTGTCGAACAAACCTTTCAAAATCCTTTTGGAGTTATGCTTTGGAAACTGCCGCAAGACTTGTGAATATAGCTCCAACGAAAAAGGTTGACAAAACGCCTTATGAGATATGGCATGGAAAGATACCTAATGTATCCTATCTTAAAGTCTGGGGATATAATGCTTATGTCACTCTAGAATCTTCAGATAAACTAGATCCCAGAGGCGGAAAAGTGATTTTCGTCGGATACGCTAAGAAGATCGGTTACCTATTCTACCACCCCACTGAAAATAGGATTTTCACAAAACGCAGAGGCACTTTCTTGGAGGAAGAGCTTCTGGCGCGAGGGATTGGAGATAACCATGTGGATCTTGAAGAAATTCGAGAATCACAAGTGACTGAACCGGTTGTTCAGACAGAACTAGAGGTAACTGATCCAGTTGTTGAAGTTGAGCCTGAGAGGACTCAAGAAACAACAGAAACACCGAGTGTTCGAAGAAGTATTAGGGATCGTCGTGCACCTGTAAGGTATGACGATATCTTCATGATTGATGAAGCTGAGCCTGCTACTTACAAAGCTGCAATCTTGGATTCGGAATCCAAGAAATGGCAAGAAGCCATGAATGCAGAGATGCAATCCATGTAAGATAACCAAGTCTGGGATTTGGTTGATCTTCCTACCGAATGTCGGACTGTAGGAAACAAATGGATCTTCAAGAAGAAGACTGACATGGATGGGAATGTGCAAACCTACAAAGCAAGGCTTGTAGCGAAAGGTTTTACTCAAACTCAAGGAATTGATTATGAGGAAACTTTCTCGCCTGTAGCCATGCTTAAGTCTTTTAGAATTCTACTTGCCAGTACTGCATATTATGACTATGAGATATGGCAAATGGATGTCAAAATCGCGTTCCTTAATGGACACTTACTGGAAGATGTCTATATGGTTCAACCTGAAGGTTTTGTCGATCCAAAGAATCCTAATAAGGTGTGCAACCTGAATAAATCCATCTATGGATTAAAGCAAGCGTCTCGTAGCTGGAATCTCCGTTTTTTATCAGAAAATCAAAGAGTTTGGTTTTATCAAGAACGAAGATGAACCATGTGTTTATAAGAAATCTAGTGGGAGCTATATCATTTTTCTCATACTGTATGTAGATGACATACTAATCATTGGAAACAATATCCCTATCCTTAAAGACGTTATGAACTGGTTGGGTAAATGTTTCGCAATGAAAGATCTTGGTGAAGCCGCTTATATTCTGGGAATAAAGATTTATAGAGGTAGATCAAAGCGGTTATTGGGTTTGAGTCAAAGTACATATATTGATAAGGTCATACGACGCTTCTCAATGCAAGACTCAAAAAGGGGGCTCTTGCCCATGGCATAAGGAACCATTCTAAATCGTAAGCGGTGTGCAAACACTGAAGAAGAAAAGAAGAAAATGGAAAGAGTTCCATATGCTTCTGCAATTGGTTTTTATCATGTATGCCACGTCATGTACTAGACCTGATGTCTCGTATGCTCTTAGCATGACGAGTAGATATCAACAGAACCCAGGAGAGAGTCACTGGGCTGCAGTGAAGAACATTCTTAAGTACTTGAGAAGGACACAGGACATGTTCTTAATATTTGGAGGACTGGATGAGGAGCTGTCAGTTAAGTGTTATACTGATGCAAGCCTTCAAACTGATCATGATGATTCAAGGTCACAAACGGGATATGTTTTCATTCTGAATGGTGGGGCTGTTACTTGGAACAGCTCTAAGCAAAGTATGGTTGCTTAATCCACATGTGAATCAGAATACAATGCTGCATCAGATGTTGCAAAGGAGGCTGCCTGGATGAAGAAGTTCATTGGTGATCTCGATGTTATGCCTAGCATAAAGAAACCAATCGAGATACTGTGTGACAACACTGGTGCCATTGCTCTTGCAAAGGAACCAAGGTCACATCAGACCATAAGGCATATACTCAAGAAATTCCACTATATCAGAGAGATAATAGGACGTGGAGACATTGTAATAAACAAAGTTCATACAGATCTGAATCTGGCTAACCCCTTTACTAAGCATTTACCTCAAGTTAAACATGAGGAGCATGCTGGAATGATAGGGCTTAGAGTTGCTAGACAGTGGGCATGATCTGTAGTTAGTATTGGTGTTTTATTTTGAACCATAATAGTTACATGGAATATTTATTTGATTTAATGGGTTAAATGCAAATTTAAATATTTTGTAATTGTGTTCATTATTTGTATGTTTAAATCCTTGAATAAGAGTATTCTAAAATATCCGTAGTCGATCAAATTACATGGGAATGAATTTGAATGTAAGACTATTGTGAATTGAGATGGTTGTATTCATGAGATGAATAACTCAAGGGTTTGAGAATCATAATTCACAAATATCATTAGAGAATGATATTGGATGTAACTCGTTTTAAAACGATCTCCATGGATCTATGTCATGAGATGTTTTGATATTGATATGTTCAATCTGTCCTTTTTCCTAAGGCACATATTAAACTACATTGATCAAGGAATATCTTTGATGTTATTTAACATTATCCTGAAACATGGGTAGCAATAAGGGTAGCGTTGGGAGAAATTCAAGATTAAGTGGGAGTTGTATGACGCTGATGGAATTCTGTACTTCTATAGGATTAGAAGTCTAGACATTCTGGCGCCCTCGTTAATTCAAACTGGTATAAACGCGTGGCCACGCGCGGACTAAGGTAGTTCGTTAGACCACTTTGAATTAAAGACGAGAATAAAGAATGGTTGATCACTATATAAGAATGAATGATCCATGTCTTATGATCAAAGGATGTCTATACAGAAGGGACTTATTGATAGAATTATCAGGGCTATAGTATTTGGTTAAGTAAAGCGTTACTTGAACTCAAAGAACTAGTTGACGACTGTAAAGTGTCATACTGGTTTGGGTGCAATGCGATGCAGCTAGGCGTCCAACTCTGCACACGTTGACTCATTTAATTAAAATCGTCCAAGTGGGAGATTGTTGGATATATAATATGTCTGGTGTAATTAAAAGTCGAGGTCAACGTAACCCAACCCGGTACGATCCGAGGAGTTACACGTTGGTACACGAATCAGATAAGTTCACGTGTCGGTGGATTATTGACCCCAATATCCAGGTCATCCCCCAAGCATTCCAAAAACCATGTCCAGCTAGCCATCGTTTCAGCCTCTACTACAACATAGGTAAGTGGGTAGATCCCATTTTTTGCACCGACCCTAACAACTGTCAATATCTGTCATGGGAAAGGGCCCTTTTTTAAAAACAACCATCTAACCAAGGAGATCTTTCCCACCCATATTAAACCCCCTTTTTAATGCCCCTAAGCATATGTATATCATCATGAACTGTCTTGTGGGACTGTTTGGGTTAGGTTCAAGTTCAACATCTAACTTTACTGTAGTTCCTGGGTTAGATCTGAAAAGCTCTTCTCTATATTGTCTAAGAAGCTCATATTGTGCTACACGATCACCATTAATCCTGTCTATGGCTTGTGCTTTTGCCCTAAACATTTGATGAGCTGTAATCTGAATTTGATGCTTCTTTTGAAGAATATCTACAAGGGCCCTCAATTTAATTTCTGTGCTGACTTGAATAATGGGCTCAAATGCATGTGATATCCAATTTATAGTGCATAAATTGAGTTCTCTAGTCTGCAAACATTTGTGTTCTTTCTTGTAGGTATTAACCGTCCATGTGCCCCTTGCTTCTGGCCTTGAAATGAGCAAAACCCAAGGACAAGTTAGAATAATGTTCTTCCCATTCTCCCTTATCTTTTTTTTTCTTTTGAGAAGACCCCACATTGTTTGTTCCACCCTCTACTATTTTTTTCATTGGTTTTACGGAATTGCCCTTCTTCACAGGTTTTTTTTTACTAAATTAGCCTTCAAAACAGGTTGTTTTACTGAACTACCCTCTCCAAGAGTTGGTATAATGCCATGACAAACTACCCTGAATCTAAGTGTGTCATTCTTGCATATATACAGTTGCCTTCTACTTGCTACAACATAGTCTTTTACAAGTCTCTTTATCTCATCTCTATCTCTAAATGTTTGGGTAACATAAAAGGGATTATCAACATGTTGTTGTGTTGGTCGATGTGTCTTCCTAATACACCTAACAGCCCTGTCCTCAGCAGTTGTCTCTTCATCACTAAGACTATCAAAATCATCTAACTCAAAGTCATCTTTACAATCTACAACATTTGTGTTATCTTGTTCATCACCACTAAGATCAAAATCAGCAGCCTTTCTAGTCACAATCTCATTCACACCAACATCATCATCCAAATGATCCTCATCTATTATTATATCATTATCAACATGATTATCATCATCAATCTCTTCATTCACTAAATTTTCACTATCATTGCTACTATACTCATCATCTCCCTCATTATACTTAAAGTCAGGATCTTCACTATCTTCCTCATCAGTAAAGTCTACATTAGTATCCTGGCTTTCCACACTACCTACATTGTCCTAAACTTGTCCCTCACACACATCCACTTGAGTTAACTCACCAAGGTTACCAGGAGCTACTTGTGACACTTCACCATTTCCATTATTAACTACATTGTGCTCAGCATATGCAACATTACGCATTTATACTTGTACGTTACGTATCATCATTAATAAAAACGACAAGTTCCAGTATTATTGTTCGCATTTAATTATTTTTGTGGCATTTTGGGAACCCTAATACTATATTAATTAATTATATATATATATATTGTGGAAAAATGTCAATATAATAAAAAGCTTGGGCCGGGACTCGAACCCGCGCCCAAGCCGTCTCATATACACACACAAACCAGCTGCTCTACACTTGTTTCTTGGTTTAAACCCAGCGCGTTGTAATTATATCACGAATTCAAAACATCTCAGTTGACTTGGAAAGTCAACTGAGATCAACGACTTACCATAATCAAGCTATTAACTCGTAATTGATCGAGGATTGATATTGCATCGTGATTACCGGCCTGTTGTGAGTCATACACACGTCAATTGCCATTCAATTCTTACCAATTACACGATTAGACGCGTCAACCATTAAAGACAAGGTCAACCTTGCCAATTCGAACATCTAGACAACCTCACTATAAATTGAACCCCTCTGGACCTTCACAACTCGCCAATCTTCCCTTCTCAATCTCCAATTTCTCTTAAAAATCCTCTGTTCTTGGATTTTTGTTCGAGTTTGACTTTGAAGCTTTGACTAAGTCGTTCGTGTCCGATTCAGCATTGTAAGTCTGTTTTTGTTGATGGGTTTTGATGTTCGGCATATACACAACATTTACCCTAAGATTAATTGGGTTAATGTTGTGTAAATTGCCCAATTGGAAAATCTAGGGCTCGTATGTTGATTTGGGGAAGAACACAAATTCACGTATATTATTTATTTTGAATAAACTGAAACCAAACACAACCACTGGTCTGGACCAAGTGGTTGTGTCTGGTGCCCTCTGACCGAGCCACGCGGGTTCGATCCCCAGCCATTGCAACCTTTTTTTTCTTTTCTTTTGTTTTGTTTTTAATCAAAACAATCAAGTTTAATTATATATATTACTTATATTTTATAAATTCATTTTAAAATATTAAAACTCTTTTAATAATTCTACCAAAATTATTTTAAGTTAATCTAATGAAAAAGTTTAACTTACAATGTTTAGTTTTCAAAAATTTATTTATTTAATATATATAATAAATAAATCAAGTTTATTCTATTTTTTTATAAAATTCTATAAAAATATCAAAACAATTTTATAAATTTCCACAAAAATTATTCTGAGTTTTTATAACAATAAACTTTACTGAAATGATTTTTATTTCTGAAAAATCATTTATTTAATATTTTTAATCAATTTTTGTGAGTTTTAATCATAATTAAATCATAATAAATCCAATTTTTAATATTTTTGCACCAAAATGTTATATAAATTATTTCTGATTATTTGGAACAGAAATATAATTTTTAAACTAATAATTCTTTTAATTTTAGTATTTTTAAATATTAAAGTTAAATTTTGACAATTTGTAATAAATAGATTTAATATCCTATTTTAAAGAAAATAATTTTATAAAAATTATTTTTATACTTTAAACTCATTATTGTGACCATCTTATATTCAAATTTTATAAAAAGATTTTTGTCTATTTATTTACTAAATTTCTCTCAATTATCAAACATTTTAATTATTAATCAAACGAGCATTTATCCCCAATTCGAAGCCCTAGAACATATACATTTGTAGACTAGATAGACTTAGACATATTTATTACCTTATTATAGGGTGATACTTGACACATTTAGGCAACACCACTATTCAATTTTTCAACAGATATAACATTTTGCTAAGGTGAATTTTACATAGTCCCTTTTCTATTTATCACCGTTTTTGGGGTGAAACATGTTACAACATCATATATGCAATTCAATCATCAATGTGTCTATGTGTTTTTCTATGTTGCATATTGTCTTGAACATGACTAGGGTAAGCACAATTCTAGCATAATCATTAACATTGATCAGCCGACGGTATACATTGATAGATCTATTGGACTGACAATCCCACCCGGATACGTGCCTCCTACAAAGGTAGCGTGGGTGTTTGTTATCGCATAACATATTCGAGTGAACCATGAGCGTATGGGATGTACCACATTATAACAGTCACAAGGGTTGATTATGCACTCGATTTACTTCTAGTATGTTTTCACATATGGACTAGACTTGCCATGACACATGAATTGCACAACATTTTTATTCAATTATCAAAACCTATGTAATTCTCACCAACTTTTGTTGACCCAAAAATATTTTCAAAATTAACATGTTTCAGGTAACAATGAAGCTGAGGCTTGAGTTTGCATGAGGATTATACATGAAGTTATTATTTGAAGCTATTTGAAGTTTTTGTTATTTGATATCATGTATTTGAATTCCTAGACATCACTTTATTTTGAATATTTATGTTTGAATAAATTATTTAAAATTCAATTTATACCATGTGCTACTGAAACAATCATCAATACGTGACATCCCGATGTTTCCGCCATCGGTTGGGGTGTTACAGATTGGTATCAGAGCCTTGGTTATAGGAATTAGGTTATTAGAAAATAATCTAGACTATAACCTTAGGGACTTAAACAGTACTTGCTTCTCTTACTTGTAACCCTAATTGCTTCCTTAATCTTATCCATGTCCTATGCAACCCTAAGCCTACATGTGACCTACTCTTATTCGTTTGCTGCAATCCTGATCCACCATTAGACTAATAGGACAAAATCCTCAGGTTTAACCTGAACCCCCTTGAGATCTCGTCGAAGTTCTAGATTTTAATAACGAACACGTGCAATCTGGAAGGGTGAACGCCTGTATTCTGAGTCTTCTATCTAGGCTGGCATTGCGCATATATCACAATCAGACGAGGGACCCGGATGCCTACCTGGGAATTCTCGGGATGAGTGTTCACTTATAGGCTAAAGCATGTCTTCATATGTTATTAGAATTTAGAATCTTTGATAAGTCAACGTTTTCGTTTATTCGTTTTAATTAATGAATAAATGATTACATTCCTTATATAACCTCATTCATTTCATTGTGTCTCTTACAGATCATGCCTCCACGTCGCAGCACTCGCAATAGCAATGGTGAGAACCACGAGGAAGGTGGTGACAACCATAACCATAACCACGGTGCTAACCACAACAACAACAATAATGGTGTCGGTGCCCAACTGGCTGCGATCATTTCTCAACAAATGGCGCAGCAAATCGCGACTCTGGTTCCCAATTTACTAGCTCAAGTCATCCAGATGAACGGCAACGGAAATGGTAACGGCAACGGGAACGGTAACGGCAACGGTAATGGAAATGGAAACCACAATGGAAACGGGAATGGTCTCCCAGCCTGTACCCTTAAGCACTTTAATTCTTGTAATCCCCCAAAGTTTAGTGGAGAAGAAGGAGCTACAGGACTCATACAATGGTTTGAGGGTATTGAGAATACCTTCATCAACAGTGAATGCCCCGACAACTTTAAGGTTCGTTACGCCATGAGTGTTCTCCACAAACGAGCACTCACTTGGTGGAATGAGGAAAAGCGTACTCGTGGAGCCGAAGTTGCTCTTGCTATGAGATGGGACCAAGTCAAGGAGGTTATGAAGGAAGAGTTTTGTCCTCGCAACGAGGTTAAGAAGCTAGAAGATGAGTTCCACACCCTAGCTCAAGATAGTGGGGAAAACCTTGCCTACAATACCCGCTTTCACGAGCTTAGCTTATTGTTGCCTCACAAAGTCATTCCCCTGCCGGTAGCCATCGAGAAGTATATCGGTGGTCTGCCCATGCAAATCCAGGACACGGTGTGGGGAAGGAATCCTGCCACCTTGGAAGAAGCCAAACGTCTGGCGGCTACTCTTACTGATAATCATGTGAAGAACGGTACTCTCTTCCGCAAGGGCACTAAGAAGACTATTGCCAAAGACACTCCTCAGCCCGCTATTGAGGTCAAGCCTGAGACCTCAAGCAACAAGAAGCGTAAGGCTAGGAACTACATGGTTGCTACCACCCCACCTGCAGCACAAAACCCAGCCAAGAAGCCATACACCGGACCTCACCCCTTGTGCAACACTTGCAAGTACCATCATCCAGCACAGGTGCCATGTCGCTTTTGTACTAAGTGTCAAAGGTATGGTCACCTTGTGAACATCTGCCGAACTCCTCCTGCTGCCCAAAACAACAATGCCCCAGCTCTTAACCAACAAAACAACCGGCCTGCTCGTGGTCAGTGCTACGAGTGTGGCAGCCCTGATCACTATATCAACAATTGCCCCAATCGTAACCAAAACCAAAACCAGAACCAAAACCGCAACCAAAACCAGAACCACAACCAGAACCAAGGTGCTCGAGGTCGCGCCTACAATCTCAATGCTAACCAGGCCCGTGACAACAACGAGGTGGTGAATGGTACGTTTCTCATTAATAACCACTATGCATCCATATTATTTGATTCGGGAGCTGATAAGTCATTTGTATCACTGAAGTTTGAACCTTTACTTAACTTACCCCAAACTAATCTAAAGGAACCTTTAGTGGTAGAGGTAGCTAATGGGAAGTCTATCTCGATCGATTCTATTATTCGTAACTGTGTGTTGAACCTCGACGATCATACTTTCACTATCGATCTCATCTCTATGCATCTTGGAAGTTTTGATGTCATAGTAGGCATGGACTGGTTGTCAACCCATCGTGCTGAAATTCTGTGTTTTGAGAAAGTCATACGCATCCCTCTCGAATCTGGTGAGATTTTGAAGATCTATGGTGAGAAGCCTTGTGGCGAGCTTAAGCTCATGTCTTGTTCTACTGCCCAAAAATACTTACGAAAGGGGTATACAGCCTTCTTAGCTAACGTGATAGAAAAGAAGACAAAGGCAAAAGTATCCAAGACATTCCAATCATTCGGGACTATCCTGAAGTCTTTCCAGAGGATTTACCTGGTTTGCCTCCTGCTCGACAAGTGGAATTTAGAATTGATCTTGTTCCTGGTGCTAATCCTGTCGCTAAAGCTCCTTATCGTCTTGCACCCTCTGAGATGCAAGAACTTGCCAGTCAACTACAGGAACTTTCTGATAAAGGTTTCATTCGCCCCAGTTCTTCTCCATGGGGAGCCCCTGTCTTGTTTGTTTAGAAGAAAGATGGATCTCTTAGAATGTGTATCGACTATCGCGAACTCAACAAACTCACCATCAAGAATCGTTATCCATTGCCTAGGATTGACGATCTCTTCGATCAACTTCAAGGAGCAACCCACTTCTCGAAGATTGATCTTCGTTCTGGTTATCATCAGCTTAGAGTCCACGATGAAGATATTCCCAAGACAGCCTTTCGTACACGTTATGGTCACTATGAATTCATGGTCATGCCTTTTGGATTGACCAACGCTCCCGCAGTGTTTATGGATTTAATGAATCGAGTTTGTAGACCCTACCTCGACAAATTCGTGATCGTTTTCATCGATGATATTTTGATTTACTCTAAATCAAAATCCGATCACAAACAACATCTTCACTCCATCTTGGGTCTCCTAAAGAAAGAACAACTGTATGCCAAGTTCTCGAAATGTGAATTTTGGCTTAAGGAAGTTCAATTTTTGGGACATGTCATTGATATGAACGGAATTCATGTTGATCCCGCAAAGATCGAAGCTGTGAAGAATTGGAGTGTTCCTAAAACTCCAACAGAAGTTCGTTCTTTCCTTGGTTTGGCTGGTTATTATCGTCGATTCATCGCCAACTTCTCTAAGATCGCTGTTCCTCTCACTGCCTTAACTCACAAGGGTAAACCCTATGAGTGGGGACCAAAGCAAGAGGAAGCATTTGAAACTCTCAAGCTGAAACTCTGTGAAGCTCCTATCCTGTCTCTACCTGATGGTAATGATGATTTCGTGGTCTATTGTGATGCATCAAACCAAGGTCTTGGTTGTGTTCTTATGCAACGAGGAATGGTTATTGCTTATGCGTCTAGACAGCTCAAGACTCACGAAAAGAATTATACCACCCATGATCTTAAATTGGGCGCTGTTGTCTTTGCTCTTAAGATTTGGAGACATTATCTTTATGGGACCAAATGTGTGGTGTTCACAGACCACAAAAGTCTCCAACATGTCTTCGACCAGAAAAATCTTAACATGAGGCAACGACGTTGGGTTGAGTTACTTAACGACTATGATTGCGAAATTCGCTACCATCCTGGCAAAGCGAATGTTGTGGCTGACGCACTTAGTCGTAAAGAGCGCATCAAACTTCAATGTGCGAGAGTTCGTACTGATCTTCAGGATCGCATTCTCCAGGCTCAACATACATTAGTCACCCAAGGTAACATGTACGACGAAATGTCTTGTGGTGCTGAAACTCAACTTGAAAACAAACCTGATGGGCTTCTCTATTTCCTTAACCGACTTTGGATTCCTGACCATGATGATCTTCGTACTTTTCTCATGAACGAGGCTCATAAGTCTCGTGTAACATTTCGTGATTTATAATTGTACGTTAAATAAAAACGTCAAGTTCTATTATTATTATTCGTATATAATTATTTTTGTGGCATTTTGGGAACCCTAATATTATATTAATTATATATATATATATGGATATATTATGGAATAATGTTTAAAAAAATGGTGACTGGGCCGGGACTTGAACCCGCGCCCAAGCCGGTTCAAGTATACACACCCACACAACCAACTGGTCTAGCCATAATCTTTGTTTTAAACCCGGTTTATTATTAATATAACCTTAGCCTAAAGACTCTCACAGTTGACTTAGAAAGTCAACTGTGAAAACGCGACTTACCAAAATCATCACCATTACTCGTAATTGGTCTATGATTGGCATTCCAACTCAATTATCGGCCTGTTGTGACTCATACACACGACAATTAACCTTTAATTGTTACCATTTTGATCTTAAACGCGTCCCACATTCAATACGTGGTCAACGATTGCCATTTCAAACATCTGAGCCATTACACTATAAATTGAACCTTGCTGGACCTTCACAACTCGCCAATTCATCTTTCTCAACCCCCAATTCCTCTCAATAATCTTCTGTTCTGGTTAAACTGATCGCGTTTTTTACTTTTAGCTTTGACCGATCATTCGTGTTCAATACGTGTTTGTAAGTAACATCTTTTCTGTGGGTTTTATTGTTCGGAACATACACAACATTAACCCTAAGGTTAATTGGGTTAATGTTGTGTAAATCATTCAATTGCAAAATCTAGGGTTTGAAGCATACGAATTGGGGATAATGACTGTTTTGCATATGTTATATATTTTTAATAAACTGAAACCAAACACAACCACTGGTCTGGACCAAGTGGTTGTGCTTGGTGCTTGTTTAACCGGCCACGCGGGTTCGAAACCTGGCAGCCACATCTATTCTTTTCTTTTTCTTCGTTTTACTCAAAAACAACCAACTTTATATATATATATATATATATATATATATATATTATTTATATCTTATAAATTCATTTTAAAATACTAAAACATTTTTAAAAATTCTACAAAAAAATTATTTTGTATTAATCTAATGAAAAAGTTTAACTTACAATTTTTAGTTTTCAAAAATTTATTTATTTAATATATTTAATAAATAAATCAAGTTTAATCTATTATATTTATAAAATTCTATTAAAATGTCAAAACAATTTTATAAATTTCCACAAAAATTATTCTAAGTTTTTATAACAATAAACTTTTCTGAAATGATTTTTATTTCAGAAAAATCATTTATTTAATATTTTTAATCAATTTTTGTTAGTTTTAATCATAATTAAATCATAATAAATCCAATTTTTAATATTTTTGCATCAAAATTTTATACAAATTATTTCTGATTATTTGGAACAGAAACATAATTTTTAAACTAATAATTCTTTAATTTTAGTATTTTTAAATATTAAAGTTAAATTCTGACAATTTGTAATAAATAGATTTAATATTCTATTTTAAAGAAAATAAATTTATAAAAATTATTTTTATACTTTAAACTCATTATTGTGACCATCTTAAATTCAAATTTTATAAAAAGATTTTTGTCTATTTATTTACTAAATTTCTCTCAATTATCAAACATTTTTTATTATTAATCAAACGAGCATTTATCCCCAATTCAAAGCCCTAGAACATATACATTTGTAGACTAG
The DNA here is from genome assembly GCA_030844895.1 of Ambrosia x helenae. Taxonomy (NCBI): domain Eukaryota; kingdom Viridiplantae; phylum Streptophyta; class Magnoliopsida; order Asterales; family Asteraceae; genus Ambrosia; species Ambrosia x helenae. Next base: position 364,123 of record JAUTDX010000184.1, on the reverse strand, counting down.
ATAGACTTAGACATATTTATTACCTTATTATAGGGTGATAGTTGGCATTGTTTGGGCAACACACTATTCAATTTTCAAGAAGTATAACATTTTGCTAAGGTGGTGTTACATAGCCCCTTTTCTATTTATCACCATTTTTGGGGTGAAACATGTTACAACATCATTTATGCAATTCAATCATCAATGTGTCTATGTGTTTTTCTATGTTGCATTATGTCTTGAACATGACTAGGGTAAGCACAATTCTAGCATAATCATTAACATTGATCAGCCGACGGTATACATTGATAGATCTATTGGACTGACAATCTCACCCGATACGTGCCTTCTACAAAGGTAGCGTGGGTGTTTGTTACTGCAATATAAACGAGTGAACCATGAGCGTATGGGATGTACCACAATACAACAGTCACAAGGGTTGATTATGCACTCGATTTACTTCTAGTATGTTTTCACATATGGACTAGATTTGCCATGACACATGAATTGCACAACAATTTTATTCGATTATCAAAACCTATGTAATTCTCACCAACTTTTGTTGACCCAAAATATTTTCAACTTAACATGTTTCAGGTTCTACTTGCTTGAAGATTTGAATTAATGCTTGAAGATGTGTGCATAGTTTTATTCAATTTGATGTACGAATTCTTGTAGAACAATTGTATGTAATTTAATTAAATCATATAGTGAAATTCATTATTTACCATGAGCTACTGAACAATCATCAATACGTGACATCCCGATGTTTCCGTCATCGGTTGGGGTGTTACAGATTGGTATCAGAGCCATGGTTATAGGGAATTAGGTTATTTGAAAAATAATCTAGTCTATAACCATAGAATTTAACCAGTACTTGCTTCTTTACTTGCTATTCTCTATCTCCCTCCTACTTCTTATCCCTACATTAATCCCCACAAGAAGGTTGCTCTCCATCACTGGATCTACTCTCAGACTAATAGGACAAAATACTCAGGTTTAACCTGAACCACCTTGAGATCTCGTCGAAGTCCTAGATTTTAATAACGAACACGTGCAATCTGGAAGGGTGAACGCCTGTATTCTGAGTCTTCTGTCTAGGCTGGCATTGCGCATATATCCCAATCAGACGAGGGACCCGGATGCCTACCTGGGAATTCTCGGGATGAGTGTTCACTTATAGGCTAAAGCATGTCTTCATATGTTATTAGAATTTAGAATCTTTGATAAGTCAACGTTTTCGTTTATTCGTTTTAATTAATGAATAAATGATTACATTCCTTATATAATCTCATTCATTTCACTGTGTCTCTTACAGATCATGCCTCCACGTCGCAGCGCTCGTCTTAACAGTGGTCACAATCATGATGAAGGGAGTAGCAATCACAACCATAACCACGATACTAACCACAACAATAACAACAACAATGGTGTCGATGCCCAACTGGCTGCAATCATTTCTCAACAAACTGCGCAGCAAATCGCAACTCTGGTTCCCAACTTACTAGCTCAAGTCATCCAGATGAACGGTAACGGGAACGGTAACGGCAATGGTAATGGAAATGGAAACCACAACGGGAATGGGAATGGTCTTCCAGCCTGTACCCTTAAGCACTTTAATTCTTGTAATCCCCCAAAGTTCAGTGGAGAAGAAGGAGCTACAGGACTCCTACAATGGTTTGAGGGTATTGAGAATACCTTCATCAACAGTGAGTGCCCCGACAAATTTAAGGTCCGTTATGCCATGAGTGTTCTTCACAAACGAGCACTCACTTGGTGGAATGAGGAAAAGCGCACTCGTGGGGCTGAAGCTGCACTGGCCTTAACATGGGATCAAGCTAAAGACATTATGAAGGCAGAGTTCTGCCCTCGTAATGAAATCAAGAAGCTGGAAGATGAGTTTCATGATCTTGCTCAAGATAGTGGAGAAAACCTTGCTTACAACACTCGTTTTCACGAACTTAGCCTACTGCTACCCCACAAGGTCACCCCTTTGCCTATTGCGATCGAAAAATACATTGGTGGCTTACCGATGCAAATTCAAGACACGGTGTGGGGAAGGAACCCTGCTACTTTGGAGGAAGCAAAGCGTTTGGCTGCCACCCTAACAGATAACCATGTGAAGGCAGGAACCCTGACTCGGAAAGGGGAAAGAAAACTGTTGCAAAGGATACTCCCCAACCTGCCGTTGAATTCAAAACCGAGTCCTCAACCAACGGAAAGTGCAAGGTCAGGAATTTTGCAATAGACACCACTGTCCCACCCAACAAGAAACGATACAACGGGAACAAGCCTAAGTGTGATACCTGCCAGTATCACCACTCAACCCAAGTACCCTGCCGACAGTGCACCAATTGTCAAAGGTATGGGCATCTTGCGGATGCATGTCGAATCCCTGCTACAAACGCTCTTGCTGCTCCAAATAACCCCGCTAGAGACCCTCCAGCTACTTAACAGCAAACCCCACCATTTGAATGATGTCTACTTTCTCTTTAATTATATGTATTGACACTTTTTGATTCAAGTAATAAATTCAAGTATTATCATAACATCTGAGTGCATGCTTGTTTGAATGTGAACTAATTGCAATATCTATAATCATACTTGCTTACTTGTACATCAATTAGTTGACTACCAAACAACCTACTCAACGATTGGTAGAGGTCATCATGTCTTTCCAACAGTCGGGAGAGGCCCTACAACCTGCTCAACGACTGGTGGAGACTATCGAACCTGCTCAACAATCGGTAGAGTCATAAAAGGACGCAAAACCCTAATGTAAGGTAAATTGGTAATTACGGTCCGGAACGTAATCATGAATTTATAGGTACGTTAAGGTAGTGAGAAATTTTATCAAGGTTTTCGGTAGTCGACAAGTTGTAAACCTGGTGTTCTCCTTTTAACTTCGGGACGAAGTTCCTAAAAGTAGGGGAGACTGTAACATTTCGTGATTTATAATTGTACGTTAAATAAATACGTCAAGTTCTATTATTATTATTCGTATTTAATTATTTTTGTGGCATTTTGGGAACCCTAATATTATATTAATTATATATATATATATGGATATATTATGGAATAATGTTTAAAAAAAATGGTGCTTGGGCCGGGACTCGAACACGCGCCCAAGCCGGTTCAAGTATACACACCCACACAACCAACTGGTCTAGCCATAATCTTTGTTTTAAACGCGGTTTATTATTAATATAACCTTAGCCTAAAGACTCTCACAGTTGACTTAGAAAGTCAACTGTGAAAACGCGACTTACCAAAATCATCACCATTACTCGTAATTGGTCTATGATTGGCATTCCAACTCAATTATCGGCCTGTTGTGACTCATACACATGACAATTAACCTTTAATTGTTACCATTTTGATCTTAAACGCGTCCCACATTCAATACGTGGTCAACGATTGCCATTTCAAACATCCGAGCCATTACACTATAAATTGAACCTTGCTGGACCTTCACAACTCGCCAATTCATCTTTCTCAACCCCCAATTCCTCTCAATAATCTTCTGTTCTGGTTAAACTGATCGCGTTTTTGACTTTTAGCTTTGACCGATCATTCGTGTTCAATACGTGTTTGTAAGTAACATCTTTTCTGTGGGTTTTATTGTTCGGAACATACACAACATTAACCCTAAGGTTAATTGGGTTAATGTTGTGTAAATCATTCAATTGCAAAATCTAGGGTTTGAAGCATACGAATTGGGGATAATGATTGTTTTGCATATGTTATATATTTTTAATAAACTGAAACCAAACACAACCACTGGTCTGGACCAAGTGGTTGTGCTTGGTGCTTGTTTAACCGGCCACGCGGGTTCGAAACCCGGCAGCCACATCTATTCTTTTCTTTTTCTTCGTTTTACTCAAAAACAACCAACTTTATATATATATTATTTATATCTTATAAATTCATTTTAAAATACTAAAACATTTTTAAAAATTCTACAAAAAATTATTTTGTATTAATCTAATGAAAAAGTTTAACTTACAATTTTTAGTTTTCAAAAATTTATTTATTTAATATATTTAATAAATAAATCAAGTTTAATCTATTATATTTATAAAATTCTATTAAAATGTCAAAACAATTTTATAAATTTCCACAAAAATTATTCTAAGTTTTTATAACAATAAACTTTTCTGAAATGATTTTTATTTCAGAAAAATCATTTATTTAATATTTTTAATCAATTTTTGTTAGTTTTAATCATAATTAAATCATAATAAATCCAATTTTTAATATTTTTGCATCAAAATTTTATACAAATTATTTCTGATTATTTGGAACAGAAATATAATTTTTAAACTAATAATTCTTTAATTTTAGTATTTTTAAATATTAAAGTTAAATTCTGACAATTTGTAATAAATAGATTTAATATTCTATTTTAAAGAAAATAATTTTATAAAAATTATTTTTATACTTTAAACTCATTATTGTGACCATCTTAAATTCAAATTTTATAAAAAGATTTTTGTCTATTTATTTACTAAATTTCTCTCAATTATCAAACATTTTTATTATTAATCAAACGAGCATTTATCCCCAATTCAAAGCCCTAGAACATATACATTTGTAGACTAGATAGACTTAGACATATTTATTACCTTATTATAGGGTGATAGTTGGCATTGTTTGGGCAACACACTATTCAATTTTCAAGAAGTATAACATTTTGCTAAGGTGGTGTTACATAGCCCCTTTTCTATTTATCACCATTTTTGGGGTGAAACATGTTACAACATCATTTATGCAATTCAATCATCAATGTGTCTATGTGTTTTTCTATGTTGCATTATGTCTTGAACATGACTAGGGTAAGCACAATTCTAGCATAATCATTAACATTGATCAGCCGACGGTATACATTAATAGATCTATTGGACTGACAATCTCACCCGGATACGTGCCTCCTACATAGGTAGCGTGGGTGTTTGACACTGCAATATAAACGAGTGAACCATGAGCGTATGGGATGTACCACAATACAACAGTCACAAGGGTTGATTATGCACTCGATTTACTTCTAGTATGTTTTCACATATGGACTAGATTTGCCATGACACATGAATTGCACAACAATTTTATTCGATTATCAAAACCTATGTAATTCTCACCAACTTTTGTTGACCCAAAATATTTTCAACTTAACATGTTTCAGGTTCTACTTGCTTGAAGATTTGAATTAATGCTTGAAGATGTGTGCATAGTTTTATTCAATTTGATGTACGAATTCTTGTAGAACAATTGTATGTAATTTATTTAAATCATATAGTGAAATTCATTATTTACCATGAGCTACTGAACAATCATCAATACGTGACATCCCGATGTTTCCGCCATCGGTTGGGGTGTTACATCTCGTTATTCTATTCATCCTAGAGCTGACAAGATGTACCAAGATCTCCGTTATTCATATTGGTGGCCTGGTATGAAGAAAGATATTGCTCTTTTCGTTGCAAAATGCCTCACTTGTTCAAAGGTCAAGGCTGAACATCAACGACCATCTGGTATGCTCGAACAACCAGAAATTCCTGTATGGAAATGGGAGAGCATAGCTATGGACTTCATCACCAAACTCCCTCGTACACCCAAAGGTTTTGACAGTATTTGGGTAATCGTCGATCGTTTGACCAAGTCAGCCCACTTCTTACCTATTCGTGAGAAGTATTCTGTGGAAAGGTTGGCAAAGATGTACGTAAGTGAAATCGTATGTCGTCATGGTATACCTTTGGACATTATCTCTGATCGTGATGGTCGTTTCACCTCTCACTTTTGGGATTCTTTACAAGATGCTTTGGGTACCAAGTTGAACCTGAGTACTGCTTATCACCCTCAAACAGATGGTCAGACTGAACGGACCATCCAAACACTAGAGGATATGCTCAGGGCATGTGTCATCGATTTTGGTGGCGCATGAGATTCTCATCTCCCTTTGGTTGAGTTTTCATACAACAACAGTTATCATGCCAGCATTAACATGGCTCCTTTCGAAGCACTCTATGGTCGTAAATTCCGTTCACCTGTCTGTTGGACTGAGGTTGATGAAGCTCGTATCACTGAACCTGAACTAATCCAGGAAACCACAGACAAAATCCAACTCATTCAGGATAATCTTCTCAAGGCTAGAAGTCCCCTTGGAATTTCAAGTTGGGGACCTTGTACTTCTTAAGGTATCCCCTTGGAAAGGAGTAATTCGTTTCGGTAGAAAGGGAAAGCTAGCTCCTCGATACGTAGGCCCATTCAAAATTCTTGACAGGGTTGGAAAAGTGGCTTACAAACTTGATCTTCCACCTGAGCTAAGCAATGTTCACCCGACCTTCCATGTTTCGAATCTCAAGAAATGCTTAGCAGATGAGAACCTCCATGTTCCTCTTGAAGATGTACAAATCGATGAAACTATGCACATTATCGAGAAAGCCGTCGAGATCGTTGATACTGGAGTCAAGAAACTCAAGCGCAGTCGCATTCCGATCGTTAAGGTTCGTTGGGAATCTAAACGAGGTCCAGAGTTCACTTGGGAACGTAAAGACCAGATGAAGTCTAAGTACCCACATCTTTTTCCACCAGACTCTCCAACTCCAACTTCGGGACGAAGTTCCTAAAAGTATGGGAGACTGTAACATTACGCATTTATACTTGTACGTTACGTATCATCATTAATAAAAACGTCAAGTTCCAGTATTATTGTTCGCATTTAATTATTTTTGTGGCATTTTGGGAACCCTAATACTATATTATATATATATATATATATATATATATTGTGGAAAAATGTCAAAATAATAAAAAGCTTGGGCCGGGATTCGAACCCGCGCCCAAGCCGTCTCATATACACACACAAACCAGCTGCTCTACACTTGTTTCTTGGTTTAAACCCAGCGCGTTGTAATTATAAGTCAACTGAGATCAACGACTTACCATAATCAAGCTATTAACTCGTAATTGATCGAGGATTGATATTGCATCGTGATTACCGGCCTGTTGTGAGTCATACACACGTAAATTGCCATTCAATTCTTACCAATTACACGATTAGACGCGTCAACCATTAAAGACAAGGTCAACCTTGCCAATTCGAAGCTTTGACTAAGTCGTCCGTGTCCGATTTAGCATTGTAAATCTGTTTTTGTTGATGGGTTTTGATGTTCGGCATATACACAACAATTACCCTAAGATTAATTGGGTTGATGTTGTGTAAATTGCCCAATTGGAAAATCTAGGGCTCGTATGTTGATTTGGGGAAGAACACAAATTCACGTATATTATTTATTTTGAATAAACTGAAACCAAACACAACCACTGGTCTGGACCAAGTGGTTGTGTCTGGTGCCCTCTGACCGAGCCACGCGGGTTCGATCCCTAGCCATTGCAACCTTTTTTTTTTCTTTTCTTTTGTTTTGTTTTTAATCAAAACAATCAAGTTTAATTATATATATTACTTATATTTTATAAATTCATTTTAAAATATTAACTCTTTTAATAATTCTACCAAAATTATTTTAAGTTAATCTAATGAAAAAGTTTAACTTATAATGTTTAGTTTTCAAAAATTTATTTATTTAATATATATAATAAATAAATCAAGTTTATTCTATTTTATTTATAAAATTCTATAAAAATATCAAAACAATTTTATAAATTTCCACAAAAATTATTCTGAGTTTTTATAACAATAAACTTTACTGAAATGATTTTTATTTCTGAAAAATCATTTATTTAATATTTTTAATCAATTTTTGTTAGTTTTAATCATAATTAAATCATAATAAATCCAATTTTTAATATTTTTGCACCAAAATGTTATATAAATTATTTCTGATTATTTGGAACAGAAATATAATTTTTAAACTAATAATTCTTTAATTTTAGTATTTTTAAATATTAAAGTTAAATTTTGACAATTTGTAATAAATAGATTTAATATCCTATTTTAAAGAAAATTATTTTATAAAAATTATTTTTATACTTTAAACTCATTATTGTGACCATCTTATATTCAAAATTTATAAAAAGATTTTTGTCTATTTATTTACTAAATTTTTCTCAATTATCAAACATTTTTATTATTAATCAAACGAGCATTTATCCCCAATTCGAAGCCCTAGAACATATACATTTGTAGACTAGATAGACTTAGACATATTTATTACCTTATTATAGGGTGATACTTGACACATTTGGGCAACACCACTATTCAATTTTTCAACAGATATAAAATTTTGCTAAGGTGAGTTTTACATAGCCCCTTTTTTATTTATCACCGTTTTTGGGGTGAAACATGTTACAACATCATATATGCAATTCAATCATCAATGTGTCTATGTGTTTTTCTATGTTGCATATTGTCTTGAACATGACTAGGGTAAGCACAATTCTTGCATAATCATTAACATTGATCAGCCGACGGTATACATTGATAGATCTATTGGACTGACAATCCCACCCGGATACGTGCCTCCTACAAAGGTAGCGTGGGTGTTTGTTATCGCATAACATATTCGAGTGAACCATGAGCGTATGGGATGTACCACATTATAACAGTCACAAGGGTTGATTATGCACTCGATTTACTTCTAGTATGTTTTCACATATGGACTAGACTTGCCATGACACATGAATTGCACAACATTTTTATTCGATTATCAAAACCTATGTAATTCTCACCAACTTTTGTTGACCCAAAAATATTTTCAAAATTAACATGTTTTAGGTAACAATGAAGCTGAGGCTTGAGTTTGCATGAGGATTATACATGATGTTATTATTTGAAGCTATTTGAAGTTTTTGTTATTTGATATCATGTATTTGAATTCCTAGACATCACTTTATTTTGGATATTTATGTTTGAATAAATTATTTAAAATTCAATTTATACCATGTGCTACTGAAACAATCACCAATACGTGACATCCCGATGTTTCCGCCATCGGTTGGGGTATTACAGCATACACCTCAATCACCTTGTTAACTTGGACATAGCCTAACATTCTATGAACATCACTATCACAGTCCAATGCCTTTAATCCAAAATCCATATCCTCTCCAGGTACCCGATAATGAAATCTTATTGTGTCTAGTTTATAATCTTCATAACCAATATGGTTTAGCATATTAAACAAGGTTATGTGAGACAGAATGTTAGAATGTACCCTATCAAAGTGAATGACTGAACCATTGATGTATGTTACTTTTGGATAATCTGAAAATTCACCCCCATGATGCATCTCTACTGTGAAAACTTCAGGTTCACCAGCTGAAAACAGAGCAAAACGAAAAACCATCAAAATGTGAAAACATGGACGATTATTATTGACAACAAGGATGTGTGTATTCATAATAACCATCGAAATAATCTTACCATACTCGTATTGAGGATCAAATTCAGCATTTGGGTCTCGAGCTTCCCAGAGATCTTCCATGATCAGATTGTGTGTAAACGATGAGGATGATAATAGTTAATTAGGGTTTTTAACGAGGAGTTAAAAGGTTTGGGTAAAAGGTAGTTTTAAATAAGGTTTAAATTTGGGGAGGGACGACTTTGACAAAAAAATGTTTAAAACACGACTTGACGATTATACCCCTGAGTTAACGTTACTTAAATGGACGTTGTTAGTGCCAGGGACGATTGTGACAAGTAATTGGAACCATTGTACGGTTATGACAAAAAATCACAAGTATGTACGTAAGTGGCAAGTTGGCAACTTTCCCCAAACCCGAGGGACGATTTCAGCAATTCACCCTTTGTAGTTTTATACCTTCATTTCATGTACCTCTAAGCCAAAATTTTAGACAAAGTTTGATTTGGTTATTAAAAAAATTAACGTAACCGAATTGAAAACCAACAATCTTACAAAATAAATATAAACCAGTTAGTCAATTGGTCAATAAAATCGTTTAGACGATGACTTTGATTTATGTTAGACTAATAATCAAACTGAACCAAACTATATACACCTATAAAAAAATGTTTGTGTTCCTTGTCGCATTACACGGTCTCGTTAGTATCTAAAATGTGATGTGGATACACTACCCACGTGACTACAAAAAGGCAAGGGTCAGGCAGCAGGCGTTCTCTTTAATATTGTCACCAAACCTACGAATGCCAGCCATAGTATGGGTCCCATTTCTATTCCGGTTGGTGTTTTCCGTCACGTGCCATCCCACACGTTCCACGCTGTCTCTGTCCAATTTTAATATTCTGACGTGGCATGCATTAAACCACCTTCATACAACAACTATATCTCAACTACATGCCTTACAACCGTACCACTATTTCTCCATGGCTCTTGCCTTATTCTTCTTTCGTAATAAAACTAGTATTTTGCCCGCCGCGCGTTGCGGCGGCGCGCGGCGGGTTGAACCGTATGCGTTGAGCCGCATCCGTTGCGGCGTGGATACATTCGCGCGGGTACATTGTAAACATCGAGTAGATTAGTTCAAATGTTATGGGATGCCATAACCATATGAGAACACGTATTTTAACGTTTCAGACCTAACTTAATTAACATTATGTCTGAATTATACATTGTGAAGATTATGTACAAGTGCTAGAAGCATATGAATGTGCTATAAGAAGAGAATACCACTACAGAAACTATAAAGTGATATTGTTTTCTTTTACTGCAAAAGAAAAGATGCAGCCACCTAACCGATTCATCCCTAGCAAAGTTTTGGTGATAATTTATTTTGTAGATATCAACAGCAATGATTTCTGGGCCCATGTATCAGCTCCTGACTGCAATGCACTGAACGCTGTGTATAATTAATAAAAGTTTTGATGTTGTGGTTTTACAGTGGAAGTAGAAATGATGTACATACCATTTTTCCCGGACAATGCAAGTGTAAAATGCGCGTCTGTTTCAAGGGAAAAGAACGTTAGTGCTAATGATTTTATTGTTAACTAACAAAGAGAATAGTTTTTTAAGCTCTATTATTGGAAACTGATTATACCTGGTAAAAAGTAGTCAGCTATCTTAGTTTTCAGCTAAGGTGCTTTCTATTTCTTGTAAAAAGTCGGAGTAGACAATGTTTTTGGTAACATTCGGTAAGCGTTGATCGTTTGGAACAGCTAAAATTTTTAGCGATTGCGGAGATGTTGCACGTGAAAGTGCTACGTAGAGTTGACCATGTCCAAATACTGGTTCAGGAAGATAGACGCCAATTTTGTTTAGTGATTGACCTTGACTTTTGTTTATTGTCATCGCATAACAAAGCTTTAGTGGAAACTGTTTTCTTTAAATGTAAATGGAAGCTGTTTGTCAACGTGTGTCAAAGTTATACGTGGTATAAAGACACGTTGTCCTATTGCTGTTCGGTCATTATTTGTGCCTCGATAACCCTTGACAATAGTTGAGTGATAATCATCCTTGTGCCGTTGCAAAGTCCAAGTGTTTGATTGATGTTACGTATAAGTATTACTGGAGCATGGACTTTTAGCTGTAACTCATGTGGTGGTAAACCGTTGAAATTCAACATAGCTAGGTAGTCAGACGGATAAAGCAAGTCGGTGTCACCATGACAACCAGCATTTGGGATTATTGAGTCTACACTCAAATAAGTCTTGGTATTTCCTGGACTCATACTGAGAATGGCCATGTTTATCTCATTTGCTGTTTCATTTTTTGGGCAAACTATTGCTTTTTCAGAAAGATTTTGAGCATTAGGATTCTCCAAAGTAGAACTATCGTAAATGAAGTTGATGAGTTCTTTGAGAGCGTTATCGCCTGGAGGTATCACATAGTCAAGTGGTATTTCAATATTTTTTGCATTTTGCGAATCCTCATTGTCTGTTGTGCCCAAGACGCCATCACCCACTTTTAGTAACCAAGCTGAAAATGATGCAACCTGTAGTCTGTTGGCTAGGTCCATCATCGGTCGTTGTAGACGCATGTTCTCGGTGAGCTTGTAAACTCTAAAGCAGCGCCATAGATGCGACCTTGGCAGGGCTGAGTTCAAGATTTCCGTTTTAGATGCTTTTGGTTTGACTGGTAATGTCTGACGGAAATCTCCACCTAACAGCAGGGATTTACCACCAAAAGGCCTGCCACTATCGCCTAATAAGTCTTTGAGGCTTCTGTCTAGTGATTCGAAACATCTACGATCGTTCATTGGAGCCTCGTCCCATATTATAAGCGTGGTTTCTATTAGCAGTTGGGCAAGTTGTGTCTTTTTCTTTATATGACACAGTGATTCATCAGTGAGATCTATTGGTATCTTAAAGCGTGAATGAGCGGTTCTGCCAGAAGGAAGCAACAACGAAGCAATACCGGAGGCTGCAACTGCTAGAACAATTTTTCCATCGCAACGTAGGCCAGCAATTATTGTTTTCCATAAGAAGGTCTTTTCGGTCCCTCCATGCCGTATACAAATGCTAAGACCTGTCTATTCAATGCTAAATTCGTCATGACGTAGTCATATATATGATTTTGTTCCGGATGCAGGCTGGAACGAAGCGAGGCATGCTCGATGCTGAGGTTTTGTCGATTGTAATTTTTCTCTTCCATTAAAAGTCTATTTGTCAGAGATGTAAGAACCTCTGGTTTCATCACAGGTAAGCCAAAATCAGATAATGAACTTGAGGATGTTCCAGAACGTAGAAGCAACTCAAGCTCGTAAAGAACATATTGCATTTGGTCATCATCATTCTGTATGCCATGCATTTTGCTTGCATCATCACTCATTTTCTTCCATTGTTGATCAAATAGCTTTCTAGGGTTTGACATCTCACAGAACAAAAGCATGTGCGTGAACAAAGACCGTAATTCAGAAGCAGTTGCCCACGCGGAAGCCTCGTCGATCGCATGTGACCATTCGTTGTCATCTCCAAGTAAACCAAGTTTCTCGCATGCCAGGCGATATGTCGGAAGGATCTCGCCGGAAACTCTTCTTATATCTGCAAAGGATTGACAACCTTTTTGATGTGACAAAAGCATTCGAAGATAAAAGGCCTCGCCGGCAGCTGGATGCACGTATACAAGCCTACCAATTGCTGGTGTTCTGTTTGTAACTCTGCGCATCCAACATTTTCCGCTAGATTCCCATCTGTATTCAGAAAGATAGTCAATGTAACGTAGGTGGCGTCCACTGTTGTCTACGCGGTTGTTTTTTAGCCATTCTGTTAAAGTTGTCCGATGCGCGTTTTTATTTCGCAAAACATTATGTAGCTGTTCGTTGTCTTTGAATGTGACATTTTGTTGATTTTGTAGGTGAACAGACAGCACCTGTAAGAGAAAGAGTGCAATGTTGCGGTGATCAAAAGAGTTGCCGAGGCAGGTTTCCTAAATTTACAAACGTACCTGAACAGGAGGATTTCGTTCATGAATCATGAAGTCAAAGATTCTCCATGCTGCTTCGTGCGGACAAATGAATCTGCCGTCAACAAAGTCTTTGATTTCGTCAATTTGCGTTGGAACATTATCTTCAGAGCTGGTTGTTGAGCCTGACGCCTTTTTAACAATGTATTTTACTCGATCTGTTCCCTTTGATATGTATTTGAAAAGATACTTTATGAGCATACTCCAACCGCAATATTCAACATTAATGTGAGCATGAAAATGTAGTAATAAAGTACGATTGTATGGCACGACATAACCGTTATCAAGCAGAATCCCATTCTTTTCAACAGAGTTAGTACTTTGGCGTCTTCTATAATGTGCGTACCCATTTTCATCAAACCTTGTTATGGACTCGTACTTCTTTGGGAATTTTTTTTTGCATGATCCCGTCTGCATGCATGGTGCATTTGGTCTTGGGATACCGCAGGGGCCATGTATCATAGAGTCGGTGACAATTTTATACAAAGTTGGTTCATTATTTGGATCTGGAATTTCCGCTGATATGTACGCGTCTAACTGTGCCGCATGCTTTATCTTATGAGCCTCATCAATCCATAGTAGAAGGTGACAGTGAGGCAAACCTCGTTTCTGAAACTCGATGGTATATAAATCTGCACATTTGTAACAGGATAATAACTGAAGTATGACGATGGATTTTTCTAGTTGAAAAAGGGGTAAAAAAAAATTACCTGCAGCAACGTTCCCAAATGGCTTTCTAACTTTAAGAAAATTTATAAATGAAATGACTTTCATGTGGAACACTCTTGCTATGACATCTGGCCGATCTTGTGCCGTCAAGGATGGGAATTTCGTCATGTATCTACGTATCTCAGGCCATTTAACATTGCAGGTGAATGTGATAAAATATTGGGGGTTCCCATGAACTCTGCATATTGCTAAAGCATCTTGATAATGCTTATACATGTATCGTGGACCCCCAGTAAAAGTTGATGGCAAAATTATACGTTTGCCTATATCCCTTCCTTGTGTGTCGCCACGCATTACCGCATCGTGTATGCCCTGCATGTATTCACTTCTGAGAGCCTTTTGATTATATCTATGGTAATTAAGCCTATCTTGCTCTATGCAAACATAGGCATCCACCAGATACTGTTGAAACAAACGACCACCTCGCAACAGTAAAGTGTAGGCGTTGGCACGATCATGTAATTGGTAGCTGTAAAACATATTCCTGGTAAGAGAATCTCTTTTGCCCGAGCCATTGTCTTGGAGATGTAAATCGCAGGACCAACCGCTTTCACCATGAACAAATAACAAAGGGTATTGCAATGCCATGTACAAAGGATGCAATATGTTTATTCGTTGAGGGCCAGATACCTTAGGCCGAATTACAATGTCAAATCCATGAGAGTCGGGCTCGCAATCACTAATAATAGTACCTATGCAACCAGGACTTGGATTATCGTAACGTAAAGAGTTATATGAATTATGCAAACGAATACAAAAGCCTGGCACCTCGGTTGAAAGGCACAAATCTCTTGCGGTCCTAAAAAGCTTAACCAGTTCATTACAACTTTCAAGGACTTGAATAAGTAAAGCAACAATATCAGATTTCAAACGCGAATGGCTGTCGCCTTCGAATACGCTTAGTCGGTTAGAAATTTCGTTCTCGGTGTCAAACACATACATCTGTAAGAACCGAGGACGCTCATTCGGGTTTGGGAAAAAAGAACCAAGCCAATGGTAAATCTGGCCTTCAACCTTGAAAACGTAAGGACCAGTGTGAATGTTGATAGAGTCATCGACTTTACCACCAAAAGACGTCATAGCGAACATGTTGTTATAAGCACGTATATTAGCCAGAAAAGCGGTTTGCTCAAATAGCTGTAACAACGATTGGTGAGGAAGAGTAGGAGGAAGAAGTCTAACACGCCCATACCTGCAACAATGACTGTAGCATGGGCGATTAGAATACATCGCGTTAACACGTTCGTCGTACCAAAATAAGGCATCGCAATGTTCGCAGACGTTAGTACAATCCCCACTATCTATATATGACGAATCGAGGGGCACGTTTGAGGGAGAGGACGCATTAGAAGGGGCAGAGTCAAGACCTGTACGAACTCTTTTACATGGAGTAGACATTAGGTAAACGCTGATTATAGGAAAACTCTAATTAACTAAAAAGTTGACCAACACAGTAACACAACAACATTTAGAAAAACTAAAATGGAAAACAAACAACAGTAGCCTAAAACAAAAGAAACGAATATACTAACATAAGTGCTGATGACTTAAATTATAACAACAAAGATATAATATTCATATTAATTGAAAAAAAATATAGGACTTTCAATTATTTTCATTAAGGTAGAGCTGTTAGGCAACGGCAACACATTGAATTCTTGAACATTGAAGCCTCATTCACGCATTAAGAAAGCTGAAAAGTTCCAGTCAGAGGAAAAAATTACCTTACCTCTGAAACAGCAGTAAGACCACCCGACCTTCAGCGAACACGGCAGGAATCGGAGGCACCGACGGCGATTAACAGGGAAGCGGAAGGAGTAACCGGTGGCATAACCTGAGTCGTAAAATAGGAATTAGCAGAGGTCGTTTACTTACATCCGGTGCAGCTACGTCAACCGTCCACCTAGTATTGTGAAGCGCACGATCGTTTAGAGAATGATGAAGACGGTAAACAGAGGAAGAGACAGAGAAAGGGGACACGGAGATAAGAAAATAAGTCAATGAGGGTGTAAGAGATAGACACGTAGCGAATGAGGCTGAGCATGTTTGAAGTTACCAAAATACCCCTCGATCTTCAGGAATCTACATCAGACGCAACCGCCGAGACGTCAGCTGTTTTGTCGAGCGCCGACATTGTTCTTTCATATAGTAAGGTAATATTCGTTCATTTTTATTTTTTTAAACGAATAGTCAACAAAAAGGTTTACAAACCATATAATAACACGTTTTTGACAAAAAAAATAAAAATAAATAAAAATACACGGCGAAACAAAAATAGAAAGTCATAAGAAAAATATTAAACTGATTCCGATTGAACACATTCAACTGGCACTGGAACCATCTCATCGAATCATGCGATCTTAGTTTTTAGGTTTTCACTTTTTTGAATTTTTAGCTTGTAGTTTTTAGAAATTACGTTATATTATTGTGTTTTTATGTAGCAATGTGTCTTTTTCTTATTTTCATTATCGTCTCATTTATGCGATTCACTATGTCTTTTTTTATTCAACATCGTGTTATAATTTTCGACATTATTTTATATTTTATGGGTCATTGTGTCATACTTCGTGATCTATGGTGTTTGTTGTGTTTTTTTCAACCTTTTCATTTTTATTACACTTTCTATGATAACCTGACCCTTTAACAAGTTAGTGATCATGTTATCATCGAATATACATGACACCTGCCTATATACTATCGGTAGTCAAGAGTGCCTATATACTATCGGTAGTCAAGCTGAGCACGTTATGTTTAATACATTTTTATTTTGCAAATGAATTTATATATTACCTTTAAGTTTTTTTTTAGTGGTGACTTTTTTATGAGTGACTCATTGTTATGATGTCGACCGAAGTCTGCTTGTCAGCCTTGGTGGCGTTCCCACAGAAACCGCACTGCCTTCACATGAGTTGCCTTGTCGAGGGGGTTAGTCACCATCAATATTGCGCACCATTACCTCACTATTTGATGCAGATGTGAATCGAACCTGAGTCTTCTAAGGAGAACTCAAGTCTTTCCATCACCAGAGATCATTGGCTTTATATGATTATGTCTTTATAACAAGTATGATTTTCTCAAAAGGAAACAATGAAACTAGATATATTATTGGATATGACATACACCTATATCAATTAGGACTTTTGAAGTTCCTTTGAAAATGGCTTGCTTGAAATCGCGTTAATTGTAAACGAGTCAGTTTGGCTTGGCTCGATTTGTAGTGAATCAAGTTTGTCCTGAACCTTTATTGACTCATTTTGGTTTGTTTAAACCTAAATTTCTATGTTTTAAATCCTGATCCATATTTACTTTTTTTCCTCTACATTTTATCGCACAAGTGGACATCCTCAAACTTTACAGTTAAACTGCTTAACCCCAATACTCTCGTAATGATAACTACTTTGGTGACAGGTGACCAAGTTTTTCTCGTTATTAAACTGATAGGTGGCATGGTATTCGGCTTCTCAAGTAGTATATTGAACATTGACATTGTACATATTTTGCATTTTGTTAAACTTTATTTTAATTTTTAGTTTATTAGTGTTAAACATGCATTTGGTAGTGTAATTGTTTTAATTTTGAATTTTTAATCAAACTTATTTTGTAGATATTTATATGCTTTTAAGATACTTGTTCTTTTTATGATGTTGCATAGTGTCTTCTCATAAAGAATCGTACGGTGGAAGCGAAACTCCAAGTAATGATCATGTTGGGTTAGGCTTGTTCGAAGAGCTAGAATAGCTCGCTTGAAAAAAAAAAAAAAAAAAAAGCTCGAAATAGATCTATCGTAATCGACTTTATTTTAAATGAGACGACTCAACTCTGCTAAGTTCACGTAAAAAGAAATCATTGCAATAACTTGACAAGGTTTGATGCATAGCTAGGATAGGACATATGCTCTTTTCCTCACATATCACCCATTTATCCCCATTGCACTACACACAAATGTGCTATTTGCGTGATCTCATGTAACATATCAACTTTTAGTTGTGTGACTTCATATTTACGCTAGACATTTCAAAGGCAAATACGTTAGTTGACACATCATATTAATTCCAAACACTCATCATATGCCAAACATCATTTTGTATAATAAAATAATATATGTGTGTGAGCGCACGCCTAGATTTTTTGCATTTGCTACGCTCAAATTACTGGACGTACCTTCTCCGAATGAGCAATAAACAAGGATTCGAAAAGACCTTGCCATAGCCACCAACAGTGGCGAAGCTTGACCCGAAATTTCGGGGGGGTCGGAAATCACTAGTTTCGGGGGGTCGAAACCGTATATACCAAAAAATTTCTATACGAATACTATATAATCGGAACTTTTGAGCGAAAATTCGAGGGGGTCGGCCGCCCCTCCCCGCCTCTAAAGAGCTGCGCCACTGGCCACCAACAATACCAATTAGCACGTTGAGAGTCCGCTTAATTAATTTTTTTGTTTCAATTTAATAAGTCTTTTTCAACACACATCAACACACCCTTACATACCCTTGGTGGTTTGTTTCCATTTGTTGGGAACAAATATATAGTGATTATAGATAATTAATTGTATAAAAAGTACTAAATTTACGCTCTGTTCCAGAGTTTCATTTAGCAAGGGAAGATAAAGGAATCGGAAGGAATGAAGGAAAAAGTGTGTTCCAGAGTTTTTGTATAGAGCGAAAGGAAAGGAAGGGAAGAGGAGGGGAAATAGTGAGGTTTTAGACATAAATCATGTCTTTCTAATTTGGAAAGAACACGAGAGAAAAAAAGGGGAGGAAGATAAGGGGGGATTCCTTTATTAGAGTTTCTCTTCTACTCTTAAATGAAACTCTGAAACAAAGCATTAAGGTTACTGATCTTAATTTATTCCCGTATAAGAATTCCTTGAAACTTTTGTTGTTGATGCAAGATGATATTTCGATTGTGATTAATAAAGGTTTATTGGATTTTAATAATCATAATTTTCACATATCTAGTTAAGGAAATGTTTAGTGACAATCCTAAGTTTTTACCTATTACATTAGCGCCTCAGCGGATCTTTTTCGATTTATCTAAAATAACTGTAACATATTTTTTTTCCATAAACTAAAGTTGTAGTGGGGTGGATAATAGACGTTGACACTTTTGAGAGGGTAGAGACTTCTGGTTAAACAATGGAATTTCCCGCGAAAATTCGAGTGTGAAACCCTCTAAATTAAAAAGATGATTGTGGATGACAGCTCATAGGTGCGTAATTTTGACATATATGTGGTGTGGATTCTGCTTTTGACCGGCCGATAGTTTTTTTTTGGCGGCAAACTCAAAAATAGGAAAGTGACATACTCTTGCACTGTTTTTTTATGCCCTTCAAGATTTATCCATCGGCGAGGATGTTGATTGGTTGTTTATTTAGGATGGAGATAGAAACGCTAAATTTACATCATCTAAAATCTATCTAAATACTTAGGCCGCCACACGGAATTCTTTTGGGTATCCACTACCCGTGCGGAACACCACCTTGTTTGGGTATTCCAAATCGGGTGGTGGGTTGAATTTGTAGTAACTGTGTGCGGTAGGAGAGAAATACAGAGAAAAAAATGTAAAATGTGAGGTCCATAGTCAAAAGTAGTGTTGCCTAGGTATTTTTGAGTAGTGGGGTGACAGAACTCGTATATTAGGATGGCGTTGACTGCCCTTACAATAAGGTATCTAGTTGTTTAAATACTTTTACTATTACTTTTTTTTTTGGTCGAAAGGCTTTTATGTTTTTATAACATATTGTAGTGATAATAAGTGTCTAAACTAGGTCATTCATATTGGTCAATGTGCAAAATACCTCAAATTTATGCTTTCAGTATATACGATCTGATCGAGTTTACAAGAGTTTGCACTACAATACAATTAAAAAGAAGTTGGTTCATTCGGCAATTTTTACATCGTGTTGGGATTGGCCCAAATTATGAACACAGTGGGCCGAATGAACCAACTTATAGAATATATGGGATTGGCCCAAATTATAAGCTAATTGAATATATGGGATTGGCCCAAATTATCAATTTATGTTCTAAGTTTGGTGTTCAGTTTATGGGGTTGCAAGAGCCAAGAAGCAATCGTTGATTTAAATTTTAACCGGGTCGATCTTTTTTAAATAAAAAAAAAAAAAAAAAAAAAAAACCTTATCCCCAAATTCTTCAATGCATGAGCTAAAACCTTTCAACTAAATCAACTGCGTGCGAAATCAATCTATATTACTTTTCAAAATTATAAAATTGATAGGTTTTGGCGATTTGATTAATCAAATTCAAGCGATATTAGTTGAAGGTAGATGTTAGTTGGAATGATTTTAAGAGAAGAACGGACCATTTTTGAAATATTTGTTTCAGTCGATGTTAATTTTACAAATTAAAAAGATTTACAATACCTTTTAGTTAGATTTATTATAATGTATCAAGACTTTAATAATTGTTTAAAAAAGTACGTAGTTTTAGATGGTTTTGCATCTAATCTGACATGCCTAACATTCACATATCCACTTTAAGCGTATAAAATATGTCATACCATTTGTGTATAAAAAGAAATTCAATAAAGTGTTAAGAGATTTGGATGTTTTCACCAACTTTGTGAGACCCATCCTTAATTCTAGGGATGAGATCGGTACCGTACCGATGCTGAATTTTTAAAAAAGTGGGTACCGAATCTTTTGGTACGGTACGATTCGGTATGGTACCGGTACGATATCAGTATTTGTTACTAAATGCTCTTTTATATGGTATTTGGTACCGAACCGATACCGATACCGAATTTTGTTTTGTTTTCTTCTTGTTCTACTTTTGCATTTACCCGATTCTTCCTAACCTTACAAATATTGATGCCCAATTACATTGTATCACATGTGTGGATCTTCATTCTTCACGATTTGATTTTAACAGTTTAAATTAAACCGTTACCAATATGTTCCCTTCACCATAAACTAAAACTAAAACTAAAACTAAAAATTAAAACCTAAGCAAACAAACCAAAGCATTACTAAGTTTAACTCCAAATTATGTGGTCTCCACGAAAATAAAAATGCTATATTTCCTTGTACCCATAAACTACATTATTTATAGCTTGAATTTTTTTTAAGCATAGAACCTTTAAAATTGGAGGGGCCGGACTTAATACGTATAAAATTTTAGAACGAAAACACATAAATTTAAACTACTAAGCAAAATAAAACGATAAGGATTGGGACACCCTCTGACCGTTAATAAGCTCCGTGCATGTGTACATAGTTTCTCCATACTCAACAATCTCGAAAGAAGAAGAAATAAAAAAAAAAAAAAAAACCTCGGGACGACGTCGTTTAGGAGGTATCTATTTCTTGTTATTCTTTCTCTATCTATTCTATACCCTCATTCTTACCAAAAAGAAAGCTCAAAGTTTTGTGACCAAAATGGCTTCTCATTCCCTCTTTTCTCCTTCTGCTGCTACGTCTTCCCATCATCATTCCTTATACAAACCCGACCCGTTTTCTTCACTTATCCAAATACCCTTAAACACACTACTTTACACTCTCAATGGCTAGGAATTACCATATTACCCCTTAAACACTCCTGTATCCGACCCAAGACCCGACCCGTATCCGCCACCGTTGCTTTCAGCCTCCCAACTGCGTCAGTCTTTCTTTCTATTTTTCTTTGTTTCTTTGTTTAACTCTTAAATTAAGTTTTTATTTATTTTTTATTTTTTTTGTTTGTAGGAGTCCAGAAAGGGTTAATTCAAGTGATAAAGTTCCCAAGTGAGTGCTGTGTTGTAATTTTTGTTGAATTTTTTTTTTTTTTTTTTTTTTTTTTGTAGGAGTGAATTGGGTTGGGGATTAATTTGAATTGTGTGTTGTTAGATGGTCTTTGAAAGGAATAAAGTCGTTCGCAATGGGCGAATTGGAGGCGAGGAAGCTCAAGTTTGCGACTACGGGGACCGAAGCTATTCTTATGGGTATTTTGGTTGAGGGTTAGTTCAATTTCTCCCTTTTAGTTGGTGTGTTTATGGAAATGTAGTTTTATGCATGATTATATTTGGTTAGTTTTAAGAAGATTTAATATGATTAAACTTGGAATCCATTCCTACAAGCTGTGAAAGAAATTAGCGCCCTTTTTTAATGCTATGAAGCGAAATAGATTGCCATTAGAGAGATTATATGACATGGTTTATGTGAGATTCAATCTTGCGTTGAAACGTTGTTGATCAATTCTTTAGATAAACATGATAGAAACAAGACGATGAAAGAATGTATACCCGTTAATCTAGAAATAACTCGAATGGATGTAGACATGTTCGTGAATTTATGAGTGATGATGTTATGATATTGTGTCAACCATAAACCCTCTCTAATGATATTGTAATGGAATAGGGGCAATCATGTCACTGATCAACTTATAATTATAATATAAATGATAATAATGGTCATATTGAATATATACACAATATATTCTTACAAGCGCCGTATAAAAGCCGGGGAATTGCTGATACCATCATTTTTTTGTTTGTTGTTGAGCGGGATGGTGGGTCTCCTTAGGAGCTGCCTCTCTGTCTTCTGGGATAGAGGTAAGGCTTGGCCTCATCTAACTCTTTCCAGACAACAAACTCTTATCTATGGGTTGGACGTTTTACTGGGTATGTTTATTTGTTTATTGACATGAGTGACGCTGGTAGAGCTTTGTGGGCATAGGAGTCTAGTTACATTGTTACGACATTGAGAGTTAAGAGCAAGTGATGACGGTCAATCAAGAAATAATAAGGGAAAAGGCTGTGTTGTAGATGAGATTGAAGTAGATATTGAGGATGAGGGGGATGACTTCATTCTCGGTTACAATGATAAAAATAGGTATAATAGTCAACTAGTAATACTATAGTTAATTAGTTATAGGTTACGGACTATTACTTGATCACCTTTGTTGTAAACCCAGCCTTGACGATTCGGAATTCAAATAAAACAATGAGTTTAACAAATAATGCTGCGGTTGGTTTAGATACAGCAACACCACCGAACCAAACTGTAGGGCTATGATGTTGAACCCGGAGACACAAATTCATCACGTCGGTTTAGAAATCTTGTATAACAATACCACCCAATACGCCAAAATTTAGCTACCAAAGACAATTAATCAGTATTGTAAGAATTGCTAGGCGCTAGTTGGCCAGTGAAGTACCGACTGGCGATTAACAAGGACTAGTAGGGATTAATCGTGATTAATCAGATTGGGATTTTATATGTAATTTTCAGTTTTATATCTACACACATTTTTATATGTAGTTTTTTTTTTTTTTTTTTAAGTAGGCATGTTTTAACCCCTTCCTCGACTCATATCTTTAAGTATATATGATTAATCGCCAGACTTTATAGGTTGTGGTCGGAATCTGACAAAAATTAATTTAACACTCACACATTAGATATAAATCAACAAAATTCATTTTTAATCTAAAACTCTCTGTCTTTCGTTCACTGATCATACGGTTTACATAGTAAGAAAGTTAACCAACACACCACTATGCTACTGTTACAGAACATAACTTGCAGTAAAGAAAGAAATAAAATTAATTGAGAAAAGAAAATAAGTGAAAACATGGGCATAGTGGAAGCCCAGCATGGAAGCATGACAGTTAAGGGTGATGTACCCCATTGGACCACCTTGACCCACCTGCACGGCTCGGCCGGAGCTGAGGTATTGGGTCCAATGGTCAGCTCGTCTGACTTTTCGGCCATGTGTACATCATCCTTCATGATTGCTTACTTGAGTCCAGATTACTCTGAGTATGTAGGTTGAGTATTTTTACGTTTAAGAATTAACAAGGTAGAAAATGTGGCCGATTCTTTTTTCTCACGCTTTGGCTTCTTGGACCCTAAGCGCTTTGTTTCGCCTTGGAGCGCCTCGTGCGTATCAAACCAAGTACTTTGTTTCAAACCAACTACATAGGATGTGTTTAGGATCTCTTACAAGCGTAAGCATGAAATCACTGAAAATAATCAGTTTTAGTAATCAATCTCAAGCTGATAATTGAAGACAACTTATAAGCATAACCACTTTTCTTCTTCATCTAACCACTCACAAGTGCTTACTTACCTTTAAGAAAACACAATAAGCAGGTATATTGGTTAAATATGCAATCCCAAACAACCCCTTAAGTGGTATTTGTAGATTTTGAAAGTATTTATTGAATTTACCAACGATTAACCATTTCTTTAGTGCATGTTAAAATTACTTAGGCATGCTTATCTTATCTATTAGCTTCGTGAATATTTGGAATTTGTGAAATTAATCTTTTTAAAGATATAATTCCTTTCTTCAGTTAATCAACCACTGATCGGACTTTACTTTTATATAATCCTTTTTTTTTCTGTTAATTTGCAGGAACAAACCGGGCTTCAAAACTTTTGCGTGCAAACGGGTTTACACTTGGCAAAGTGCGCGAAGAGGCCATCAAATTGATTGGAAAACCCGACTATTTCTATTTCAGTCCCGAGCACCCTCCTCTAACTGAATCGGCTCAAAAAGCCCTTGATTGGGCTGTCGGCGAGAAACTCAAATCAGGCATGTTTCTATACCGTGCTAATAAAAACTAAAGTAGGTTGCTAATAAATTCATACAATTTAATCATCATTATGTTATGAATTTAGGTGACGATGGGGAAATTACAACATCTCACCTGCTTCTCGGAGTATGGTCAGAAAGGGAAGGTGCAGGATACAAAATAATGGCTACACTCGGTTTTACCGATGAAAAAGCCCAAGAACTTCACTCATTAATTTCAAAACCGGGATTTGTTGAAGAATAACAGCTTCATCAGCATGCATTTTTATCGCTCGTCAGCTCTTTTAATTCCAAACCTTTTAAATCCGGTAAATGTTGTGATAATTTGATTCGTGTCGATTTTAAACCATTCTTGAATAATTAAAATCATGTTCTTGTTTCTTTGTTCAAATTAATCATTTTGACTTTTAAGGGTACAACTCGCATACTACTCGTGATTTGTGGTGAACAAATAAACAGGTTTGGGAACCAGAACCGATATTGAAACTGGTTTGACTTGAACTGGTTTGGAACCGATATTGAAACTGGGTTGAGAGTCTATACTTTGAAACCCGTTTGAACTTACTAAACTTGACACGGCTCAAGCCATAACCGTACAGGTCTTTCCCTTCTCAAAAAACCGGTTCCAACGAAAACCAGTTTTGACAAGTTCGACCCAAACTGGGTAAGTGTGGGATTTACTGGTTAAGGTTGTTGTTTATTTGCGGGGACGGATATTTTGAGCTAAGGACAAAACAATAATCCAACTTTTAAAAGCCCAATTAGTAGGTAGTGGCCAGTGGGATCTCTGTTTTATCACACTTTAAAGTTTAAAGTGTGTTAGATCATTCTTACCCACATATTTGTCATTGTTGTAAAGAAGATCTGGGCCCAACTTTATGCATATCTATTATTAATGCTTTCATTGTAGCATAAGTAAAGTATATGTTAATGTAATCCTACTAGGATTAGGATTAGGATTAGTGTTCCTAATCTTTTATTCATTTAGGGCCAAAGAAAGCAACTGGGACTGTTACCATTGCGGTGTCACGGGCTCGATTCCGAAACCGGAAAATATCAACAAAAATATTGCATTCTTTAATGTACAATATTGATGAAATTTTCCACATTTTGCTCATGTTTTGGCAATGTTTTCATCTTTAACAGAATCTGGAGCAGCAAGTCTTTGTGCCTTACCGGCTTCTTCGGACCAATTAATCCTTGAAATGAACACTAATAGCAATATTAAACAACCCGAAACGCCGGCTAAGAAACCTATTAACAATCCTTGGAGGCCTAGATGAACCTTAAAAGCTAAAAACACACCTAAAGGCAATGCTAACAAGTAGAACCCAGCGATATTTGCGTATGTCCCTAACCATGGCCTAGCGGTTCCCCTCACAATCCCGCCACAAACGGCTAATGGAAAATTGACAACCTCCAACAAAGCCATCCACAACATTGCGTTCCTGGTACCTCTCACAATCGCCTTATCATGGCTAAATAGACGACCCCATGTGCCTCTAGCTAACACCATGACTAAACCACCAACTAAACCTGCAACCGAGCCCAGTGTCAGTGAAATAATAGCCGCCCTATAGGCGGGTCCGGCCCGATTTGCACCGAGCTCGTTTGACACACGAATGGATGCACATGTGGCTAAGGAAAGCATTATAGCGAAAAGCAAATAATCAAAGTTGAGCACAATCGCGATTATGCTAACTGCTTGTTTAGCGTTCGGGAGCTTCCCGGTTAGCAAGACCAAGATCTCATAGCACCACCATTCGAGGCATGTAGTAAGGCAACACGGACCACAAAGTTTCAGTAACTGAACCCAGTCTTCGAGCCTTTGTTCGCACCACCCACCTTCTTTCCATGCTCCACCCTTTCTTGACTCGACCACCACCACATATACCACTAGCAGAACGACTACCACAAGATCCGTGATCCAGATGGCCATCGACACCCCTCAAAACCTCTAGTTTTTGAAAGGACAATGTTAACCGGTACATGGAGAACCACTGCAAGAGCCGAGGTTAACATGATTGGGATGGTCATGTTCTGTGACGTCAAGTACGTTTTAAGAGGACACAAGAACGACGTAACGATCAAATCAGGAAGGAGATAAAACAAATACTTCTTTGCTTCAATAGAGATATCTTGTTGTTGGCCAAAACTAATCAAGATATGATCAACATTTAGCCACAACAAGCAAGAAAAGAGTGATGTTAGTAGTAACAAAGAAACCATCATTACAAGAGTTTTGTGAAGTAGCTTGAAGTTTTTGGCTCCATAAGCTTGACCACAAATGGGCTCCATAGCACCACATAAACCATTCAAGATCGAAAAACCAGTCACGTTTGCAAACATGAACCCGAGTGACCCACTAGCTAACTCAACTTCACCAAGCCGACCAAGAAACGCTGTAGTTATGGCTATCTTGGCAAACCATAGCAAATTCATAGCCCCCAATGGGAACACAATCGCTTGCTGCGTTTTGAGCTCCATTAACGCCACGACAACGAGTTTCTCAGGCTGCCAGCGCGGGTTTTCTTCTTCCATTTCTGATGAGTATTATGCTATGAAAGCTAGCAATGTATATATAGACATATGAGGGTGACAACTACAATTGAGTGCATATGTTTTCTGTTGACAATAACTTGTGGAAAACAAGGGGTTGGCTTACTTTCCAATGATTACCATTATGTAATTCATTTTGGTATATCTTTACCAAAAGATGATTTACATTATATTATCATATAAATTGATATTATTTTGTGTTAAAAAACAGCCAATAAAAGTAAGGCAACAAAAGGAGTAAAGTAGGATATGTAGTGGTGGGCCTATTGCGTGATGAGAGTACAAAGCGCTATGGCCTATGGGTATATGCTTACTATTTCTTTATTACTGAAAATCATTAAGATAACCCTTTAACTAATAAAAATTCGTAAAAAAATAGGTTCTTTTATTGAAATGCATGTGTCTCCTGTGAACGAATAACTCATTGTACATGTGATATTGGGCCATCCAATAAGCGGTGTGATCGCATGTACTTGAGGAACAAGTACATATACTTAGGAACCCACTTTGATGCTTATACGCTAATGACTCGATCCTTTAAAATTCACTATGTGGGGCTTAGTATGGCCTGAAAGGCTAGGTGACAATACCTTAACATTGTAAAAGGGGGGGGGGGGGGGCTTAGATTTCTAGCAACAACCGTTTATGGACCCTTTCAACTGAAAAACCATTAAAACCACCAGTCATTTTATCTTTCGTTCACCTACTCTGACGACCTTGACACGGACACAACCAAGCTAAAACGCAAAATTCGTACCAAACCGAACCGGGAACTGTTTTCAACCAAAACTTAAGAACCGGAACATGACAGTTTGTATTAACTAGTAAATGTGAGGTAGAGTGCTAAATGTGAGAAAAATGTTAAATACACAGTGTTATTTTCAAGATGACAGTTTGTATTAATAGAGAAACAATAATATGACAACTATGCTCAGGATGATAAAGGTATATTTCAGGATGGACAGTTATATCCTGAGGATGTAACTGTCTGACACAAGAATATTGTAGCTGAATGTAAATGAAAGAAAGCAAGCTAACAACACTCGATGTACGAGGAATGTCCTTGATCACTTGATGATCGCCGGCACAAAACCTTGGGAGAAGTCTAAGCCCCTGCCTTGTTTGTTAGTATTAAAAAAATGGTAAAAAAATGTTACAACTTTGGAAGTATGATGAACGAACTAAGTTTACAATGATTATGTAGTGTCGAGTGTGTGAGTAAAGAGAGTATCAGGTGTTAGCTAGCTAGTATCAAGTGCTTGATAATGTGTCAGTGTCCTATTTCGTTCATCATGCCCATATTTATAATCACACGAAAGTAAATAAGAGATCCCATGATATCTGCCATCTAGTTAAGCTTCTTGAATGATTCAGGTGAACGTTGGAGATGTTTTAACTGATATGGACGTTAGAATAACAGTTTCCTAGTTTTTCGCCTTGCATTCAACACTTGACGGTTACACTTTTTCCTATTCTTTAAGCTTGGTCTTGCATTGCACGTACAACTCTTGCATCCTCAACTTCGTTGACTTTAGTAAGACAACATAACCGTTGGAAAAGAGTTACAAGTCTTTATCATTGATTGATTGTACCTGCAACAATATTAGAACAAGATAATTCGTTAGTCTATCCTCAAGATGCACATAGGTCAGAATGCTGTTACATCCTGAAGTCTACCTAGCCCTTCAGTATCCTGAGGATGTCACACAAAATATTTGAGGTAAATCCATCCTGAGGATTTCACCACCAACAACCTACATCATCCGTCATATACATTGTGACAACCAGCAAATTCGTACGTCTGATATGATTTTAATCATGTTTTTGAAGTAATTAACGTGTTTTAAAGTTAATTTGGATTAACTAAGCTGATATAAGTCCTACGATTCCCTCCTCGATGTTCGTATACGCCTTGATGACTTTAGAGAAAGATTTGTGCGTATTTAATGTTAACGAACTGACATCAGTAAAAAATTGTCAAACTGAACTAACATAAAGCTATTATATGTAAATATAGTACGTATTTGCTATTGAAGTGATCAGATGCGAAATCGGCCTAAAAAACGGTCAAAACGCAACGTTTTGGAAACGCGGAAAAAAACTAAAGTGGAAATCGGACGTCGAAATGTGTGGTTTTAACCGCAATTGAGTTTTCAGAATAATTATTTAGTATAATAATGTTATTTATCAAATTACGAAAGTTGACGGATCATTGTAATAAAGGAAACCGTGACTAAAGCCAATAACGTGAATTAAATGTGTGTTTCGAAAGCACGCGTTAGGTGACGAAAATAATAGCCAAATTGCTTGGTTTAGTCGTGTTTTTAATTTTGAACATAACCGACTAACTTTTGTAATTTATCTATGAGCCAACAATAAACCAAGGCATGATACGTTATAATGTGCTCATTACACGACACCTACCTACCACTCCCTAACCCTACCTATAAAAGCAACACACTCCCAATCACCAGTTCACCACATTCCACCCACTTACTAGCCATTGTACTAATCGTTTATGTTTTTAATAGGTAAGATAATTAAACTTAGATGTTTATCTGTTTTCTTTACATGTGGGGTGTTTGACATTTTAACTTTTTTAAGCCAACCATCTTTGGACCAGTTTTACTACCCTTACATGTAGTGTGCTTCGGTTGACTTTTGTTATAATTAGGTAGTTTATCCAACTTGACTAAATTGGAGGATGTTAACGTTCTTAGAGGCGACAAGAGTAGGTAAGTTTGTCCAGTATGTGTACGAGGACACCAATGATTTATCAGTATAAGTTAAGGCTTAAGGGTGAAGACCCATCAAATAGTGACACGCTAGCTAAGGTTTTCATTTGTCGTGCAGAGTTTGGCACGGTTGAACATCTACACCTATGATTGGGTTCATTTGACCCGTTACAAGTGTTTTTTTGTTGTCATTAACAGCTAATAAAGTGTGTTATCCGCTTAAGGCTATCGATTTCCGTAGGCTTTCCTCTTCAGGTTATGTTTCAAATCTTATCATGATTTCATGCATTCTATGAGGTTTATTTGTGTTAGATATGGTTCCACTTATGATGAAGTCAAAAAGTTACATATGAACAGTGAGATGAATTTGGATGAAGTACTGAGAATGGAGTAGATGATGTTATCAAAAACCTGAAGGACTATGTAACTCCAGAATGTAAAGTTCCTTCGGTTTGTTATTTTCCATTTTAGTATAAGTATGCTATTTTTCATTCTAATTACTATAACTAAAGTAAAACGTGAAATATTTGATTTATTTATTTTCTAACTGATAGGCTATTGTGTTGGTCGATCACAAAATGAGTTTCACTTTGTATACTGATTTAAGTTTTGCTAGATCTTCCATTTGGTTTGTTTTTGCCTTTCTGAATAACTTCTTTTGTTCTGTTAAGATAGCCTTTCCTTTGGCGTTTAGCTTGGTTTTGGTACTTTTGAAATCAAGTATTTGCCTATGTATTTTTTAAACTGTTCACGTGATTGAACTTGTTAGATATTTTAGTGTAATTGGATTGACTGTTTGATCAATATGTTCATAATAATACATCATATAGGTATGGTGGTGCGGAGTGCACGCCTATTTGAATTTATTATGAACTTAGGGGCGAAGCCCCTAAGGAACGGGGGTCCGGGGGCAGCGCCCCTGGGAGCAGGGTCCAAGGGGCAGAGCCCCTGGCTGGGGTCGAGCTGCCAGGTCAGCTTGGAAAATTTTTATTTCCATTAAAATTGCTATGGTAAAAATGTCTCAGAAAATTAATTTTCGGAAATAGAGGGAATAATTTTGGCAATGTGGAAACCCTTTGGAAAACTGCCTAAAAGGCAGTTTCTGGCCCTATTGTTTCAAAACGTATTCCTCTCCTTCTTGATCAAAATTCTCTGGTTCAAAAAATCTCAATCAATACATACAGAAAATTCTCAATCTCTGATTGTATCCGATTGAATATTCGATAGAACCGTCGAATTGATTCAATCTGAAAGCTATCACATGCCTTCAGAGATTTCTGTTATCCGGTTTTGTTCGTTTGTTACGGTTATTCTCCAACAAAGATTGAATCAATTTTCGAAGATGACGAACAATGAATCTGTGAAAGATATGACGAAGAACTTCACGAAATTGGACAAGTTTTCTAGACAGGATTTCAGACGCTGGCAGAAGAAGATGCACTTCTATCTCACGAGTCTGAAAGTGGTGTATGTTCTGAGCACTCCTTGTCCCGAGATTGTTGAGAATGAAACTCTGGAACAAACCAGAACTCGTTCAAAGTGGGAAAACGCAGACTACATCTGTCGTGGTCATATTCTTAACGGTATGTCTGATTCTTTATTTGATGTGTATCAAAACGTAGAGTCTGCAAAAGAATTATGGGATGCCCTTGAATCCAAATACATGGCAGAAGATGCGTCTAGTAAGAAATTTCTGGTTGGTAATTTTATTAACTATAAAATGGTAGACACTAGACCTGTTATGGAACAGTATCATGAATTGCAACGAATACTAGGGCAGTTTCATCAATATGGAATGAAGATGGATGAAGCGATTTTTGTTTCTAGTATTATTGATAAACTGCCACCCTCTTGGAAAGATTTTAAGAATAATCTGAAACATAAGAAAGAGGAAATGAATCTGGTTGAATTGGGAAGTAGTTTCCAAATTGAACAAAACATACGTGATATGGAAAAGGGTTCTGTTGTTGGTACTAAAACCATGGCTGGTTGTTCTTCTGTGAACATGGTGGAGGAGGGTGAATCCTCCAAGGCTTGGAAAGGGAAACGAAAGTTTGAAGGGAACAACAATAAGGGTTCTGATAAGAAGCCTAAAAAGGTTTGTTGGAAGTGTAATAAACCCGGACACTTCAAGAAAGACTGCAGGTCTGGTAAGAGTGGAGGAAAAGGCAAAAATGTGGCTGGTACAAGTGGATCCAAGGATCCCGAAAAGCAATCAGGTTCGTTTTTGGTACCATGTGATCATTATATTGAGAATTATTATGTATCAATAATCTCTGAAGCATTTTATGTGCAGGATGATGATATTTCATGGTGGATGGATTCGGGAGCAACATGTCATGTTTGCAAAAATCTTCAATGGTTCAAGGATTTTAAGCCAATTGAAGATGGATCTTTACTGAAGATGGGCAATGTTGCTACTGAACCAATTAAAGGAATAGGATCTGTTCTTTTAGTCTTTACTTCTGGAAACTCTTTACTATTAAATAATGTTCTATATGTACCTGGGATTCGTAAGAACTTAGTATCTGGTATTGTATTGAATAATTGTGGTTATAAGCAGGTCTTGGAAAGTGACAAGTATATCTTGTCAAGACATGGAACCTTTATTGGATTTGGTTATTTGAATGGCATGTTTAAGTTGAATTTAGATGTCCCTTTTATTAATAATTCTGTTTGTATGGCTTCTACTAGTTCTAGCAATGATTTTAGTAAATCAGAATTATGGCATGCTAGATTAGGTCACGTTAATTATCGCAGAATGAAAGATATGTCTAAAATGAGTCTTATACCAGCTTTTGACATACAAAAATGTAATGATTGTCATACTTGCAAATTGACAAAAATTACAAGAAAACCATTTAAAGATGTCAAAAGGAATTCTAATGTATTAGAATTGATTCATTCTGATTTATGTGACATTCATAGTACTCCTTCTCTAGGAAATAAGAAGTATGTTGTAACCTTTATTGATGATGCAACTAGATTTTGTTATGTATATCTATTGCATTCAAAGGATGAAGCTCTTGATAAATTTAAAGTTTATAAACAAGAGGTTGAGCTTCTTAGAAATGGTTTGATTAAAAACCTTCGTACAGATAGAGGTGGAGAGTATTATGATCCAGTGTATTTCCAATCTACTGGTATAATACATCAAACAACTGCTCCTTATACACCACAACAAAATGGTGTGGCTGAAAGGAAGAATAGGTCATTGAAAGAAACAGTGAATTCTATGTTGTCCTATTCTGGTTTAAGTGATGGATTTTGGGGTGAGGCTATGTTGACAGCCTGTTACTTATTGAACCGAGCACCTAATAAAAGGTCTAAGGTAACCCCATATGAACTTTGGTACAAAAAGGTACCAGATTTGAGTTTTCTCAAAGTCTGGGGATGTAGAGCTGTTGTAAGGCTTACTGAGCCCAAAATGAGTACCATTGGTGAAAGAGGCATAGATTGCATATTTATTGGATATGCTGATCATTCCCCTGTTTATAGGTTCTATGTCGTAGAACCAAATGATTATGTATCTGTTCACTCTGTCATTGAGTCAAGAGATGCTAATTTTGGGAATGAGGATAGATTTTCTTCTGTTCCTCGATTGAAGGATACGCCTCAGTGTCTTAAAAATTATGAACAAACAATTTCTTGTGGTGACAATTCTGGTAATTGTGATGATGTACCTTCTACTAGTACTGAGCCCAGAAAAAGTACTAGAGTCAGAAAACCCAAGTCATTTGGTGCTGACTTTCATCTTTATTTAGTAGAAGGAACCAGAAATGGTGTTGAACATCAGTATCAATATTGTTTTAATATTGATGAGGATCCAAAGACATTCAATGATGCTATGTCTTCTAGGGATGCTGCATTTTGGAAAGAAGCAATCCAAGATGAGATTGACTCTATAATGCACAATAATACTTGGAAATTGGCTGATTTACCACCTGGGTGTAAACCTTTGGGTAGTAAATGGATCTTCAAAAGGAAGATGAAGGTGGATGGTAGCATAGACAAATATAAAGCCAGATTGGTCATCCAAGGCTTTAGGCAAAAGGAAGGCATTGACTACTTTGATACCTATGCTCCTGTAGCTAGGATAACCACCATAAGATTATTGTTGGCACTTGCAGCTATACATAATCTTGTAATTCACCAAATGGATGTTAAAACTGCCTTTTTGAATGGTGAATTGGACGAAGAGATTTATATGAAACAACCTGAAGGTTTTGTCATGCCTGGAAATGAACATAAGGTTTGTAAATTGGTAAAATCTCTTTATGGCCTGAAACAAGCCCCTAAGAAATGGCATCAAAAGTTTGATGATGTGGTGTTGTCTAATGGTTTTGCATTAAACCAAGCGGACAAGTGTGTTTATAGCAAATTTGATACTTCTGGAAAAGGAGTAATTATTTGCTTATATGTTAATGACATGTTGATTTTTGGTACTGACCAAAATGAAGTTGATAAAACTAAGAAATTTCTGTCATCTAAGTTTGATATGAAAGACATGGGGGAGGCAGACGTGATTCTTGGTATTAAGATCATACGTGGAGAACATGGTATTACTATCTCTCAATCACATTATATTGAGAAGATGTTGGAAAAGTTTAATCACAAAGATAGTTCTCCAATGGGTACTCCTATGGATCCTTCAGTAAAACTCGTACCTAATAAAGGAGTTGCTGTGAATCAACTTGAATATTCAAAGGCTATTGGATCTCTCATGTATGCCATGATTAGTACTAGACCTGATATAGCTTTTGCTGTTGGAAGAGTAGATATACTCACAATCCAAGTTTGATTCATTGGCAAGCAATAAATCGAGTATTTAGGTACTTGAAAGGAACCATAGATTTTGGTTTGACTTACCCTGGATTTCCGTCTGTTCTTGAAGGCTATTCAGATGCAAGTTGGATTACTAATTTGGAAGATCATTCTTCCACAAGTGGTTGGGTGTTCCTTCTTGGAGGTGGTGCTATATGCTGGGCATCAAAGAAACAAACTTGCATCACTAATTCAACAATGGAAGCTGAGTTTGTGGCATTAGCAGCAGCGAGTAAAGAAGCTGAATGGCTAAGAAATTTGATTTATGAAATTCCATTGTGGCCGAAACCGATAGCACCATTATCTATCAGATGTGATAGTGAATCTACCTTGTCTAAGGCATATAGTCAAGTGTATAATGGAAAGTCTAGACACTTAGGTGTTAGACACAGCATGATACGTGATCTTATCACGAATGGTGTGATATCTGTGGTGTTTGTGAGAACCCAAAACAATTTAGCCGATCATTTAACCAAAGGGTTAAGTAGAGATCTCGTGAAAAGGTCGGCTATAAGGATGGGATTAAGGTCCACTAGAAATCTCTGATGTTAAGATACCCAATTCCCATCTAGTACAACGCTAGATGCAGAATTTAATGCGGAAAGCTTAATATGTAGAGATTGGAACACATTAGAAGATTCATCCCAAGGTATGTGTTCAGACCTGCAAGTTAAGGAGGTTGAATGTATATATTCTTAATAGCTTTTTTGACAAATTGCATTGCAGGTGCAAGACTAAAAGAGCTACCTATGTAAGTATGAAGTTTAGCCGCTTCAAGAAGCTGGGACTTGGCTTTGACATGCTTATGAAGGATAAGGACATAGGCTAGTAAAACATTATGTCAAGATAGAACTACTATGTATGTAAACTTTTGTGTACATTATCTTTGTGTATTCAAGATGAGTTCCCAGGGTTTAATCCTAAGCGACACCCTGGTATTCGAATATTCAGAATGTGTAATGTACTAATGTGAAATTCAATCGTCACGACATTTCATTTAAGCAAAAGTTTGAAGGTTTGAGATTACTTGTTTAGTTAATCAAGGATTACACTAAAATAGGGGAGGATTGTTAGATATTTTAGTGTAATTGGATTGACTGTTTGATCAATATGTTCATAATAATACATCATATAGGTATGGTGGTGCGGAGTGCACGCCTATTTGAATTTATTATGAACTTAGGGGCGAAGCCCCTAAGGAACGGGGGTCCGGGGGCAGCGCCCCTGGGAGCAGGGTCCAAGGGGCAGAGCCCCTGGCTGGGGTCGAGCTGCCAGGTCAGCTTGGAAAAATTTTATTTCCATTAAAATTGCTATGGTAAAAATGTCTCAGAAAATTAATTTTCGGAAATAGAGGGACTAATTTTGGCAATGTGGAAACCCTTTGGAAAACTGCCTAAAAGGCAGTTTCTGGCCCTATTGTTTCAAAACGTATTCCTCTCCTTCTTGATCAAAATTCTCTGGTTCAAAAAATCTCAATCAATACATACAGAAAATTCTCAATCTCTGATTGTATCCGATTGAATATTCGATAGAACCGTCGAATTGATTCAATCTGAAAGCGATCACGTGCCTTCAGAGATTTCTGTTATCCGGTTTTGTTCGTTTGTTACGGTTATTCTCCAACAGAACTTTTAAAAGGACTTTACACCGCATGTTTTCCTCAACTTATGTTAACAAGCAGGCAATAAGATTTTTGATGTAGGAACTTAACTTTAAACTGTTTTTCCCAGATTTACAGTTTTGCCCCTGCAGAAACATTATCTCATCTTTTCAATATTACATCAACACTTGTAACTTTCAGCACTTCTTTAGCGCACAATACATCCAAACACATTACTGAAATTAATTTATATAGTAATTTGCCTAATAATTAATTATGATTTTTTATTATCTATTATCTTGCCTGCATGTGTCAAGTTATTTCAATTTATAATTTTAGGTTGCCCATAGTGTTAATGGCTCAAATAATGACAATGTATGCATCTAATGATTTGTGTTACTGCTGCTGTATCTGTTGGTCATATTTGAGTTGCTTAACTTTTGAAGCCGCCGTAACGCACGGCGGGCCGCAATTCTAGTTGATGGAAAATAGAGATGTTGAATTCTTTTAATTTCTGGTCTTTTTTTTTTCTTGAAACGACCAACGAATAAAAGTCCGGCTACTCATGGCAACCCAATGGCAAAAGGCGACCCCATACGCCAGTGATCATATATAGTGTTGGGTAGCCCACGCCCACTATCTCCGGTTCATGGGAAAATCCACTGCCCAAAAGCCCACTATGATAAAACCCTGTTGGGATCAGATTCGAACTTAAGACATGTGGCCTTTACCCAAATCTTCATCCCCCTCCCAATGCCTGTGGACCTATAGCTAGGGGTGTTTATTAGTTCGGTTTACGGTTTACTTGGTTTATTCGGTTCGGTTTATTTGGTTATCAAAATTATGTACCCCAAACCAAAAACCAAACCAAACCAAATTAGGAATATGTAAACCGAACCAAATTCAACCAATTTGAATTCGGTTTGGTTTCGGTTTAAAACCAAATAAACCGATTTCAACCGAATTGAACCGAAGTTTTTTTCTCAAACGTATATACCATTGTGTTCCGAAATCTGAATAGAAAGTTAGCAATTAATATAAACCAAAAAATCAAACCACACAATATATTGTAAAAGAATGTTTAAAAGCAAAATAAAACAAACAAATCCGGAAAATAGTCTTACACACAAGCATAAACATCATAGAAATTAGAAATGTATCATCAACACTACCAAACAAATTAAATTTTTGGCTACTTGAATCTTCCGCATTCGATATCTTATTAGAAGTTTATTTCTTTTTTTGTAAACTCCAATTTTGATCAATATAATGTGCAGTGAGATACATATAATTGATTCTTTGCAAAAACGTCCATGTATCAGTTGTCAAATTAACCCTATGAACTGATTTTTTCAATTTAGCTATAAGAATAACTTTCTCATCAATATATATGGCTTATTAAATATCATTATTTTTATTTAATAATTAATTAGTTTACCGGTTTATTCGGTTATCCGATTAAACCAGATAAAAAAAATGTCGAACCAAAAACCAAACCAAACACCGAATTTGCAATTCGGTTTCGGTTAAAACCAATCCGAACACCAAATTCATTGTTTGGATCAGTTTTTTCGGTTACGGTTGCGATTTGATTTACAGTTTTTATTTGGTTTTTGGTTTTTCTGAACACCCCTACCTATAGCTCATGGACAAAAAAATTTTGAGTCAAAATGACCGTTTGAAAGTACACACAATTGAAATGTATTCGTTGCCTATTCCTACTAGGAACTCACTACTTGGGTCACCGATGGTGGTATTCCCAGGTAGGCAGTGAAGGAGTACTTGATATCAGTTACATCAGATGTTAATAAATAAATGTTTAGTGGTCAAAGACTACGAGTATAATAGTCACGTCTTCATAGCTGGGTTGCCTTGATAAGCCAGAGGATTAGGTAACTCGGCGGGGCACATAACCAGGATGCGTTATCATCACAAATCACATTCACACTTAACCTTTTGCTCATATAGTGCATAACATATAATGTTGTTTGATCAACTATACTTCTTCTTAAGTTTGTAGATTATTATTACTAAGTTAAAATTAGCAAAGAATATTTATTGCTCGACCATTAAACATATGTTTTGATGACGTTGTTCTTATTGTAGTTAGAATGATAGAAGTTCTTAGACCAAAAGGAGTAATGGACTTCTGCTCTTGTCACTTCATATATATTATGCATCAACATCTTTGGATATCATCTATTTGCTTGAAAATGTTTGTTTGTTTGTTTTTTGAAGTTAATTGACTTGTGATTTTTGCGTCTGGTTTGTTTTTTTTCTTGTGTATGAGGTGTATATAGCCTTGGGGGTGGTTTTCGTTTTTCTGGTGTGCCAAGTTTGAGGATTTGGGTTATCATTTCTCTCTGTTAGTACTTAATGTCATATGTCTGGGTTCTGACTTGCAGACCGTTGGGTTTCCAAGATAACCCAGATAACCCAGATGATTAGGTAACTCCACTGAGTTATCCCTTAAAACATGGATGATGAGCCGAGGTTGTTGTACCATGTACCCTTTGTCCCCTAGCATATGGGAGACAAGGTTGTTATACCATGTACCCTTTGTCCCCTAGCTACAACTTTGTCTTCTTCCGAGAAGCTTGTTCTCCACTCATCCTGTAAATGTCCTCTTTTTTACTACTTTTTGTTTTTTAGCTTCAAAAACCTGCATTTACAAATTATAAAGTATTTATTCATATTTTCATATGATAATAGCATGATTTTGGTGCAAAATAGATAGTTAATGCACATGTAAAACATGTGTAAATTACGGCGCATCACCTAATTTATAGATTTATTACTAAATTCAAATTAAATTAAATAAAATAATAAATGAAATGGGTTGCTTGTCGCAGAAGGTGTTCAAAATTCAAAATTAAAAAAAAATGAAAAAGAAAATATACCTTCACCTACACCATCCGTCACTGCAACACCACTCACCTTCTTCATCGTCTAACAACAACTTCATCTTCTTCTATTCGTATAAGCTTGTTTGTCCGATTAAGTATAAGTACAGTGGAATTTCTGTACGATTGTGGTTTCATTCTTAAAATATTCAATTGTACAGAGAAACACGCTACCCTAATCTCTTAAAGGTCGTCTCATCTTCTACAAGTCGGATTGATCTGTCTGTGTTACAAGTACTTAACATTGCGAGTAAAAAGATTGCTGCCTCAAGGGTTGCGGATGCAGTATCATTATATCTCAATGGTGTTATGCGAGAAAAACTAATTTTGATTTCAGTTTCAGTATCTTTCGTTATCAAGGTGTTGATATTTTCAAACAGTTGGACGTCAAAAAAAATTGAAATGGCTACTGAAGTTACAATGGTTTTTAATTTCATAGAAGGACATATTTCTAAATTGTCCTTCCCAAAAGATCATGAACAATCGAGTTCTAGTTGCCCCAATGAACTACTTGATTTCAATACATCTGTTTAAAAAATCAAATCGATGACATGTTTGATATACGGGACGATGCCCGTTTGTGTAATCTGATCATTTTGTGGCTTGATCCTCACTACGCTAAGGGTGAAAACATAGCTTGGGAGGTGCAGAATCTTGTAAAAAAAGAATCCTTCAATTGATATTTTTAGGGCTCGTTTCTCATCCTTCAATGATAGGTATGCTATCATATTTAAATTACCCAATTTAGTTTTACGTTTCACAAATTAGGTTTACAACTTCTTGTTTTTATTGACAGTGATATCATAACAGCCGTCAAGGAGCTTAAACAGATTAGTAAAGATCATGCCAACAGCAGTAAAATCTGAAGCAATGATTATTAATTCACTCCCATTTCTAAGTGAATCTGATCTGATAGATTCAATGGGCCAGGTGTGACATCCGTCACCCTCGTCTTTCGTCAAATTTACAATATTAGCCCTTCAAATATTTCCATTATAGTCCCTATAAGTTTCGTCGTTTTTCAAAATTTATTTAAGAGTAAACTAAAATTTTATCATTTATATTCATTATGGATCGGGTATAAGTTTTTATCAAATACGTATCCTGAAACGTAGTCGTGAAAAGATTTTATAAAAAAAAAAAAATCAAGTTTTAAAAACTTTTAATTTAAGTTATATTAACTAGGTTAACTTTTTATAAGAAAATAACTAAACAATTCACATTAAACTTAACCAAACTTGAATTTAACTAACCTAAACTAACTGTAGGGACTATTTGTGTCATATTTCAAAAGTCCAAATTCTGATTTCCCTCCCACTGTGTCCCCGTCGTTTTTCCGGCCAAGAACAAGTTCCGGCCGCCGGAATCTTTTCCGGCGAGGCCTCAACTCCACGAATTAATGTCCGTTTCAAGATTTATATAATTCCCAAACGTTTCTTCATCATGATATAACTGTTTCGACTATAAATCATGGATTTAAATGCTGTTTTAACGAGTTTTTAGCGTGGTTTAAAGTTGTAACCGGCGAAGTCTTTAATCGGGTTTAAACGCTTGATTTACTTTATTAATCCTATAAATTGTTACCCTACATTCGTTTCCCAACTCTTTTACAACGTAACCCACATATAAATCATTCCAAATCGCGTCTGGAATCCGCTCAATCAACTCGCAAAGCTTCGGAATTTCTTTCTTTCTCTCGCACACTAAAACATGTTGTGAGTACAATTTTCTTGTGTCGTTTTGTTTGTTGATTATTGTCGCTCAATAGCCCCTTAACACAGAATGAATATGGTGCCTTAAACGGGTTATTGAAATTGGGAGTTAGGGTTAGGGTTCTTAGGTTGAATTGGGGAAGAAGATGGGCTTTACTTAATGTTTAAAAATAATTCTGTTTAATCAAAATAACAAAAGCATCAATTGGTGTAATGGTTGTAGAGTTGTTTGGTGTGGAGGGGAACCCGGGTTCGAACCCAAGGGACCTCACCACCTTTTTCTGTTTTTTTTTATTATTTATTTATTATTTAAATTATTTACTTAATTAGCTATATTATAATCATTAAAATCCATTTAAACTTAGAATATTCATAATAAATTCAATTTTTACCCAAAAATTATGAAAATTTAGGAGTAGCTTCTTGACATCTCATAGAAAATTATCATATTTTTTATTTCTGGAAAATATTTTATTTTCGTGATTTTTATTATTTAATTTGTTTTAATTATATTTAATTGATTAAAAATTCATTCCTAATGGTTTTAGTCTCAAAATTTGTCATAAATTATTTCTATTCATTAAGAACTGAAATAAAAATTATTAGCTCAGAAAACATTTATTTTTATTGGTTTTCCTATTTTTAATCATTTAAACATGATTTAATACCATTAAATCAGTTTTAAATATAAATAAGTTTATAGAAATTATGGAAATATTATTTTTAGTATTTCACATCAGAAAATAATTATTTTTCATAAATATAGCATCTTTTGATCATGTCTTGTATTATTAACATTATTTATGTTTAATTAGACATAATTAAACATTTATTTATTTACACTATCTAAATATTTATTTATAAAT
Source organism: Ambrosia x helenae (assembly GCA_030844895.1). NCBI lineage: Eukaryota > Viridiplantae > Streptophyta > Magnoliopsida > Asterales > Asteraceae > Ambrosia > Ambrosia x helenae. Next base: position 322,347 of record JAUTDX010000184.1, on the reverse strand, counting down.
ATTTTTCTTATAAAATGGAAATGTTTTATGTTTGAAAATCTTAATTACCATTTGTTGGATCATGGTGTAACTCATGATTACTTATTTAAACATTTATAATTATTATATTTATTTACATTATTTTTGTGAAAGTAATTAACTACATTATTTTGTCTAAATTATTCAAACATAAGTTTTATCTAAATATTCAATTGGTAACAGTTATATTACTTAAACCACATTTACAAACGTTGGTATATTATTTTTAATATACAACTTTTATATTAATTCGAGCTATCATAAACACTTTAATTCCCCAAATCGACTTAGCAAACCCTAATGCCTTAGACCCTAGTTACCTTAGACTTTTTAGACATTTCCTTATTAGTATTCTTACACATTATAGTTTGAATTCCTCGGAATTCCCATTACTTAGCTCACGACCGCTTAAGTGGATTTTGATCGCTTTCGCAAACTGTGAGTATATCTTTCCCCTTTTTACTGTTTTACTACTTTGGGGTGACTCATGTACCTATATATTAATCAAGTTTCAATTTCTTATACTTAATGCAATTCTCATGTGTGTTTGCTTTATGTTAATTGGTGTGTCTATGACTTGTCAAAATCATTAACCGCTGGGCGGCCTAGCTTTTCAATGAATAGTACTATGGTATACCCCCTTGAGACTCTGTTGAGAGAATCTTGGTCATTGTCTTGTTAATTCGTTATTCAGTTGGTTAGTCATGTGTTAGTCATTATTCTCAGGTTTGGTTTTGAACGGATATTACTTATTACATAATTGCAAATGGTACCGCACATGAATTGCTAAACACTTTTCTACTATATTTATTTAAACAGGGTATGCTCACCAATACAATTTTTGTATTGACCAAATTATTTTGTACATGTTTCAGGTTGTTTTGAGATGCATTCTTTAAGCTTTCGGATTTATATTTAGATTTTGATTCATTGTATTTCAATTTAGTTGGCAGTTAGAATCGTTGTATTTCATTTCAATGTAATAAATTATTTAATCAATGTATTCAAAAAATTTACACTTTAGTCCATGAGCTATTGAACAATCGTCACTACGTGACACCTCGATGTTTCCGCCATCGGTTGGGGTGTTACACCAGGTGAGGAAAATTAATATTTGATTACTTCTTTGCCTTCTATTTTAATCACATAGTGAAGATTAATGTCACATACTCCATTTTCTTTTCTTGTATTTTTAGGCCGAATATGCCACGAAGCACCATCATATACAAAATCCGATTTGAATCCATGGGCGTAGATATTTGGAAGCCAGGTCTTCTCAAAAGAACAAGTGAGGGTATGGAAACAATTAGTGCAGGTCGGAAGGAAACAATCCATGGGCGAGAGTGGTTGGAAATAATGCAGGGTTACCTCATACAAATATGTTGATGCCTTTTACTAATACGATAGATTTGAAATAAAATAAAATTTGAACTTTTCATATTCTACTAATGTTGAAACAACAAGGATAAGACATATAGATGGTATGGACGTCTCTTCGGGTTGGACCTATCACCTTTTCAGCTTGTACCCACACCATGATTAGCTCGTTAGAAGGGGTCCAGAGACAGGGATCTCTGGATCACCCTCCGATGCTCAACATTAGTGATTTATCCCAAGAAATATACATAAAAGGAAATAAAAACATGTAAAGAGATAGAGAGTATGAGAGAAGGCGGTGGCTGAAACCAGGCGGTTAGCTAGCACCCGAGGTGGTTTCGGGCTGCTTGGCTCGATGGTTGGAAGTTAGTTGTTAGAACCATGGGTCTATAGACTGTTGATATGACAGCTCCTGAGCTTCGTTACGGAAGCTCGCGAGTTCAGCATGGAAGCTTAACATTTTAGTTGTGTGTAATCATAGAGAGATTATGAGCTGCCGGTGTGATACTTTAGCAGCTCGTAGGCTTCCCTAAGGGGCTTAGCAGATTAGTTGGTGAGAGAGAGAGAGAGAGAGAGAGAGAGAGAGAGAGAGAGATTAAAGAGAAGTAAGATGTCTTGGATTGAGATCAAGACAAATGGGATGTATTTGAGTGAGGTGTGACCCTTCTATTTATAGAGAGTGAAACCCCAAACCCTAATGGGCCTTATAGTAATGGATTGGGCTGGCCCCTAAAGGTTAGACTCACCTTTAATATTGACATTGTGGAAGGAATCTCCTATGTCAGGGCCCCTGCTTTTGCTTTGACTGCGGCTTCTAGGACGGCTTGAATCATATTCCTACGGACCAGGTTAGGGTGGGTCAACCCACGAAACAATTCTATTGTCCATTTTGTAAGCTCTTATGAATACTTAATTCATCAGTTATGATTACAGAAATATTATTGTTATAATAATGATCTAAATCTTTTAGTAAAACATTTTAAAAGGTTGAATGCATTAACAATAAACTTCTAGTACCTTTCAATCTATCTGACCAGGGATGGTCATTTTTTCCCAAGTACCTATACCGTACTCATACTGTAACACCCCAACCGATGGCGGAAACATCGAGGTGTCACGTAAGAATGAGTATACAGTAGCACATGGTATTCAAGTTTTAATTGAAATTTATTTAAAGTAAAATATCCAAAATTTGAAAATACAAAATAAAGTCTTGAATGAAATTCTAGTACATCAAACAACCAAACAAAGCATAACTTCAATTATCTCTTCCTGCTAGCTCTAGACTTCAAGCATCATTATTTCCTGTTGAGTTTGTAAAAATGGGGGGGGGGTCAACTAGAAGTTGGTGAGAATACATAAGCCATGTCAAGCAATTAAGTTTAAGAATAATAAAAGTTTAGCAATTCATATGTCTATCGTAAGTTTAAGTCTACATGAATAAACATAAAGTATAGTATGCACATAATCAAACCTCCGACAAGTTTAGGTCCATCCCGTCATCCACGGTTCACCTTAATATCACGTTGGAACGATAACAATCACCCGCGTTCCCCATAAAAGATGGTCAACGAATCTAGGTGGGATTGTCAATCCAATAGATCTATCATTGAATATCGCCGGCTTGGCCACAGCTAATGATTATGTAAGTTTAAGTTTAAGTCTAATAGTATTTGTCTAAGACATGAGGCATTAAAGTTTACAACTAGACATGTATGTAGAATTGCTTAAGTATAAAGTTTCAAGTATAAAGAATTGCATAAACAAGGTTACGTAAACTCTGTAACACCCCAACCGATGGCGGAAACATCGAGGTGTCACGTATGAATGATTGTTCAGTAGCTCATGGTGAATAATAAATTACATACAATTGTTCTACAAGAATTCGTACATCAAAATGAATAATACTATGTACACATCTTCAAGCAATAACTCAATTCTTCAAGCAAGTAGAACCTGAAACATGTTAAGTTTGAAAATATTTTGGGTCAACAAAAGTTGGTGAGAATACATAGGTTTTTTAATATAATTGATAACGATAGTTTGTACAACAATCATAATTGTATAATGATAGAGTATGAGTCCGACATGTAACAATGCGTCTTTGTACAATCAAACCTTGTGTCGACTGAGGACTAACTCGCAAGTTAGTTAGATGTTGTTACTGTTATCGATCATCCCTAAATTTATGCGGGGGGATGGGTTTGTCAGACCTATAGCGCTATAATCTAAACAGGCGGCTTGATCAATGTTAATGATTGTACTGTGTCTTTTTGTTACAGTCAAATGATAGAATGAGTAAATGATAGTGTAATTGAATCACAAGTTTCAACAATGTAAGAATGAGTAAATGATAGTGTATAAAATGTTTAAACATGTTTCACCCCAAAATGTAAAATAGAAAAAGGGGCTATGTAAACTCACCTTAGCAAAATGTTAAGTCTCGTGAAATAGAATATGTGTTGCCCAACGATGCCAAGTATTACCCTATAATTAAGGTAATAAATATGTCTAAATCTTTCTAGTCTACAAATATATTCTAGGGTTTCGAATTGGGGATAAGTGTTCGTTTGATTAATAAATAAAATGTTTAATAAATAAGAGAAGTTTGATAAATAAATAAACAAGAATTGTAAATTTTAAATTAAAGATGGTCACAATATAAAGTTTTAAGTATGAAAATAATTTTTATAAAATTGTTTTCTTAAAAATAGAATATTAAATCAATTTATTTCATATTGTCAAATTATAACTTTAATATTTAAAAATATTAAAATTAAAGAATTATTAAATAAAAAATTGTATTTATGTTCCAAATAAATAGAAATAATTTATATAAAATTTTGGTGCAAAAATATTGAAAAAAATGAATTTATTATGTATGATTAAAACTAACAAAAATTGATTAAAAATATTAAATAAATGATTTTTCAGAAATAAAAATCATTTCAGAAGAGTTTAATGTTATATAAACTTAGAATAATTTTTGTGGAAATTTATACAATTGTTTTGATATTTTTATAGAATTTTATAAATAAAATAGAATAAACTTGAATTATTTATTATATATATTAAATAAATAAATTTTGGAAAACTAAAAATTGTATGTTAAACTTTACTACTAGAATAGCATAAAATAATTTTTGTTGAATTTATAAAAGAGTTTTAGTATTTTAAAACTATTTTTAAATAATAAATATCATAGTGTAAAAAAAAGTTTAAACAAAAAGAATTGTATTTGCTAGGAATCGAACCCGGGCCTCTGGCCGGTTCGTGGTTTAAATCACAAGCCTAGACCCTCTGGTCTAGACCCTGAGAACGAGATGTTTTGGTTTCAGTTTAGTTATAAAGGTTCTTTCAATAAATCAGTGTTTTATTAAAATAAAAAAAATGTTGGGGACAGGTTTCGAACCTCTATCCTCGGCCGGTTCCATCATTTTAAACAAGCAGGGTATCCAACTGATCTGTGAATCAGTTGGTGATGGATTCTGTTTTATATTAAACTTAAATGAATATGCAACAGAGCCATCTTCCCCAAATCGTTACCCTAAGAACCCTAGTTTCCATATGATTTCAATTACACCCGTTTAAGGCCCTGTTAATCCAATTAATCATAGGGGTTTTAGACCTGAGATGAAATAGACGAAATGGCATGATAACTTACGGTTTTTGGGTTTGGATGAACACGAGGAAAGGTGGCCGGAACTGCTACGCCGGCGAAACTCCAGAAAAGGCACGAGCAGAGTGTTTTAAACGGAAAAGAGAGTGGGGGTTGGTTTGGTGTGAAGTTTCCGAGTTGGAGAGTGTCTTATTTATACTCAACGTGACGCGTTAAAGCTTTTGGTGTCGCCGGAAATTACGGAAATCACCATAAATGCAGGTTTGACGAGTTTAAAACGAGTCTAAGGGCGTTGGTCAAAGGCTGGAAACACGCGGGGATCGTTAATCGTGATTGACAGACATTAATGGAAACTTCCGGTATCCTGTTTTGGCCGGCCGGAGGAGACGACGAAGGTTGGGGAAGACAAGCATCATGGGTCGGATCAAATTTCTTGGGTTTGGGCTTGTCTGGGTGGGCCAACTGTTGGATTGGGTTAAGAGTATTATGACAAAACCAACCAATCAGATTATTTATCTACATTATTATTATTATTTATTATTATTATTATTATTATCATTATAAAGTAGTTAAAAATAAAAGAAATATATATATATATTTATATATATTGTTTTCAAAATCATATAAGGAGTACATGGTGGGTAAAGTGGTGATTTTATTAACTCCAACATTTGAAAGAAAAGAAATACGTGATGTTACAAACTCACCTTAGCAAAGTGTTAAGTCTCGAGAAATAGAATATGTGTAGCCCAAAGTTGCCAAGTATTACCCTATGTATAAGGTAATAAATAAGTCTAAGTCTTTCTAGTCTACAAGTATTTTCTTGGGTTCCTAATTTGGGGATAAGTATTCGTTTGATTATTAAATAAATTGTTTAATAAATAAAAGAAATTCGATAAATAAATAAACAAAAGTCTTTTTGTAAACTTTAGATTAAAGATGGTCACATTATAAGGTTTTAAGTATGAAAATAATTTTTATAAAATTATTTTCTTAAAATAGGATATTTTGTCTATTTATTTCTATTTTGCCAAAATATAACTTTAATATCTAAAAATATTAAAATTAAAGAATTTTTAAATTAAAATTTGTATTTCTGTTCTAAATGGACAGAAATAATTTATATAAAATTTTGGTGTAAAAATATTGAAAAATGAATTTATTATGATTTATTTATAATTAAAATAACAAAAATCGATTAAAAATATTAAATAAATGATTTTTCAGAAATAAAAATCATTTCTGGAATGTTTAATGTTTTATAAACTCAGAATAATTTTTGTGGAAATTTATATAATCGTTTTGATATTTTTATAGAATTTTATAATTATAATAGAATAAACTTGTAATATTTATTATATATAATAAATAAATAATTTTTGGAAAACTAAAAATTGTATGTTAAACTTTTCTATTAAAATATCATAAAATAATTTTTGTAGAATTTATAAAGCGTTTTTAGTATTTTAAAACCATTTTTATAAATAAAATGAATGTATAAGTATAAAGGTTTCTAAAAAAGGTTTGCACATGGTGAGGCTCGAACCCGCGTCAAACCCTGGTTAGGGTTTTTAAATCACAAGCCTAGACCATCTGGTCTAGACCCTGAGAACGATTAAACCTTGGTTGAAATAATTATATAGTCATACTTGAAGCAAATATATAGTCATTTTAAAAGAAAAGAAAAGGTTGTGGGATACGGGACTCGAACCCGCGTACCCAAGTTTACAAACAGACGACACAACCACTTGATCTAGATCAGTGGTTGTGTCTGTTTTGTCTCTGATTTAAATAAATAACAAGGTCTGCAGAAGGTTTATCCCCAAATCAAATGAGTCGAACCCTAGGTTTTACAATAATTCAAATGAGCAAGCAATAACCCGATTATACATGGGGTTATTGCTGCTCTATAGCCGATCAATGAAGCCCAACAAAAATATTGGACTTACAAACTGAAATCGTGATGTAAAGCTCGGTCAACCGAAAAGTCAACTGTGCGAGCAATTGAAGCTTGAAAGGGTGTTTTTAGCAGAAATTGAAGGTAGGGAAAGAGAGATCGGCCAGTATAGGATGTGAAAGAGGGTCCAATTTATAGTGGGAGGCTCGTGTGATTCGAATTAGTAAGTTTGACCCTTATTGAATTGTGTACGCGTAATTGCTTGGATTTTTGGAAAGTTTTAATGTTGATAGCGTGATACATACGTGTAAATGTCTGTCAATCCTCCATTTTTACCATAACAGGGATTAATTACGCGGATTGATCGAGTATTATAGGAAAATTGGATCGCAGATTGACTTCTTGCAAGTCAACTGCAATTCTAATCATAATATAAGTATTATATAAGTTTGAGTTATAACGAATAGAAGCTATAGACCAGCTGGTTTGTGTTGTGAGTGTGATGGGTTGAACCGGCCATGGGCTCGGGTTCGAACCCCGGCCCATGCCATAATATTTTTGACAATTATAACAATAATATAATGATATTATATGTTTATAGTATGGTACTAGGAGTCCAAAAGTGTCACGAAACATTTTTTAAAAGGAACGATAATGATAAAATTCGACGTTTTATTCAATAATAGTCGTAACGTACATAAAATTTAATACGAAATGTTACACATACCGTGCCTATACTCGTACCCGTACTTATACCGATTTTGGGTACTCGATATAGGTATTGATACCCACTTTTATTGATTTCGGTATTCGGTACTTTCGTTATCGACACAAGTAAAAATGGTACGGGTACCGAATTCTATATACTATTGAATTTGATAATATGTTTTACTTTGTATTATGGTATTTATGGTATTCGTATCAATTTTATCAATTTGGTACCCGTATAATATTAATACTCGTAAGGGTTTACCTGAATGAGTGTTCAAAAAAGAAAAATAACAAAGTGGTACAAGAACGGGTATTGTACCTATATATTCGGTACGGTACTCGGTACCCACTTTTGTTCAAATTTGGTACCGGTATTTTCGGTAGGAGTACGGGTACAGGTATGTGACATCCGTCACTTTTTCTTTTATTTATATATATAATAATAATAATAATAATAATAATAATAATAAAATTATTAATAAAAAAAAAATTCAGATTATATATAGATATATAATCATAACCACACTCACTTGAAACATAACCCAAGACCAACCCAACCTTCCCTTGTTATTGTTGAGCCCAGATTTAAGCCAGCCCAACAGTCGGCCCAACAACCATCCAGCCCAACACCCCCTTCTCTTCTCCCTCTGTTTAAAAAAAAAAACAACAAAACCAGCTCCTGCCGGGACTCGAACCCGGGCAGAAGCCGGCTCACCAACACGCTGAAACCATTGAGCCAAAGCCCATTTCTGAATAAATCTTAAACTCTAATTGTATTAAACCCCACTTACTTTCCTTCTCCCTCCCTGATTCACGCAAACAGCAGCAACAACGAATTTCTTGCCCAAGATTTCAGGAGCTAATCATGTATGTTGTGCGCCTTTATCTCCTACACTTTCCAAAGTCACGAATTTGACTGATAAACGCATATTAATGCCATTAAAGCTAATTGTCTATCGACTTTTATAACTATCCATAAACTAGACTTTGATATCGTATATATAGGATGTAATAACCCGATTAAGCTTGCATCCTACCTCATACAGTAGCATATTTCAAAAGCCCTCTGCAATCAGTCCCTCTCTATCTCAAACAAATCCCGATTACAAGGTTTCTTTGGCCGCAATTAGGTGCTCGGGTTTCACTATCTTTCGGTACACACTAACCTCTGTTTTTATATAATTTTGAATCGGTTTTCATAGGGGATTAAAAGCCCTATGGTTTTGTTCATTAACTGTATCGAATACTTGAACAATTAGATAGATTGCGATTAGGGTTTATAAGGATTGGGGATTTATGTTTCAAGTATGGTTTAAATAAAATCTAAATCCCAAATGCTTAACAAACCAGCAACCAGACCAGCTGGTCTGGTCATGCCCTTTCAACCAGCAGGTAGCGGGTTCGACCCCTACCATGAACATTTTTTTTGTGTTAACCTTTATGATTATAATTTCCTTTATCCTTTTAAAAATCATTTTAAAATACTAAAACACCTTTATAAATTCTACAAAATTCATTTTATGTTTTTCCACTGATAAAGTTCATTATCCAATTTTAGTTTTTCAAAAATAATTTATTTAATATATATTATAAATATTACAAGTTTATTCATTTAAAATTATAAAATTCAATAAAAATATCTAAACGATATTATTAAATCTCACAAAAATTATCCTAAACTTGTATATTCTTAAACATTTCAGAAAATATTTTTATTTCAGAAAAAACCATTTATTTTATATTTTTAATTAATTTTTGGTAGTTTTAATCATAAATAATTCATAATAAATTCATTTTACAATATTTTTGTACCAAAATTTTACATAAATTATTTCTAACTATCTAGAACTGAAATACAATTTTTGATTCAGAAATTCTTTGATTTTAATATTTTTAGATATTAAAGCCATATTTTGACAATTTGAAATAATTAGATTAAATATTCTATTTTCAAGAAAATAATTTTATAAAAATTATTTACTTACTTAAAATCTTATGTTGTGACAGTGTTTAACTTAAAATGTTACAAAGAGACTTATATTTATTTATTTATTTATTAAATTTCCTATATTTAATAAACAATTTGTTTATTAATCAAATAAACGTTTATCCCCAATTCGAAACCCTAGAATTCCATGTACCCTAGAGTTATTCCTTACACATTATTAAATTCTTTAGGTTGATTCTTTGGAATATTTCCAACGCATATTTTGTTGTCCAGTTCCATTTCAAGCTATTACGTAAACAGTGAGTACTTCCTATCCCCTTTTTGCTTTTATACATTTTTGGGGTGTTACATGTACACTATTACAATTTCAAATACAAGTTTACATTTTTACAATACAATTCTAGTACTATGTGCATTGCTTACAACGTGCTTTATGCTTAGACATTACATGTGGATTACATTTGTACTTAGTGAAATCATTAACATGGTACAAGCCGACCTTAACATTGGATAGCGCTATTTGGATTGACAACCCGCCTAGATTGATTCTCCCCCTTTTTTCATCGGAGAATCCGTGGCCAGTGTTAAGTTATCATCCATTCATTGGTTGAGTACACTACAGTTCATACAGTACATTATACAGTCACAGGGTTGATTTCGCTCATTTGTATGATACATAGTTTACATAATTGCACTGTAGCTTGCACTTGAATTGTATAACTTTTTAACCTACTATATATATCAAAACTAGGAATGCTCACCAACATTTCATATGTTGACCAAATCTATTTGTACATGTTTCAGGTGCAGTTTGATCTAGTGCTTTAACAAGAGACATTTAGTGCTTTATTTTAATTCAGTTACTTCAATATTTACATTTCATTTAAGACCTTGTATTTTCCATTTCCATGTAAGACAATTCTGGATTATTCAATAATATTTACATTTTAGTACCATGTGCTTTTGAACAATCGTCACTACGTGGCACCTCGATGATTCCGCCATCGGTTGGGGTGTTACAGATTGGTATCAGAGCCATGGTTATAGGGAATTAGGTTATTAGATAAAATGGCCTAGACTATAACCGAACTTCAACTTGCATGCATAATATTTCCTGAATTACCCTACCCCTCATTTCCCTCTACTTTCCTTCTTCTATCTCTCCCTTCTTCTCTCTCTCCATTCTCCTCATCTTTCATCATGGTGCATAGAGATGGTGTTCCACAAGGAGTAGAAAGTCTATATCATTTGGAACAGGGACAGTACCTTTTCATGAAGACACTCTTAGGCATAATGCCTACTCTTACTTTACTCCTTCGAAGTTGTTGAACTTTAATGAGTGTGATAAGGACACGTGCAATCTGGAAGGGTGGACGCCTGTACACTGGGTTTTCTGGCATAGGCAAGCATAGCGCATAAATCCATTTACGGACCTGTTATGCTTACCTGGGGATTCCTGGAGTGAGTGTCCACTTATAGGCTAAAGCACGTCTTCTTTGATCACCATTGGGTTCAATTCCTTTGAAAAGTCAACGTTCTTGTTGGGCTTTACAGCTAGACGAGGGCACTCCAAGTATTTTATGCAAAGTTTTTCAGTAATACTCTCTCGGTTCATATACAATATTTTGTATTCACGATTTTCATATATTGCTTACAAGTTCATACTTTCATAGCCATCTATGAATTTCACAATCACACTTCACCTTACCCTTTTAGCCACTTTTTTTATTTCTTTTCTCCACATGTTAATTATTTTAAAAACTATAACCTCATACTCTAGCACAAACTAAAGATTTCTAAAACTTGTTGTATTACCTAGTAACTTTACAAAGTACATATTTTCCTCGAACTTAAATTCAATTGATTATTTATTTGACGTAACAAACGATTTTCTATATAATGTTTTAAACTATTACAAAGCCTACTTAGCTCGTACAACTTTTGCCTTATGTACAAAACCAAATTTTGAAAATATTTATTTGGAATAATATCTAATCTTTAGATTTTCCATCAACACTCACCCATTTTCAACTTGTTCAAATTTTTACAATATTTTGCATATACCACAATCATGTTTTCTTATACACTTGATTATAACCTTTGATCCAAACCCCAAAATTTACACTGCTATATAATCTCCTTACTATAAAATAAACTCTTTATCAACTACCTTCACATTCACCATCTCTCACAACCTTGATTCTGCTTCAAAGATTTTTCATCATCCTCTCAAGAACTAAATTCATATCCCTCTCACACGTGAGCTAGTTACCCATGATAATCAAACTACTAAAAACCTGATACTTGATTCTACAAGATTTTTCCAAAACATCATTGTTTATGAAACTTGATTTTCCCTTAATTTGACTATTCACTGTACATTTAATTATTCATGATACTCGTGTTTTCATTTTCTTGATCTTATTATCATTTTGTACCCAATTATGACATACTCATAGGCATATAACATCTAGAGATTTCCTTGCATGCTATTATGTATGAACACAAATTGGTAATCTATCATATTGGTTACGTTATCGTACACTTACATTCATTTGAAACATTTAGACTTGATACTTGATTTTACAGAGCTTTCCTAAGAAAACATCATTGCTTATTATATGAAACTTGATCTTTCCTTTAACTTGACTATTCATTGAACATCTAATTATTCATGATACTCGTACAACATTTAATTATTCATGATAACACTTACACTTAATGGTTGTAGTACTTACAAACTTGCTTGCATAAACTTGCTATCAATTTGCAATCTATGTGAATAATAATTGCTGCAATTAATAGAGGTCATCATGCCTTTTTCAACAGTCGGGAGAGGCCCTACAACCTGCTCCACGACTGGTGGAGGCTATCGAACATACTCAACGATTGGTAGAGGTCACTATGCCTTTTCAAACAGTCGGGAGAGGCCCTACAACCTACTCCACGGCTGGTGGAGGCTATCGAACCTGCTCAACAATCGGTGGGATCATAGAAGGACATAAAACCCTAATGTAAGGTAAATTGATGATTCCGGTCCGGAACGTAATCATGAATTTACAGGTGCGTTAGGGTAGTGTGAAATTCTATTAGAGTTTTTGGTAGGCGTCCAGTACGTTTTCGGGGTATCAAAGGTGTGGTGGGTTAGCTGCGGTACACCCTGTATACAAACACTAATGATGCATTGAAAGTGAAACTGGAAGTCGGACCAGGAACGAACTCTAGTTACTTGGTAGTCCACATGGTCTTTTATAGTCAATCAACTCGTACATTTATTTTAGAATTCCTAAAACTTGGAGTTTAGTGATTTACTAGATTCTTATTCTCCTTACTATTCGAGACGAACCTAATCCAAAACCCTTAACTCACACCTATCAAACCTCTCATCCAAATCATTCGAATTTTTCAAACCACGATCACCTTAATTTTTACCCAAACATCCATAACCCTATGTTTCTAATAACTTCGGGACGAAGTTTCAAAAAGTAGGGGATGCTGTGACATCCGTCACTTTTTTCTTTTATTTATATATATAATAATAATAATAATAATAATAATAATAATAAAATTATTAATAAAAAAAAAATTCAGATTATATATAGATATATAATCATAACCACACTCACTTGAAACATAACCCAAGACCAACCCAACCTTCCCTTGTTATTGTTGAGCCCAGATTTAAGCCAGCCCAACAGTCGGCCCAACAACCATCCAGCCCAACACCCCTTCTCTTCTCCCTCTGTTTAAAAAAAAAAAACAACAAAACCAGCTCCTGCCGGGACTCGAACCCGGGCAGAAGCCGGCTCACCAACACGCTGAAACCATTGAGCCAAAGCCCATTTCTGAATAAATCTTAAACTCTAATTGTATTAAACCCCACTTACTTTCCTTCTCCCTCCCTGATTCACGCAAACAGCAGCAACAACGAATTTCTTGCCCAAGATTTCAGGAGCTAATCATGTATGTTGTGCGCCTTTATCTCCTACACTTTCCAAAGTCACGAATTTGACTGATAAACGCATATTAATGCCATTAAAGCTAATTGTCTATCGACTTTTATAACTATCCATAAACTAGACTTTGATATCGTATATATAGGATGTAATAACCCGATTAAGCTTGCATCCTACCTCATACAGTAGCATATTTCAAAAGCCCTCTGCAATCAGTCCCTCTCTATCTCAAACAAATCCCGATTACAAGGTTTCTTTGGCCGCAATTAGGTGCTCGGGTTTCACTATCTTTCGGTACACACTAACCTCTGTTTTTATATAATTTTGAATCGGTTTTCATAGGGGATTAAAAGCCCTATGGTTTTGTTCATTAACTGTATCGAATACTTGAACAATTAGATAGATTGCGATTAGGGTTTATAAGGATTGGGGATTTATGTTTCAAGTATGGTTTAAATAAAATCTAAATCCCAAATGCTTAACAAACCAGCAACCAGACCAGCTGGTCTGGTCATGCCCTTTCAACCAGCAGGTAGCGGGTTCGACCCCTACCATGAACATTTTTTTTTGTGTTAACCTTTATGATTATAATTTCCTTTATCCTTTTAAAAATCATTTTAAAATACTAAACACCTTTATAAATTCTACAAAATTCATTTTATGTTTTTCCACTGATAAAGTTCATTATCCAATTTTTAGTTTTTCAAAAATAATTTATTTAATATATATTATAAATATTACAAGTTTATTCATTTAAAATTATAAAATTCAATAAAAATATCTAAACGATATTATTAAATCTCACAAAAATTATCCTAAACTTGTATATTCTTAAACATTTCAGAAAATATTTTTATTTCAGAAAAACCATTTATTTTATATTTTTAATTAATTTTTGGTAGTTTTAATCATAAATAATTCATAATAAATTCATTTTACAATATTTTTGTACCAAAATTTTACATAAATTATTTCTAACTATCTAGAACTGAAATACAATTTTTGATTCAGAAATTCTTTGATTTTAATATTTTTAGATATTAAAGCCATATTTTGACAATTTGAAATAATTAGATTAAATATTCTATTTTCAAGAAAATAATTTTATAAAAATTATTTACTTACTTAAAATCTTATGTTGTGACAGTGTTTAACTTAAAATGTTACAAAGAGACTTATATTTATTTATTTATTTATTAAATTTCCTATATTTAATAAACAATTTGTTTATTAATCAAATAAACGTTTATCCCCAATTCGAAACCCTAGAATTCCATGTACCCTAGAGTTATTCCTTACACATTATTAAATTCTTTAGGTTGATTCTTTGGAATATTTCCAACGCATATTTTGTTGTCCAGTTCCATTTCAAGCTATTACGTAAACAGTGAGTACTTCCTATCCCCTTTTTGCTTTTATACATTTTTGGGGTGTTACATGTACACTATTACAATTTCAAATACAAGTTTACATTTTTACAATACAATTCTAGTACTATGTGCATTGCTTACAACGTGCTTTATGCTTAGACATTACATGTGGATTACATTTGTACTTAGTGAAATCATTAACATGGTACAAGCCGACCTTAACATTGGATAGCGCTATTTGGATTGACAACCCGCCTAGATTGATTCTCCCCCTTTTTCATCGGAGAATCCGTGGCCAGTGTTAAGTTATCATCCATTCATTGGTTGAGTACACTACAGTTCATACAGTACATTATACAGTCACAGGGTTGATTTCGCTCATTTGTATGATACATAGTTTACATAATTGCACTGTAGCTTGCACTTGAATTGTATAACTTTTTAACCTACTATATATATCAAAACTAGGAATGCTCACCAACATTTCATATGTTGACCAAATCTATTTGTACATGTTTCAGGTGCAGTTTGATCTAGTGCTTTAACAAGAGACATTTAGTGCTTTATTTTAATTCAGTTACTTCAATATTTACATTTCATTTAAGACCTTGTATTTTCCATTTCCATGTAAGACAATTCTGGATTATTCAATAATATTTACATTTTAGTACCATGTGCTTTTGAACAATCGTCACTACGTGGCACCTCGATGATTCCGCCATCGGTTGGGGTGTTACAAGGTACGGGTATGGTACCGATCCCATCCCTATATCTGACCCTATTTCCAATTACTTAAAAACTTATTTGATCCATTCAACCAGTTAACGACAAAACACAGCCGAAATCAACTCATTTATAAGTAAATGAGTAAAGATCTCCAACTTTAATATATTACACTAGATGATTACCCCGGGAGGGTCCCGGGGTTAAAAATCTAATTTGACGTGATAACCTATTGCAAATGGCTCAAGTTACCTAACCACAAAATCTCTCAATCATTGCATGTCCATAGTATTCTAATCAGTAATAACTCATATTCCCTAACCGAAAACCTAATCAGTAATCATCTAAAGAATCACTTATGTAAGCTGCAACTATTCAAAAACTGATCACATCTCTCTAATATCTCATTAGAGTCAAACTCATCACATCTCTCTAATCTCTCACATTCTAATGACCTCTATAATTCGTAACCTAATCAACTAAACAATCACTTAAGTTGGAAGTTGTAACCATTAAAAAAACTTATCACATCTATGTACCAAGTCTCACAATACTAATATTGATTCCTAACCTAAAAGAATGTATAACTCTAATATTAACATCTATCATAAATGCTAAAAAAATGCACAACTCAAATATCAATATTCAATACATAACCTAAAACAATGTATAATTCCAATGATAGCATGGCGATTGGGCTGAATTTCAACATCGTAGATAAGAACCTGGTTTTTAAAGAAAAAACATGATTAATGAATAACCTGAACACTTTGTGTTTTTTTTCCTGTATAAACGAAACCCCACAAAAAATAGTCGTTTTTTTCTCCATTTTTTATATAGCACTATGGTACTCGTTGGAAAGATAATAAAACGCTCGTTAATTTGGTGTAATTTTTTTATTTAAAAAATCTCGTATATAAAAGATATTAACATTTAAAAATTATGGGAAGAAACATAAAAGAGAAAAATTTAAATTTGTTTTTAATTTTTTTTCCTAAAATAACTCAATTTAATTTTAGTAATTGAGAATAAATTTAGGGTTTTATGTTTCTCTTTTTTTTAATTAAAAAAAATAATTCAAAAAAACTAAAATCTTTCAATTATGATGCCACGTGGCAGTTTCATGGAGAGGTTGAAGGCACCATTGCACGCCACGTCAGCAATGTTCAATTCTTTTATATATATTAATAGATATACCAAATTATATAATCAAATCTTGAATATTTCTACGAGAATTTAGGAATGTTATTTGAAATGACATTTAATATATTAAAGTTGATGCATCTAAAGATTTAAAAACTTAAAAACTTATTTGATCCATTCAATTATATTTGGCCTTTAATATATTAAAGTTTATGCATCTAAAGATTTAAACAAGAAACGTTACAAACTGATAACATGTCATTTGGAAGAGTTCTTTTAGAATAGCTTCAACGGTCACCTTGTCGACACCATCCTTCCTAATATACCTTACGAGAACTTACAAAACCTGAAACTTAAAAAAATGGGCAAAAAAAAAAAAACATAGCAATGGCCAATGAACATGAGCGATATGAAAGTTGTTTTTCCCCGATATAAAACTCATTACGCCATTGGGTGTGCAGATGGGGCAACTCCCCGTCCCAAGCTTTTAACCTCCTTCCCTCGTCTCAACACCACCCCGGTCCCCATCTCCCCCGTCCCCCCCTTAACGCCAGGGACGAGCCAATCAGGCTTTTTCCTTTTTTTTTCGATCGTTGTGTAATGGTCAGTCAGGGAAGCAACGGTCATTTTTTTAAAAAGTGTTTTATATATACAAACCAACTAAATTAACCAAAAACAACCAAAATCATCTCATTCTTACCAAAATGAAATGGGTTGCTTGTCGCAGAAGGTTTTTAAAATATAAAATATAAAATTAAAAAAAGAAAAAGAAAATATATATACCTTCACCTACATCATCCGTCATATACATTATGACAACCGACAAATTCCATAAATATGATACAATTTTAATCATGTTTTTGAAATAATTAACGTGTTCTAAAGTTAATTGGATTAACTGAGCTGATATGAGTCCTACGATTCCCTCCTCGATATTCATGGACGCCTTGATCACTTTAAAGAAAATTTGCGCCTATTTAACGTTAACGAACTGACATCTGTAAAAATTTGTCAAACTAAACTAACATAAGGCTATTATATGTAAATACAGTACGTATTTGCTATTGAAACAATCAGATGCGAAATCGGCGTGAAAAAACGGTCAAAATGCAGCGTTTTGGAAACGCGGAAAAGAACTAACATGGGAATCGGACGTCGAAATGTGTGGTTTTAACCGCAATTGAGCTTTCGGAATAATTATTTAATATAAATAATGTTATTTATCAAATTACGAAAGCTGATGGATATTTGCAATAAAGGAAACCGTGACCGAAGCTAATAACGTGAATTAAACATGTGTTTCGAAAGCAGGTGTTAGGTGACGAAAATAATAGCCAAATTGCTCGGTTTAGGGTTTAGTTGTGTTTTTAATTTCGAACATAACCTACTAACTTTTGTAATTTATCTATGAGCCAACAATAAACCGAGGCATAATACGTTATAACGTGCTCGTTACATGAAACCTACCTACCACTCCCTAACCCTACCTATAAAACCAACACTCTCCCATCTTCCCACTCGTTTTCTGCAGCCTCAAACCCCCCACCCTACACACAGAAAACACTAGATCTCTCTCTTTACACTCTCCCTCTCTCTCATCTTGGTTCTCTCTCCGCTCATCCCTAGTAGCAGCCGGCCACCACCATGCTTGGTGGTGGCTGAGCGAAGGTTCTTTTGCTGGAAAAGGGGCTGCTCACGAGGCTATGAAGGCAGCTTTGTGAGGTTGTAATTGGGTGACGGGAAACGAGGCAGTATTGGTGTGTAAAGGTCGAATGGTGACTGGTCTTGCGGGTTCAGTGGGGGTTGGTGGTCGTGTGGTGTTAGGGTTGCTCGGTTGTGGTCTCATATGGTGGTTCCCGTAGGCTACAGGGTGGACGACGGGGATGTGACGTCCGGTAGTAGTTTCTGCTTGGTGGTGATTGTCGGGTGTGTCGTGGTCAGGTTCGGGTCTCAGTTACGTATTGGTTCGATTGTGGTTTTGGGTCAGATCTGGTTTGCGTTTGTTTCGGTGGTCCGAATCTCGTTCGGAACCTATCAGATCTGGTCAGCTTTGCCTACGGCTCGGGTTCCGAGTTCGGTTAACCCGAGTCAACGCCGGTCAAGCTTAGATTGGTCAACTCGATATTCAAAATGGTGTGGCGGACCGTGCGAACATGATGGTACAAATTTATCTCGTGTTGATTTATTGTTATATTTATAAATTAAATACGAAAGAAAATTAGTATTAACTCGTGAAATGGACCGGCGAATAATAAACGAAAAGTGTAAATCGGATGAAATGGTGTTTGTATAATAAAAACGTGACTTATAATATCGTATATTGGACTTATTGTTAGACTATTACTCCCTCCGTCCCATTTTAAATGTCCTCTTTTCCTTTTTTGTTTGTCTCAAATTAAATGTCCCTTTCCAAAAATGGAAATGTAATTTTCAGTTTTGCCCATAAAAGACAAAACACAATCACCACTTTTGAGGATATTATTGTCATTTTACCACATACAAACAAAAATTTCTTAAAATGTGTGTTTTTGGAAGTGGGACATTTAAAATGGGACGGAGGGAGTACTTAAATATACGTTTAAGTGGTCGAGCCGAAGGGTAAATAAAATGGAATACCCAACGATGTTTCCAAAGGGACTTTACAAGGTTTTTCTCAAATAACATTTCGTATAATTAAAGTAAAATTTTCTTAAAATGTTTTACGAATATTTTCTCAATGATTTAAATCAAAAAGGGTTTTTATGATAAATAGATATAAAATTATGAACTCACAGCTTTATGTTGACTTTTTTAAGCATGTCTTTCAAGTGTAGATTCTGTCGACGACAAGGTTGGAATAGGCGATGTCTTGAGATTGGACATCTTAGAAGGCTTAGTAAAGGCGTTCAGAATTAATAAAGTTTTAGATATATTCTTTCGCTGCGAAGGAAATGTGTTGTACTCTCGCAACCAACGAGAACTTTAGGGTGTGGCATACATCTTCCGTCATTGGAAAACCACCCCACCTTCTTCATCGTCTAATAACAACCTCATCTTTGTCCATTCTATAAGTTTGTTTGTCCGATTAAGTATAAGTGCCGTGGAGTTTCTGTACGATTGTAGTCTCATTCTTATAATATTCAATCGTACAGAGAAAGACGCTACCCTAATCTCTTAAAGGTTAAGTCGTCTCGTCTTCTACAAGTTGGATTGATCCGTCTGTGTTACAAGTGCTTAACATTTCCGTAAAAAGAATGCTCAAGGGTTGCGGATGCACTATCATTATATCTCAACGGTGTTATGGGAGAAAAAAACTAATTTTGATTTCAGTTTAAGTATCCTCCGTTATCAAGGTGTTGATATTTTCAAGAAGTTAGACGTCAAAAAATTTGGAATGGTTACTGAAGTTAAAATGGTTTTTAATTTCATAGAATGACATATTTCTGAACTGTCCTTCCTAAAAGTTCATGAACAATCGAGTTCTAGTTGGCCTAATAAACTACTTGATTTTAATACACGTGATTAAAAAATCCAATCGATGATCTGGTTGACATACAGAACAACGCCTGTTTGTGCAATCTGATCATTTTGTGGCTTGACCCTGACTACGCTGATGGTGAAAACATAGTTTGGGAGGTGGCAGAAGCTTGTAAAAAAAGAATCCTTCAATTGATATTGTAGGGCTCGATTCTCATCCTTCAATTACAGTATGCTATCATATTTAAATTGCCAAATTTATTTTTTCGTTTCATAAATTAGGTTTATAATTTATTGTTTTTATTGACAGTGATATCATAACAGCTGTCAATGAGCTTAAACAGATTAGTAAAGATCATGCCAACAGAAGTAAAATATGAAGCATTAATTATTAATTCACTCTCATTTCTAAGTGAATCTAATTTGATGGATTCAATGGTCCAGGTGAGGAAAATTAATATTTGGTTATTTCTTTGTCTTTTATTTCAACCACATTGTGAAGATTACATTTCACATACTCCATTTTTGTTTTCTCATATTTTTAGGCAGAATATACCACAACACTTCATCATATACAAAAGGTGATTTAAATATATGGGCGTAGATATTTGGAAGCCAGATCTACGTAAAAGAATAGGTGAGGATATGGAAGCAATTAGTGCAGGTCGGAAAGAAAAAGGTGTTCTTCGAGAGTGGTTGGAAATAATGCAGGGTTACCTCATACAAGTATGTTGATGCCTTTTTACTAATACGGTAGATTTGAAATAAAATAAAATTTGAACCTTCCTGTCCTACTAATGTTGAAACAACAAGGATAAAGCATGGAGATGGTATAAACGTCTCTTCGAGTTGGACCTATCACCTTATCAGCTTGTACCCGCACCATAAACAGCTCGTTGGAAAGGGTTCAAAGACAGGGATCTCTGGATCGCCATTCGACGCTCAACATTAGTGATTTATCCCAAAAAATGTTAAAAGGAAATATAAACATGTAAATGAAGATAGAGAGTATGAGATATTTGGAAGCCAGATCTTTGGAAAAGAATAGGTGAAGATATGGAAGCAATTAGTGTAGGTCGGAAAGAAAAAGGTGTTCTTCGAGAGTGGTTGGAAATAATGCCGTGTTACCTCATACAAGTATGTTGATGCCTTTTTACTAATACGGTAGATTTAAAATAAAATAAAATTTGAACCTTCCTGTCCTACTAATGTTGAAACAACAACTATAAAGCATGGAGATGGATGAACGTCTCTTCGAGTTGGACCTATCACCTTATCAGCTTGTACCCGCACCATAAACAGCTCGTTGGAAAGGGTTCAGAGACAGGGATCTCTGGATCGCCATTCGAACGCTCAACATTAGTGATTTATCCCAAAAAATGTTATAAAGGAAATATAAACATTAAATGAGAGATAGAGGGTATGAGAGGTCCTTTGCGGGCTTAGGAAAAAGAAAACCTCCTTTGCTGGTCCTTTGACAAATGTTCAATTCAAACATTTAGTGCAAATGATTGTCTAAGGCGTCAAAAGCACGGACGCGCTGGTGGTGAAGAAGGGAGATGAAACAGAAACATAAAGATCTGGGATCTATTTCACGATATAGAATTATTGTTTGACCATTTAACATATGCTTAGGATGACGTTCCTATTGTGGTTTGAATGATAGAAGTTTTAGAACCAAATGAGTGATAATATTCTGCTCTTGTCACTTCATACATATTATGTATCAACATCTTTGGATATGATCTCTTTGCTTGAAAATATTTTTTTAAAGTTTTTTGAGTTGTGTTTGGTTTGTGTGTTTTTCTTGTGTTTGAGCTATATATAGCCTTTGGGGTGTTGTATTTTTTTTTTTTTGGTGCACATTTGAGGCTCCGGGTTGTGTTTCTCATTAGGATTATAGTTGTGATACCTCATCTGGGTTATGACTTGTCTATGATAGATGCCTCATTCATCCAAGTGCCTGGCTTGAGTTTGTGATAACTCATCTGGGCTATGAGATATGTGATTG
The DNA here is from genome assembly GCA_030844895.1 of Ambrosia x helenae. Classification (NCBI taxonomy): domain Eukaryota; kingdom Viridiplantae; phylum Streptophyta; class Magnoliopsida; order Asterales; family Asteraceae; genus Ambrosia; species Ambrosia x helenae. The sequence continues at coordinate 300,118 of JAUTDX010000184.1, read as the reverse complement.
ATAGATGCCTTATCTAGGTGTGAGGGTTGTGATAACTCATTCGGGTTATGAGATCTGAGTTATATCATAACGTCCGGGTTATCATATTATCCCATATGTGGTCTATTATTTCATGTCTGGGTTCTCTCATGATAAAATTTGTGTCTTGTGTCTGGGCCCTTTTTTACTGTTACTTGGTCCTGATTTGACGTTGCATGTACTTTCAAGATGCAACTCACATTCACACTTTACTAACATACAATGTATTGACACATTACCACCCGTTAGGATCTAATTTATATTTATATAAATAAATGAGATTCAAAAAGATACTATAGTATACTATATACTATATTAAAACACAACTCAAGTGCTACAATAACTAAATGATCTTCAAAATCTTATTCAATCAGAAACATGCCCATCTCTATTCTTCTAGGATACTTAACCTAGCTGAGATACATGAATATCTCAATACACTTTTCTCCAAGGTCAAACCTCGAATATCATTTTTTTTGCTACGCATTTAAAGTAAGTTTTTATTAATCTTTTTTTGCTCCGCATTTAAAGTAAGTTTTTATTAATCTTGATGTGTATTAACAACTACAATTCAACCAATCCATCACCTTTTGCAGCTCGATCTAAAGGCAATGATAATTGTGTTGTGTATTATTCATCAAAACATGACCCTATATATAGGGATGTATACAACGGTAGCCTTGGGCTAATAAAGGAAGATTTCCTATGATTGCTATCAATATTTACAAGGCAGGTTGACTGCCATAATAATCATAAATGTTTTATACAAGGTAAGTTGACTGAGCAATAATCCTGTGCAATATTCCTGCTAATAGCCCCCCGCAGTTTGAGCGGGAGGTAAACAGACGGTCAAACTGGACCGAAAAGAAGTGAAGAGCTCCTTTGAAAGACCCTTGGTAAATATATCCGCGTATTGTAACGAAGATGGCACATGCAAAACTCGTATATGTCCGACACGGACTTTTTCGCGAACAAAATGAATATCAATCTCGATGTGTTTTGTTCTCTGATGCTGTACCGGGTTGTCGGACATGTAAACGGCGGAGACATTATCGCAATATACTACTGATGCCCGTTTTAACGGGACGTGTAATTCAAGTAATAAGTTGCGAATCCATGTGGCTTCAGCGACGGCGTTGCGACTCCGCGATATTCGGCTTCGGCACTTGAGCGGGAAACAGTTGGTTGTCGTTTAGAGGACCATGAGAGTAGATTATCACCCAGGAAAACACAATACCCACTGGTGGACCGTCGAGAATCTGGACAACCACCCCAATCAGCGTCGGAGTAAGCTACAAGCTCATGAGAGTTGGTGCGGATCAGCCGAATGCCATAGTCAGTGGTGCCTTGGATGTAGCGGATTATACGTTTCATGAAAGCAAAATGAGAATCCCGTGGGTCATGCATGAACAGGCATATTTGTTGCACGGCATATGATATGTCGGGTCTTGTGAAAGTTAGGTATTGGAGAGCACCTGCAAGACTCCGATAAAGAGTCGGGTCGTGGAATGGTTCACCATCGTCGCACTTAGTTTGGCTGACAAATCTACGGGTGTGCAGCATGGTTTGCAGTCAGACATAGAGGCACGTTTGATAATTTCCTTTGCATACTGAGACTGATTTAAGAACAATCCATTAGAAGTGTGGGTGACTTTGATGCCTAAAAAATGATGTAGCCGGCCAAGATCAGTCATAGCGAACTCCCGAGAGAGTGTTTGTATGATCTGTGTGAGGAATGCATTAGAAGAAGCAGTAATAACTATGTCGTCAACGTATAGAAGTAAATACGCTGTGTGTGGGCCGTGCCGGTAAATGAACAGAGAGTTATCGCATTTGCTGCTTTGAAACCCGTGGCTGGTGATGTAACTTGCAAATCGAGTATACCAAGCTCTAGGGGCTTGTTTCAAGCCGTAAAGAGACTTTTTAAGTCGGCAAACAAAATCGGGGTATCTTTTATCTACGAAGCCAGCCGGTTGATGCATGTAAACAGTTTCATTTAAGTGCCCATGGAGAAAAGCATTTTTGACATCTAGCTGGTGTATTGGCCAGTTGCGAGTGACAGCTAATGATAGAACTGTGCGGATGGTGGCCGGTTTGACGACCGGACTGAAGGTGTCCTCGCAATCAATGCCGACGGTTTGAGATTTTCCATTGACCACAAGCCGAGCTTTATATCTTTCCAATGCGCCATCTGATCTGAATTTGTGTCGGAATAACCACATACAACGAATCACAGGATGGTTATCCGGTCGGGGAACCAACTCCCAAGTGTCATTAACCTGCAACGCATTAAATTCGGCTTGCATAGCCTGTACCCAATTCGGATCCGAAAAGGCCTTGGTGTAGTTAGTGGGAATGGGTGAGATAGTGGTGGTGTGAAGATTGAGTTTATGGGCTGGTCTGGAGGACCCTGTTTTGGATCGGGTCGACATAGGGTGAGTATTTAAAGGTTGGGCCGTGGGCTGTGGAATTGAGGGGTGTTGGTTTTCGGCTGTTGGGCTTGGGCTGGTGGAGCCGAGGGTGTGGGTTGGGCCGTATGGGAGTGGTTTGCGGTTGAGGTTGTGGAGGGTTGGTTGGTGGGCTTTGGTCGTCGGCTATAAGTGATAGGTGGTGGTGGTGGTGGTGCGGGTGGGGAAGGTATTGGTGGTGGTGTGGATGGTTGACCGTGGGGGTGGGTTGGCGGGTTAGATGGTTGAGGGTATGTAAAGTCTAGGGGGACCCGGGTCATCCAGGAATTGGAAGGATTCGACTGGTTGTGGTGAGTTGTAGGGAAATGTTTGTTCATCAAAGGTTACATGACGGGAGATGGAGACTTTCCCGGTATGTGGGTCAAGACATCTATACCCTCGGAAATCGGGAGGATAGCCGAGGAAGATGCATCGAGTGGCACGGGGGTGAAGTTTGTGTGGTTGGGTAGCTGAGTTGTTGGGATAGCATGCGCATCCAAAGACGCGGAGGTGGTCGTAGGAGGGGTGGCGAAGGTATAAGGCAAATGTAGGGGTGAAAAAGTTGAGACGTTTGGTGGGTAATATGTTGTGTAGGTAGGTGGCGGTGTGAAGGGCTTCCACCCAAAAGGTGGGGGGGAGATTGGCATGAATGAGGAGGGAGCGAATGACATCGTTAAGGCGACGTAGCATTCGTTCGGCACGTCCATTTTGAGAGGACGTTTGAGGACACGCAAATCGTAAAATAAGGCCATGTTGGTGAGCGAAGTCTTTGAAGGCGTTGTTGTCAAATTCGCCTCCAAGATCGCATTGGAAGGATTTAATGTTTTTATTAAATTGGGTTTTAATGAGACGGTGAAATTTAGTGAAGGTGGGGAAAGTTTCAGATTTGTATTTTAACGGGTAGACCCAAACAAAATGTGTAAAATTATCCACAAGGACCATATAATATTTGTAACCACTTTTACTAAGTACCGGTGAGGTCCATAGGTCGCAATGTATTATGTCAAAAGGTGCAAATGTAATAGACGTGGAAGAATAAAACGGTAAACGTTTACTGTTTGAAACTTGACAAGACTCACAAAAGGTAGAAACCTTTGTTTTATTACATGGAAAATTAAAATGACGAATAAGCGTGTCCAAGACTTGTGCACCGGGATGTCCAAGTCTGTCATGCCATGGTAAAGACTGGGTAGCAATGAGACAAGCGGAAGGTTCTGGGGCGGTAAAGGTGTAGAGGTCCCCCGTGCTGTTATGGCGCGAAAGGTGGTCGCCAGTTGTAAGATCCTTCAAAGAAAAACCATATGGGTCAAATTCAATAGAAACATTATTATCACGGGTAAACCGACGCACAGATAAAAGGTTTTTAATGACTTTAGGGGTGTATAGTATATTTGGTAAAACATAGTTTCGGTTGGGTAGGGTATGAAAGCCAGTAACCGGATCCGAGTATGGGTAAACAATTGCCATCACCAACCAAAATTTTAGTGCGTACAGGTAATGAGGATGGGATATGGATCATACCTTGGTGAGCAGTGAGATGTTCAGTGGCACCGGTGTCCATGGTCCAAGTGGGTTCGGGTTCGTTGAGCACCATAGTGGTGAAGGCGGCACCGAGGTCCGAAGGGTTCAATGCATCAAACTCTTGTGTGGAACCGGTTGGATGATAAAAACCTTGCGCAATGGAGGCGTGTGCGGTCTGGGAATCTGCTGGGCCAGAGTGTGAATCTGTGGTACCCTGTGTTGGGCCGGCCTGCTGGTCTGATGGGCCGAAGGCTGCTGCAGAAAAAGGATCAAAACCAGGAGGGAAGTGGGCCGCATAATGGGCTGATGGGGCTTGCTGATTGGATGGGTTTGGAGAAGGGGTATTGGGCCTTTGGTTAGCTTGGGTCGGATAAGGACATGGTGGGATATTCCACCAAGCCCAAGGTGGATAAGTAGGGTAATTCATTTGGTAACTGCTGTGCGTAAGAGAGCTGTTGGAGTTCTGCTGAGATGAAGGCCGGTTGCCGCCTCCACGCCCACGGCCACCCCGGTAAGGACGAAACCCTTGTCCCCTACCACGACCCCTACCCCTGTTGGAGTAATAGGTCGGATTTGGTGACGGGTTTGTCTGTGATGGAGCGTTCGAAGGTACAGAGGCGGCGGCAAGGACGGAAGAGTGTTGTTGTTTGCGGGCCTCGACACGGATCTTTTCATCATTGAGCATGGTCCGTGCCGTGTCCCAGTCAGCATGGTTTTGGTGGATTAAGGCAGCAGTGGTGTCATACTCGGCTGGTAACCCGCGAACGAGTTGAAGAACCAGCCGGGATTCAGCGATAGGATGGTCAACATCGGCTAATTGATTAGCAAGGTCTTGAAGACGGGTGCAGTAATCGTCTAGAGACGAACAGGCAGCCAAGGTCAGATTCACAAAGGTGGTTTCTAAAGCCGCCGCACGAGCTTGTTTGTTACTTAGGTATATTTTTTCGATCTGAACCCAGGCTTCACGGGCTGTTGTGGCGGAGTTTATCACACGGTCAACCATAGACTCGGTGACCGTGCTATAAATCCATTGAAGCACGAGAGCGTCTAATTCCTTCCAGACGGGATATTCTTCAGAGGTTTCGGCCGGAGCCGGGGTCCCGTCTATGTGATCCAGGACTTTGTATGCCATGGCATGGAGCCGAAAAAGTTTTGTCCAAGATGAATATGTCACCTTGGTTCCGTCAAGTATGCGAATTTTGGATGTGATGTTTGATACCGAGTAGGCCGGATGAAGGGCTACCGGTTTTGGTTGAGAGGCTTCGGGTTTGTCTGCCATCGTAACAGCAGATTAGAAGAAGAAGAAATGATTGTCGGAGGTTGTGGCAGCGATTAAGGTATCATGCTCTGATACCATAAAGGCAATGATAATTGTGTTGTGTATTATTCATCAAAACATGACCCTATATATAGGGATGTATACAACGGTAGCCTTGGGCTAATAAAGGAAGATTTCCTATGATTGCTATCAATATTTACAAGGCAGGTTGACTGCCATAATAATCATAAATGTTTTATACAAGGTAAGTTGACTGAGCAATAATCCTGTGCAATATTCCTGCTAATACGATCAACCGGTTTGAGCTCTTAGCTAAGAAAACTACAGAGCTGTTTTACTCTTGCTTTTAATTTTATATTCATGCTAAAATGTTGCAAGATCACATGAATAGGGTTTTTCATTAGTTTCACAATGGTGCTTGCAGGAATCTTGTTTTATACCGAGCACTAGACGTGTTGAGCACCTTTAGTGGTGCGTCCAAATTTGAGAAGTTACGGTTTTGTAATTGGTTTAGACACAAAATTTAAATTTACGTCTTAAAACCTTCAACAGCACGACAATAGACCAAAACCCTTTACACACAGTGAAGGATTAAAACAAGCCATCACCACCAATTTACAGGAAAAAAAAGATTAGATCGAATTTCGGAAAATAAATTCGTCAGGTCGCAAGAAGGGGCAAGGAAAGATGTGGGCGATCGTTCGGTGCATTAAAGGGGAAATCGGGCAACCCTTGAGGGCGAAGAACGTTTGGTGCAGTTTCGGAGGCAATCAAATAGCTCAAAGAAATTCGTTAGTGACTTAACCCAAATTGGGTGCCAGAATCCAATAGGTTAACAGTACAGGTTATATATGACCAATTTTTTAGTTTGGGGGGGCCAACGGCCAATTTCAAATAGTTAAGGTTATTAAAATCCAATTCCCCTTACAATTCACATCAATCATTTCATGTTAACGACATCAAACTAGTACTAATTATGACCTAAAGGTACCATGTCGACTTCACCTCTCCTATGATGTCTTCCATCCAAGCCGTTATATTATCAAACTTTCCCTACCTAAATAGTAGGATTTGAAGAGAAAGTAATCATACACAAATATAAAGATTTTTTTTTAATAATGTTCCTTTCTAATATTTTTTTCCTTTTGGAACTTTCGAACATATCTATCTCTATTTAATTATCTTAACCCCCCCCCCCCCCCCCTCTTTTTCATTTTTTAAACTCCGCAATACATTGTTTTTTTTTTAATGGCCAACGAATCAATTCCGAGCACTCTCGGGCACCCTTTTGGCGAATCAGGTACTCGAGAGTACCCGGGCCACCAATTGCCACCAATTCCCGGGAAAACCCGACCACTCACCCGCCCGAAGGCACGACGGTGAAATAATCGGTAAAACCGGTCGGGATCAGGACTCGAACCCAAGCCAATGGCCGGATCATTCCTCATTTCCCCTCCACCAATGTCCTTCAAATGTAGCTAGTGGGAATTGAACCCAAGCCTCCCACAGAAAACTTTAGACCCTCAACCAACTGGGCTACAAGTGTTGGACACTCCGCAATACATTGAAGAAGAGGGAATTCATTAGTGCTAAACTGCTAAAGAGTTGGTGTATAATATAAAACTGTTGTTATAAGCCCATTATTTGTCGACTAAACTAGGCCTGCCTATGGTGAGGTATAGGCCCACATTACAATACCGCTATACATTATACAAGCGTGTTTCAGTCTTTCAGAATTTCTAGCAACTCCGTCAAGTTTTTTATTAGAAGAAAGTCACTAAAGCAAAAGTCAAAAAAAAAAAAAAAAAAAAAAAAAAAAAAAATGCAAAGCACATACTACTAAGATGACTTCACCTACAAAAATAATTATGCAAGTTGAGTGAAACCACAAAGACATGTGTCGTGTTCACGTTCACATGCCTCATATGATTTTTTTAGGACCACACCCTGGGGCGAATCTAGAGGAGCAGGGGTAACGTTCGTTACCTCTCAACTTTTTTGACGTAGTGTGTTTTTAGTGTATTTTAAATTTTTTTACGTGTTTTGTATTACGATACCCGTGAAAATTACGTATCGTTATCCCTGAAATCTTAGTCTAGATCCACCACTATTACCACCAACCCATGAACATGACCCATTAAGCACACCTATGTACAACCGACCGAACATAAACAAAGGTTGCATTTACTTTAATGACACATTTTTATATAACTTTTTTTTTTTTTTGAAAGGTAAATTTCTTGCTCCTTGTGAGACTTGAACTCAAGACCTCACACTCTTGGTGTATTAAAAGGCTTTGCCTTGCCATTAGACCACCAATCCCAATGGTGACACATTTTTATATAACTTAACGTAATTAAAAATTGTTTGTCAAACAAATTATCTTTTAATTCACAGTAATTCCCTGACTTCAAGGAACCAAGGGTTTATTTTTAGCAAGATATGTTTTGCAATTCAAAAGAGGGTAGCGGCGCCGTTTGTTGTCCGTCTACCTGCCATTCTCCTGTAACTTGTCATGTTCCTATCTTCCTATCTGTGAAATTAGTTTCAAAAGAAAAAAAAAAGTGTGTCAAAAAGAAATGATTAAAGATAGGTTTAAATCGAGGTGGATTTGGCTGTGTTTTGGATGAATGATTAGAACAACAAATTAGAAAAATGATTAAAGAATTAAATATTTGTTAATCAATCATTGTCAGTTATCTATCATTTTGATCCTATTCAATCTAGGGCAAAGTCAAATATATATCGCTGTACTTATATTGCCCTAATTAGTTTTTCATTTGTTTGCGGTTCAACCCCAAAACATGGGACAATATAAATTGCATAAAATTAAACATTGAATATTATATATTACATATACAATATAATAATAAAATGTGTAACAAATTTTATTTCCTTAATAGTTACAGTTAACAGTTGATTAACAATATTATTTGATAGTTTATAGTTAACAGATTTTGTTTTATTTGTAGTTTTTCATATAACATGATGAATACTAGGGACCACTTGCCAAATAAAATGTATAGTAGATTAGTCTCGATCAACACTCATTCCTATCAAGAAAATAATCAGATTATAGGTGTATTTCATCAATTGTTCCATCTTAACAACCTATTTGATCGGACATACTTTACAGGCTATCTAAACACAATAGTTAGCATGTGATTTGAAATACAAGTCCGATATGTCAAAAAAAAATTTGTGGAAGGCTTTTGAGTTTCTTGACTAGAGATACTAGAAACACAAAACTCCTTAACAAAGTGACTAAATAACCAGTTTTCATACATTTGTGAACGGCAAAACATCTGTATATCTATATGTAGAGAGCCCAACTGGAGCTGAGAGAAAAATACAAACACCAAAATCCAAAACAGAAATTACAACATATCTAAAACATCAAAGTCGATCCATTTGTCCCACATTGTGGCTGGAATCTGACTGATGTCGCAACCATATGTAGGCGCTCTCTTTTATTTGCTCCACCGTTTGACAACTGGCACAAATCTTCCTTCAAAGACCTTCTCGTTTCTTGTTAGCCAAATCCTCCAAAATGTTGCCAGCACAACCGTATGCACAATCTCCATCCATTCAGATTTAAGGTTACTTTTTAATTATTAAAAAGTTACATCTTAACCATTAATCAGTGGAGGATTGAAGAGGCTAGGAGGTGCCCTGGCCCCCTGTTTTTTTGCTCAATAGTATAAATCTACTAAAATTTTGTCGAAAATTTTATACGTATTAAATCCGGCCTTTACTAATTTAAGTGTCCCGTGACTTTCAAATACGAAAAGTCATATCATTAGTCCAAGACGAAAATGAGTAATTAAGAGACGATTAATCGGCTAGGCGCAACAACCAAAGTTTTTGTCACGTACCGTTATCCTTCACATGGGGTTTCTAATTAGTGATTAACCACGTTAACTTAATAATTAATAATCTCTGCAGTTTACAATATAATAATAGGTAAGAAAATACAAATTAAAAGGAATTAATTAAAGGTCTCAAAAAATGGAGTTACAGCGCAAAGGGTGGAAAGGATTCCATGATGCTAATCACATGCTAACCGTGGTCCACCCCTGGATTAGGGCCTTTTAATCCATGGTTAATGTTTAATTAATATGATTAATGAGAAATTAGAGACAGAAGTTCTTAATAAGTTTTTTTTTTTTTTTTAAATAAAGTTTATTTTTTTTTGAACGATCAACTAAAGTATTGTCGGGTATTCTGTACGCGGCCCCCAATGGCCGAAAGGGGCCCCAGACGGCTTCTAGTCCGTACGGACAGAGCCCTTCAGCCCACCCGTCTCCTGTTCCAGGGAAAACCCGGCCCACAAACCCGCCCGAAGGCACGACGGTAGTGAACTGGTAAAACCTGGAGGGATCAGGAGTCGAACCCATGACCACAAGGGTCAAGGGTCTCTCCATCACTTCCCAACCACCTACCCCACCACAAGGGTGGGGGTATCCATCACATGCCTCCCGTGAGAATCAAACCCGGCTCCCCCAAAGAAAGAACCGGCTCTTTTACCACTAGGCCATATGATCAGTAAAGTTTATGATTGTAAAAATGTTTATGAAGTGTTATGTTAGTTTAAAAACGAATGAAAGCTAGCAATCCTATGACCATTAAATTGTCATCACGGAAACATGTAACAATATATGTACTTTACATTACAATAATCTATATTATCTTATTAAGGAGGAGTGATGGCAAAGATAGTCATTTTCATTTCCGTACAACTTAACAAACAAAATGTACATCATGTTTAAGCAAAAAAATTAAGGGTATTATTGGCATACTTGTGACTATTAAGACACTTAGGAGGGTAGATTAGTAAATTTAACATAATCCAATACCTCACATCCTAAAATCTTATCTCAATTATGTCCTTATGTCCAACTTTTAAAACACAAAATACAACCTAACCTATGATGCATCTTAAATGTGAGACTTTTCAACCCCCCCTCTATATTATTATATATACTTCATTATAATCAATTTCTTGAATGCTAATAGTCTTTTCATAACCCCAAACAAAATCTTAGAGCTAATTTCATGTTTTGAAACATTGTTTTGTCCAAAAAAACTATCTCTTCATTAGATGAGAAGAGAAAAAAATCAATGAGAAGTTAAGACGCTTGCAAGATATGGTTCCCGGATGCCACAAGGTATAAAGATATGAGTTAATCTTTATATACATATATACATTTTTTTTCTACTTGTTCATATGTTCTTTGACAATTACAAAAATTTATCTTTATAATATATCATTGTTTTGCTCCATTTAAATTTAGTTATTTTCTATAGACAATGGGAATGCCAGTGATGTTGGATGTAATAATCAACTATGTTGGATCGTTGCAGAATCAAATTGATGTAATTTAATTATGCAACTAACAATTAAAACAATAAACAAACAATATTATGAATTATTGATGAGAAAATATTTTTCAAAATTAATTAGTGCAGTTTTTTCTCTTCTTTGTGCATTTTTAGTTTCTCTCCATGAAGCTTTTCAGAAGCAAGCATGTTCTATGACCTATTGACCTCAACTCTACTGAATTGGATGATATGGCCCTATGAAGGGGACATATGGCTTTCCCAACTATCCTTGTTAAGAAGTTGTGTATCTTGAATCATATATATTGTTAACTAAATAAAACGGATAAAATTATAAATATAACATTCTAGATTTGCTAATATGTTTCTAAAATATTATAAATATTACTTCCACTTACTGCATGGGATGAAAACTGATGTTGCAGGGAACAAATGGACATGAAGGATAGATGATGGAGAGGATGGTTGGAGAAGGGTATGGAGACTTTCCTCAATTTCAATCAACATGGTCTCCTTGAACGTCATGAAATAGTTAACTCGATCTATACGTAAACTATATTTGTTCTAAGACTTTTAAGATATTTGTTGATCTATTTAATTTTCTTGTTAAACGTTGTATGTAGTGTGGTTCGCAATATTATTTTGCTTTCGGCAATTGTATATTGTTTAAGTTTTAATTCTAATTAATAAAATAAATTAAACACTAGCATAAAGAGAAAACAAAAACTTAACTATGTATTAATTACTTATGTTATTTGTGTTAAGAAATAAGAAATCAAAAAGCTATAAATTCATGCTCACGCTAATGAATCAACCCGAATTTTTATCTTCTATACTATATTATATAGCATCAGTGAAGGATACCTGCAAAATTTAAGTAAATACAACCTTTATTATGTTTGTATCAATGTTATAGTCTTATAAATAGTGGGTAAAATTGTCTTTCTACTTAAATATTAAATTGTTGAAGAAACTAATTTAAACATAATTATAAAATTGATGAGGAAATTAACAATGGTGACTCTTTACATTCATAACCTCCATGTCTTTATTATGTTTGTATCAATGTTATAGTCTTATAAATAGTGGTCATGTATTTGGTATATAAATAATGTGGTGACTCTTCACATACATAACTTACATATCTTTCAATGTTTATAGTATATAAATTACATCATATATTATGTATTTATATATTCTTTTAAATTTATGTGGTTGCAGGATGGTATGATGTGACACTTTTGCACACAAATGAATATGTAGGCTTGAAGTTTGCCAACACACCCAACCCATGACACGTTTCAACCCATTAAAGTGAGCGATATATGTAGGCTTGACGTTTATACAAGCAAATATGGTATAAATACTTCATGAGCAACGTCATCATCTTCCTCGATGGTTTTTTGTTTTCTCTGCTACTATAAGCTTCTAGGAATAGAATTTAAGTTTCTGATCTCACGAAGTCACCAATTGTTTACATATCCAAAAGAAGACAAGTTCTTATCAGCCGATTTGGTAGTTTTAACTATATTGATTACTAATTTGTTTGATCAATTATATTTATTACGGCGCTTGTCAAACTAACATAAAACGAGAGTATCTATGCAAATCATTGACTCCGCTGCATCTCGCGGGTGCCCTAAAATAATAGAAATATGCTCGACACTACAAACTACATTTTAGTAATTACATCACTTCCACTACAATCTTATGGTCATTAAGAGATACAACGCCACTTCACTACGCTAAACACCGCTCTACGATGGCATACTTATTTGCCTTCGAGATACATAAAAGGGTCCCACCAAAGGACGTGGGCCAATTTAAGGGTGTTGCAAGGAATAGTACGGCCTATTGTTATGTACCCATTTAAAATTTTCAAAAGATATACTTATGAGTTTCAGTTTTTAGTAAAATATATTTTATACATCGTTGTTTTCTACTTCATCATAAAGAATATAACCAACAAACACGATGCACGAGGAGCAAAACAGATGCACCCGTCGCAACGCGCGGACATTCCTACTAGTAAAATAAGATATATTTAAGCTTAACACCGAGAATGTTTTTAGTAATTAGTTTGGTATACTTAAATGGAATATAGATATCATATGTTTTTAACAAAGGACTCCATATGTTTTGTATACATACATATAATATAGATTTTATTTATACGTATATAAATAAATATGTATATGTATGTATACAAAAATCTTTACTTATTTTTATGTAGTTTTAAAATGATAATAAAACATATACATTTTGTTTTCTTTTATAAATTTGATTTTATTCTTCTATGTCTAGTTGATTTTTTTCCTTCTATGTCTAGTTAAGTTCTAGACTTCTAGTATATTTAAATCAACTACAACACTTGTTTAACAATTTATCATGGGCGTTCATTAAATGTGAACAATGTGGTAGATTTATTATAGACCGGTCTTTTTCAATGAGAAAAATGTAGTAGATTAATTATGAACCCATCATTTTCTAAGGCAGCACAAAGAAATTGAAATACTTTATATGATAATTAAAAAATGGAATAAGTTAAATAGTCAACTTTATGAGATGGTTGTTGGTCGGAACATTTTTTTGTAAAGAATATTTTGAATATTTAACATAACCTATAAAATTATCATTTGACCATTTAAATCAAATAAAAATCCTGTTTATGGAGTAGTTTTGGATAATAATAGTTCATCACACAATCTATATGATTATACAAATTCAAGTTAATATTTTTTTTGAATGACAAGTGGGGCAACCGGTGGAGCTCCATCTAATACCCTGGCCCAGCCTGTACTGATTACCCATTCCACCTGGATTGGGGATCTCCCCAGGTGGAACCCCCACATGTGGTAAATATGGTTCCGACAAAAATCGAACTCTCAACCTCCACATGACCTCCACTCTAGCTCCCCCAATTTTTACCAATTATGCTAGGCTTCATCGGCAATTCAAGTTAATATTATCTAAAAAGATAGCATTGTGATTGTGTTTGAATGAGATAATAATTGTGGATTTTAATGGTCCATGTATATTAGTGGGAAGGGCATGCTAGCTAGCTACAACCAAATCCCAACGCCACCAAGTGAGGGGTGGTCAGCGAAGAGTTCGCCGGTGAGGGGGGGATGGCTGACCCTCGTGCTCGCTACCCTTTTTGTCTGCTCCACCCACGCGTCTTTTTCCTCTATCAATAATAATCATATATCTTCCTTCCTTCACATATGTAACTTTTTTTCTTTTTGATATTCTGCCTTTAATATTATTAGATAGAAGAACAAGTAATTTGAAAAAAAGTTAATGTATTTATTATATATTATCTTTTTGAATAGCGTTACATAACTAGTGGGATTTTTCGCATTTCGTGGCGAGCTTTAGGCCAGTATCAGTTTGGATTGTTTTAGGCCGATATGATACTAACACTTGATGTAGCAACTGAAATAGATAAAAACTAATATGAGTGTGAATACACGTACGTCCGTTTATTTTTTTTTGTATAAAATATTTTTTTGTATAATCATCAAAAAATGGGTCACCCTTGTATTAGACAACTTAAGGACTACTCAAGGATGTGGAAGTAGTCTTTTCTTTAGTAGTTCTCTACTCCTATTGGTCCAATTATTTTTTGTATAAAATTAAAAAATATATATTAAACAATCAACACCCCTCATCTTTATCTTCATCTTCACACTACAAGAAAATGAAGCTAATGCAACCCTGGCAAATAGTTGCATTAGGCCTTAAAAAGGTTGCATTAAGCCTAATGCAACCTTTTATCAAGGGTTGCATTAGGTGAAGTTGCATTAGACCTAATGCAACCTTTTTATTAGATAATGCAACTTTTTGGAAAAGGTTGCCTTTACTATTCAAATGCAACCTTTTTATAATGCAACCTTTTTTACACGATAATGTAACTTTTATTTACTTTGAAATGCAACTTTTTCATACTCAAATGCAACCTTTGCTAGATTCAAATGCAACCATTATTATTTGTTAGTACAAATTTGCAACCTTTATTTTAGATCAAATGCAACACTTACTAAGATTTAAGTTACAACAAATGCAACCATTTTACTGTCAAATGCAACTCTATAACATTAGTGTATGAAATACTAAAATTTCCATTATTATGAAATAATATCTCAATGGCACCAACAATTAATATAATAACATAAATATAGTAGATAATCTTATATTGTAATTTAACACATGTTCAAACTCAAAATAACAAGGTAATATAAAGAGTTACTAACTACAACGATAAAAAGTAACGAAAACCTCCTACTCATCTCTAAGATCTCTAAGTACTCCTTTAGGTAGTTTTTCCATAATACTTCGTAGCGTAGCTTCTAGCTCAGCTTCTTTCTCTTTCTGCATGGCTTCTATCTCAGCTTTTTTCCTTTGATGGTCTGCCTCAATTTCTTTTCGCATTTCAAGCAATTGTTTTTTTTCAACTTCAATGCCCGCTTTGAATGATTCCATAAGCCCATCCGGAATCATGTATTGTTCCTCACTGTTATCCATCTTTTTTATCATTTTTTTAGTAACACCTCTACCATAAAGTCGAAGGTACCCATCATACTCCTTGTTCATGACAGCCGTAAAAGGATCGACCGAATCACTTCCATCTTCTGAAGGCTTGTAATTCTTCATTTGTTCCTTCAAAAGAGAATAAAAAAATAATAAAATACCAAAAATGTAGCCAATAAATCAACAATACAAGTTTCTTATTGAACCACCATTTTTGTTTTCACAGCAAACGAAACTTTATAATATAAACAACCATTAACAAATACAAGCTACAGAGTTACATTCATTCCTATTCTTTTAATCCTACTCTGTCCAAATCTATACATCAGCTTTTTTGGTTAGTTTTTGGCTGACGAAGATACAGAGTTTAAGTGTTGTTGATTGGGATAGTTTGCTAGAAAGAACACATACAGTATACTTAATGCAAAATGCTTAATGAAAAACTAGAAAGAACTTACAATTTTCATTGCAGTGTCATCATATGTATCAAGATATGTACGCCCTTCAGTCCTTTTCCGTGTACGTTCAAAAACTTTGGCTAAACTAGGTAATTCCTTGTTTGGGTCATCGTTTCTCTGTATTCATGGTAGCATACATATATTAAAAAAAATTCAGAATCAAATCATAATCTTGAAGATTAAAAACACTATTCACAAGCAAAACCAAGACATATTACCATCTCTTCACGAATTCTAGCGAAACTTTTTGGGCCGGCTGTGTGCAAATTCTTTTGAGACATGCGAATTTCCTTAGCCCGCAAACAACGCTTCTGATACACATTAACATAAACGACTCCATTAATAAAAAACTCTAAATAACAAATACTAGTAATAGATAAATTGCCAAGAAAATTACCTCCACATCTTTGTTACTCCACAACCTCAACAACTGCGAGAAATGATCAGCTGGAATGTTTTTTGGTCGATTCATCAATCTTGTTTTGTTGTCCTTATATTGATAGAAGTGTTTTTTCTTGAACCTACATTTGTGTCTCTTATAGGCGCTTCCAATAGTCTTCAAAACCCAAGTTTTAGCAGCAATGGGCACATCGTATTTTTCCTTTAAAAATGTTTAAATTTAGTTAAAAAAAAATAAATATAAGAAATAAAAAAATAAACTACTTAACACCTTACCAAGACATACTCCCATATTTTATCTTTATTTGGCACCTTATGCCATGAGGTATAGGTCAAAGGGGCATAACTGTAGTTACGGGCTATTGTACCCAAAAATCGAGAGAATTTTCCGACTATATCCTCCTCATCCTCATCCTCATCAACTAGAACCAAACGTTTCTTTAATCCTTGTTTAATACTAGTAGACTTTTCCAAATTTTGTTTGATTACGTCCATTTGCCTTGTCCTTGTATTACGTGCAACTAATTCACCCATGCTAAGTGTTGCTTTAGAATGGTTCACTTTTATTATGTTTGAATCCGAGATTTTCGGAGCGTTCACTCGATGTTGCTTTGCTAGTTTAGCAATTTTATTCAAGGACATTGGTGCAATATATCGTGAACAACGCTGCTAAAACAAATGCCATCTTTATTAGAAACGAGTGTTTATAAAAAAAATAATAATCAAATTACCTTTCTGGATACTTCATCATTTGTATCAACTTCTTGGTATTATTCCTCACTATCATCACCATTACCAAGGATATAGTCTGCATCTCTCACATTTTGGTAACCTGGTTTCACTTTCTTGTTCTTTGTTTTTTGACTTTCTACCAAGCTTGTCAAAGAATTTGAAATGTTCTTCAATCCTAAATGTTCCATTATTTTTTTGTTTTCTTGAACCCTCAATTGCCTAGCTTTCAAATACGTATTATCTTGCCCTTGTAAACTTTGATTTTCTTTGCCGTTGTTTGCCATAATACCTCCTTAAAGTAAAAGAAATGCAACATAAAAAAATGTGTCGATATTTTAGATTCAGTATTATCTATGCTATACAAATTCATAACCATTGTTGAAGAGCATTATTAAGGACCTCTAAATGTATAATAAAGGTTTTCAAATCAAATATGTTTGTTTATACTAATTATATATTTTTCTTTGTCATAAAAAATGTATAATAAAGCTATCCTACCCATCGAACCCCTGTACCCTTATTATACATTTATTATACATTTTTTGATGTGAAAATCTTCACTAACGCTAAATTATTTCATCTTTTGGTCTACAAGTCTTCAATTATTCTTAATCGTCTTCATCTATCTCAAATACACAGGCCAATTTTACTCATTCCCTGTACCCTTCCCAACTTATACAAGACCACAAGGAATTATTTTTTTTTTAATGGGCAGTTGGTAACCACACTAAAAAAAATAGTCATAAACATACAGATATTTGAATTTTAAACAAACTTAAGGTAGAACATCACCTCTATTTGTCATCGGTGAAGATGATGAAGATGGGGGTAGGGTTCGTCTTCAGAAATGCCAATTTGGGATGAAGATGGGATAGGATAGCGATGAAAAGTTTGTGAATATTTATGGTGGGATGAAGACGGTTTTTTAGGGAAAACAGTTTATTGTTTTCTTTCTTGCTTGATTATGAAGGGAAGAAGCATAATCTTAGGGATTTTGGGGGGGGAATGAAAATTTGGAGATGAAGGAATGCCGCCAATTGTATCTGGAAAATGAGAAGTTAATTATAATCCTTTTTAACTTATATAAAACAAAACTATATTAATCAAACCTTAGTCAACACTATGGTGTAAACGAGCCAAGCTGCTCGTGAGCTACTCGAGCTTGACTCCGTAAAAAGCTCCAAATGAGCCGAGCCTTATCGAGCTTGAGCCTAAAACAAAACTCGCTTATTTAACGAGCCCGATTTTGAACCGGTCCTGTGAAACTCGTTAGGCTCGTTGAGCCTTATCCAACTTAGTGTAATATTATTTTTTTTTTAAATATTTAGTAATGTTTACTGTTCATTTACATTTGTTTAGCAAACGAGCCCGGCCACGATCTTCACTTGTCGAGCTTACGAGTCTAAACGAACTATTATTTATATTATTTTTATTTAATATATTAATTAATAGATAATAAACGAGCCGAGTCGCGCTCGAGATTGGAAAATTACCAATGAGTCGAGATCGAGCTTTGAAAAACTAAGCTCGAATCGAGCGAGCTCGATCCTGGTCGAGCTTTGAAAACTAAGCTTGATCCTGGCGGGTTTACGGGTTGCGGGTTGGCTAGTTGATAGGTTGAAATGTGCAACCTAAACCCGACCCATATTATTATTCGTGTCAAATACTTCAACCCTAACCCGACCCACATAAAATCCGGGTCAACCTGAAGACGATCCGTTTAACCCATATTTTAAATGAGTCATACATGTTCATGAGTTATAAAAGGGTTTGTTGGGTTGTAATCGGGTTATCAATAAAACGTTTAACGATGAGTATATAAATGTGACAAATAAATAATATAGTGTGCCAAAATAACACAATTATGACTAATCATGTAAATAGAAATGGAAAAAAAAAACGACAATATAATAATTTTTTTTTTCTAAATACTTAAACGGGTTAACGGGTCAACCCATTTTATATATGCATCGACTGGCCAATAGGGTTATTCGTGTGCCGAGCGGATTCAAGGAAATAAGGTTATTCGTGTGCCGAGCGGATTCAAGGCTAATATGGGGCATCACTAGCCAATAGGGTTACTCGTGTGTCGAGCGGATTCAAGGCAAGCTTGGGCTCGACTCGATTATATACCGAGCCAGATCAACTCGTCTCCGTTGGTGTAATTAACCGCCAATCCTGACCAGTAATAATAATTTAGGGTTAATTTGGTCATCACTGGACACGCTTAGACAATCAGTCAATGTATGTTACACTTGTTGACGAATACACATAGTGTAGAAGTTTTATATACATTACTTTATTTGAGGAGGGTGTTTGTCATCATCATTTGGTAGAGCTCACATAGTTATTGTTGGATCCAAAGTTTAAAAGAACGGAAACGCGCCTCGAGGCGTTTTCCCTTCGCCTCACGAGGCGTAAGCCTCGAGGCGAACCGAGCCGTAAACCCGAGGTGGAATTAAAAAATTAAATAAATAATTATATATCTTTCAAAAAAATATACCTGAAAACCCCCTGAGGCGCATATGAGGCGCAACTTTTCATAACGACTCAGTCCTGTGATGCGCATACCACTGTTCAAACACCTGAGGCGCCGCCTCATAAGCGTTTTCAGACCAAATGGCCTTGAGGCGCGCCTCAAGGCGCACGCCTCAAGCGTTTTTTTAAACCATGGTTGGATCTAACTAAACCTTCACAGTTGAACCTAATCACATCATGTATCAACTGTTTGTCATGTCTCAGTTTTTAACATGTTGGAGTTGACCAAACTTCTTGTAGTCAACAAAATTTATGCAGATGTATGATCAAACCGTGCATTAAACCATCCTTTGGTTTTTTAATTGTTTCATCTTTTAGGCATTTTATGCTGGTGTTTCATACTGTACATAAACATACAGGAATCTAAATTTAGAGTGATTCGACCATTGTCATTGATTATCCAACAATCAACATAAAATATGCATTCATTTTTTTAAAAGAAGTATTATATACTCCTAAATAGCATTCAACAAAGAAACCTAACAGACATATGGTTGAATCCAATCATCCAGAAAAGTCAGCATAACATGTTACAGAATAAAATACATGTGGTACCAACGACCAGCAGGATGTTGGCGACACGGGTAATCGACCCATACTCGCCCTCCACGCCATAAAATTACATTTAAGGGGAACCCATTAGACCCATTTGAATCTGCAGCTGTAATCAGTCCCTGTATGGGTCAGCAGCATGATATCCCTCTGCAGGTCGTCTAATTCAGCGCTACAAGTGTATGTCAATGGAAATCGAAAGTGGTTTGTGTTCATATGTGCACTATAACATTCTGTAGACATTGTTTGACTTTTCACTTTGACTTTTGCAAGATTGCATCTTGTTTTGAACAGACAGCAAAACCAACCTTTTAAATTGATAGTTCCTTTTCAAGTTTTTATATATATATTAACACCATAATTTCATGTGAAAAGTTAGCGGGTCTATAATTATTTATATCATGACATGGCGCTATGTGAATGTTTGGAGTTGGATGCAACCTTTTAAATTGATAGTTGCATTTAACCTTTAAGAATGCAACCTTTAAAAAAAAAGTTGCATTTGAGTTCTAAAAATGCAACATTTAAAAATAAGAGTTGCATTTATGTTTTACACTATGCAACCTTTCAAGAAAAAAGTTGCATTTTTATTAAAATGTGCAACTTTTATATAAAAAGGTTGCATTAGATCTTCTAATGCATCCTTTATATTCAATAAAGTTGCATTAGAGTTAAATGCAACTCATTTAAAAAAGGTTGCTTATAAAAAGTTGCATTAGGTCTATTTTCTAGTAGTGTCATTAGTTCAACAACATTCTTCATCAGTCACCTCCGGTCATCTTCAACACCCCCTTCCGCCTTCCACCACCATCATCACCACAAACAACCCCTTCTTCCTCCTCTTCAACACCTCCCTCCGCTTGCCACCAATTCATATTAAAAAAAAAAAAAAAAAACAGCAGATGGTAAAAAAACATAGCAGAAAGAGAAAGAGAGGAAGAACCGAGAGAGGAGAGAGAGGAAGAACCGTTGGAAAGGTACCCATCAAAACAATTCACCAATCAACACCCCCGGCTAACCCGTCCAATTCTAACCGTTTATGACGGGTTGGGGACAGCCGGGGCGGTGTTGGCCGACCCAAGACGCCATCATCAAGCCTAAGCCGCCCCCATACAACATAGTTTAAGAAACAAGAATATGTTTTCTTTGGTTTCTAATGTTCCATGCATTTAAAATTGGCTGTTTAGTTAATTTTATTTTATTTACTTTTAATATATGATTTAATTTTGTAATGTAGTTTGTTTAAATTAACAAATATTAATATATAGTTTTTATATATAGTATCTAACCGTAAATGATTTATTTTATTTACTTTTAACACACGCGCACACACACACATATATAATTTTATTATAGGCATTGATGTTTAACTGGGACGCATTTACCTTACTCATCCCAGGCCTTAAACATTTCAGGGATTCTCGAAAACAACCATGAACACGATCTCCTTTTGCTATTTTATCATGTGTTATTATCATATTGTTAGAAAGCAAATATAATTACATATAAGGTGATATGACAATTTTTATTATTTTGCTCCATTAATTGTCACACAAAAAAATCAAGTTAATATCAATATAAAAATATTAATGAACGAAGTACAAAGCCAAGTTAGAAGTCACCAAATAAGTTAAACGAATCCAAGCATTTCTAGTGTCATTATATAGTGTGAACAATTTGATATATCAACGTTTTTGCATTTGTGTTCAGATACAATATTATAATAGTGCGGATGATTTTGGTGTTGGAAATTCCGAAATATATATATATATATATATATATATATATATATATATATATATATATATATATATATATATATATAGGGGAGGGTTATCTTGAGAACGCTAAATATTGTGAGAACCGTGAGAACAAGTACAAAAATCAATCAAAATCAATTTTTTTAATACAAATCCCATTATAATCAAAATACAACATTAATAAATGAATTTTTTTTTCAAATAATCCATCTTTTCTTGCAAAAACACTTTCAAATTAACTTTTTACACATGTGTAAATGAAACAGTTTACACATGTATAAACAGCAAATTTACACATGTGTAAAAACAATTTATTTTCGTATACGTTTGAATTTTTACGTGTAAATTGTGTTTTGGGGATTGTATTTTAGTAATAAAGACAAGTGTAAAAAGAAATTTTGAATTTGAATGGTTTTAGATGCCGTTCTCACAGTTCGCACGAAATATAGGTGTTCTCAAAATAACTTTCCCCTATATATATATATATATATATATATATATATATATATATATATAAAAGGGAAAGGGATACCGGAAACCCTCTAAAACGAGTAAACTCGGTAAACTCTAACTTCCCAAGCTTTTTATCATCCGAAAAAATTAGGGTATGTAATATACATGATTTTAAGAGTTTTGAGCCAAAAAAAATCAAAAAAGCGCCGAGTGGATATTTTTAAAAAAAATAAATAAGTTTTTTTTGTGTTACGTATGTTACACAAAAACAGACATGTTACATATGTAACACAAAAAACTTATTTATTTTTTTTAAAAATATCCACTCGGCGCTTTTTTGTTTTTTTTTTTGGCTCAAAACTCTTAAAAACATGTATATTACATACCCTAATTTTTTCAGATGATAAAAAGTTCGGGAAGTCAGAGTTTCCCGAGTTTACTCGTTTTGAGTGGGTTTTTATTTTAACCACCCCTATATATATATATATATATATATATATATATATATATATATCTTTATTATACTAGTTTTTATAATTGTCATTTTCTAATTTGAAATAATATACTTTTAATCTTTATATGTGAAGGACTCACGGTCACAGCCATACAATCATAATATATTAATTTGGATTCAAGTGTCTTATGTTGAACCAATGCATGAAGCCTTAGAGACCCGTTCGTTTTGTAATAATAATTAAAATAATGATAATGTTAATATCGATGTAGCATGGATTGTTTTAAGTTGACAGAATATTTATTTATTTATTTATTTTAAACTGCTAATGTTACTTCCCCAAACTTTCATATATATACACAATAAAATCTATCTATCTATCTTATCTATATCTATACTACCTTATTAAGAGCGAAAGATGGTCACAAAGGTAATTTTACCTTCCGTATAACTTATAAAGCAATATGTACAAGACAACAAAGCTTGTTTAAGTGGGTAAAAGTGTAACTCTAACCAAATTTTAAGATGCCTAAAGGTTATTATTGTAATTTTAACATGGTTCAATGCCTCACATCATAAAATGTTGTTCCGACCTTGCCCTTGTGTATCCTGATCGCCAGAAAATTAATTGGTGGTGTAATTGGATTCTTTTAATGCAAGAATGTGAACTGCCCCTTCCCCAACACCCTATCAACCTCCAATAACTGATCCCAATTAAGGTTTCATCAACCAAAAAGCCATGACAGAGGAGACCATCACTCTATGAAGGTGTTGTGGCGTCTAGGGTTCCAGCGAGTTATTTTGCTATACATACGTGGTTATATATCTATGAAGCCGACCTATAACTCTAAAAGCTTCTTTCAGGTATATTTTCATTTGATTTGTGTATTTGATGCAGATATTTGAAAATTGCAATTAAAGTGAAACCTATGATTCATTGGTGTCATCATAATTGAATTCTAACGAATTCAATTGAATGAGCATACATCATGATTGAGGAGATCTAGGGTTTGGTCAATGGTTTCAAGGTAAGTCAATTCTATGCTTCAGATTGATTTTTGTTTTCTGAAGCAGGAAGTTTAGTGTATAGCTGTAATCGTTTCTATAACTTGATATTTTTGGCATTTTGCTAATTGGTGTTCGCATTTTGGTTGTAATCATTCTTCGCGTTAACACCTGTATTACTTTTTTCCAACCTTAAGGCCATTTTAAATAAAAAAAAGAATTTGTGTATCTCAAATTTATGGTGTTGGAGTAAACTATTTCATTGGAACTTGAGGATGTGAAAAATATCTAATGAAAAAGATTCTTTATATGGTTTTGATGGAAAGAAAAATGATTATCGGTGTAGAGGTGAATATGATACCCATATGCTTTTAGTGTTTATTAAAGTTTGTAACTGTTTTGCCAAATTGTTGATTGACTACTTATTTTTTTCCCACTTGATGATGTTTGTATTTCATTACCAAGTCTCAAGACTATGAGAATTGGTAATCAGTAAATGGATACCAAAGAGTATGATTATGATGTATTTTATAAAAAAATGGTGGTTTTAAGCATATAGGTCATACGACTTATAATTTTAAAAAAAATGTAGACACCCTAAGATGGTTCTCGGAGATTCGGGAGTTTTGTTATTGCTTTTGTGTTGCATATGGTTGTGTCGATACAATTAGAGACGTGTAGCCTTTTAGGTTGCATCTATCTATATCTATATCTATATCTATATCTATATCTATATCTATATCTATATCTATATCTATACATCTATACATCTATACATCTATACATCTATACAATATTATAAAGCATGAAGGAAGGATACCGGTAAAATTTAAGTAATTATAAATTTCATTGCCTAAAGTACAAACACTTGATGCATTTGTAAAAGGGTAAATTAGTCTTTTACTCAACAATATAATATTGAGGTTAATGGTTATTAACAATTGGGCAATTTCAAGAGTTCTATATTTTTCACTTCATATTCTTCCATTTAATTAACCTTTACTTCTCTCTAGAACATTAACACCACCACCCACTATAAACCCTTTGGCTTTCTTGTAAGTTATAACTAATCCTTTGTTGTAATTGTTCATAAAGTGCAATTCGACAAACACAAAGCTTTTTCACGGAGATAGGAGGCTATGAAGTTTCTGGAACTGTAGAGGTCTGTGACTTGTTCTTTCACGGCTGTATTTGAAGTGAGCATTACACAATTCAACAATTTTATACAAGATAAAATTTGCATATATTGTATAACTAATATTTATCAACATGATGTGTTTTGATGTGGTTTACCCTTATTTTTATGTTCAACATGTTAGGTGGTGGTCACCTACAGTTATACGAGGTGAAGATCGTGAGGCCATTCATATTCCAAACCACAAGTTTACTATGAATGTGGTGAGAAATTTGCTTAATTCGATTTCAATTCATGTTTCTTCAATACTCATTCAATTCAATTTCAATTTCTTCAGTGTTGCTTAACTCCCTCATTTTATAATGTATCCGTTTGATTCTAAGAGTAACAATAATTTGTTTGTATTGAAGATGTGCCATTATATATTTATATGATTTTTTTTAGTATTTTGAATTTAAATTGACTTAGGTTTTGGTTCTAATTATCACATTTGGATGTCATGCAGGATGCTAGAGTTGCCATACAACCTGTCATTTGGGAAGCTCGCTTTAAGATGCTTTTTTATGATTATTTTGAATATGCCAAACATTTTAGTACAAAACTTTTGCTTAAGCCCACAATCCTCATGTAGATCCAACTGCTACTGTATCCTTGAAAGCACTACGTTATTTCATATGCATTTTGTTAATATCAACATACAGACTTTTAGTTGTTAAATTTACTACATTATTTTTGTGGCTTCTCATCCCATGCTTCTTCGAATTTTTTGTAATAAATCGTTATCTATCGGTAAATTTATGTACCCGCGGCAATGCGCTAAAAAATCTCATTTGGGATTTGATGCGACTCATTACAACCCATACAACACCTTAACTATTTTCATCATTAAACCATTATTCAAATTTTGTCGGTCCCCGCCGCAACGCGCGGGTTCCCCACTAGTCTTATTAAGGAGGAAACATGTCTAGAAAAGTAATTTTACACCCATTTTAAGATGGGATATCAAGAGACTCATGCTTTAACATAGATATGTCATGTAAAAGTTTCCCATAATACCCCTTATTGCATTATGCACTTGTACTATAACTATCATGTACTTATGTATAAATAAAATTGGAAGTATTCTATGAAAATTCTACTTTTATAAAAATGTTCATTACTATTATGTGAGTTGTTTTGAAGCTCCTCACCCTTATATGATTTCAATTAAAAAACAAAGTGACCGTCTAAATAAATTGCAAAATGACTATAATATAAATATAAATTCTAAAATCACTATATTATACTAAGAAAGTTAAGTTTGAATGATTGTATGAACAAAATAAACATAAAAACATATGTGGGTTGTAAAAAAACAAGAATTGTAATTTTGATTGTTAAATCTTAAATTTACTTTCAAAAGCTGTCTCTTATGAGAATGCGAGCGAGAAAGAGACATGCTTTACGAAATTTAGCCAAATTAAAATGCAATACGCTGGCATGTTTTTTTAGAATTATATTTGCGCAGCGAAGCGCGCAGGCATAATACTAGTCTATATATATAAAAAAGAAGGCGTATATGTTGACGTGACGTGCAATGAAGGCCTCAACATTTCCTTGAGAGTGCCACGAGAGTTTTTGGTGTTTTTGAATTGTGTCCTTTTTTAATTAAATTGAGTTATTTTAGGAAAAAAGAATTTAAAAATAAATTTAAAATTTTCTCTTTCGTATTTCCTCCCATAATTTTTAAACGTTTATATCTTTTATATACGGGATTTTTTAAAGAAAAAAATTACACCAAATTAACGAGCGTTTTATTATCTTTCCAACGAGTACCATAGTGCTATATAAAAAACGGAGAAAAAATCGACTATTTTTTGTGGGGTTTCGTTCATACAGGAAAAACACACACAAAGTGTTCATGTTATCACGTAAAATTAGATTTTGTAAGGAATATGAGTTATTACTGATTAAAATACTATGAACATGTAATGATTGAGAGATTTTGTGGTTAGTTAACTTGAGCCATTTGCAATAGGTATTAGATATATTTATAGATAGGTTTGACATTTGAAATTTGTATTTATTATCATTATCACTACCCAAATATAGGGCATGTAATTGTATTATATAAATCAATGCAAATCAATGAAAGGGGGCAAGGATCCCATCTTACATGGTATCAAGAGACCAGCCCTTCTTCTCCAAATAAACCCTAACCGCCCCTTTTCTTCTTTTCCCTTACCCAGCGGCTGCCGCCACCTTCTGCACCTCCATGGACGGCGATAAAACCACTGGTTCCCCCATCATTCCGCTCCCCTCTGACCACAAAATTCACCCAGCAACAACCGTATCTAATATCACCAACTATATCCCTATCAAACTCGAAATCGACTCCTCTCAGTATGTATCCTGGTCGACCCTCTTTAAGATTCATTGTAAGGCTTTTCTGGTCTACGACCACCTCCTGCCTCGCCCCGCCACCTCATCTTCTTCTCAGGCCGATGACCCCAGACAAACCCATGGACGAATAGGATCGTTTGGACAGTATCGTACTTCAATGGCTATACAGTACGATCTCAAACGATGTCCTGCACACTATTATTCAGAAAATCTCTACAGCCCACAAAGCTTGGGTTGCAATCGAAGCTCTATTCCAGGACAATAAAGCCGCTCGAGCCATCCATCTGCTACACAAGTTTTCTAACACACGCCTTGACAATTTTTCTTCTATGTCTTCTTATTGTCAGGAACTGAAGACCATTGCTGATCAGCTCGCTAACGTGGACGCACCAGTTGATAACGACCGCCTGGTTTTACAGTTAATTGCAGGTCTGAATGAACAGTACGAAAGCACTGCCGCCATTCTGTCAGGAACCGAGCCCTTACCGTCGTTCTACAAGGCCAGATCCACCCTCATTCAAGCCGAGCAACGCAAAACTGAGCAGACTTTACAAGCTTCGAAGACTGCATCTACGGCCCTCAATGCGTCCGCCGGACAGTCCAGCCGTACTCCTCCTGCCCCGGACAATCACCGCCTTGAAGATCGTTACTCCGGTAATTTTCGTGGTGGTGGTCGGAACCGCTTTCGCGGCCGCGGCAGGGGACGCGGTGGTCCCGGACGTGGTGGTGGTCGGTCATTTTATCAGTCAACATTTACTCCCCAGCAGGTTTTAACTATGCTCCAATCTTGGGCCCCCAACAATCAGCAATATTCTTCAAACTACTCACCTTGGGCCGGCCCACAAAGCAATCTGCCTCCATGCCCATATCCTACGAGCAACAACAAGCCCACTGGAAACCCAAATTCTGCTCCTGGTCTACTTGGGCCCAGACCATCACAGGCCCATTATGCGTACACCCCGACTGATATTGAGCAGGCACTCTATACTATGTCTCTCCAGCAACCCGATCCTACTCAGTATTTTGACACTGGTGCTACCAATACTATGAACCATGACACAGGTGACTACCATACTTTTCTAATGATTGTTCATCTAAACATATTATTGTAGGTAATGGCGAAACTATTCCGGTATTAGGACAGGGCACCAAATA
The DNA here is from genome assembly GCA_030844895.1 of Ambrosia x helenae. NCBI lineage: Eukaryota > Viridiplantae > Streptophyta > Magnoliopsida > Asterales > Asteraceae > Ambrosia > Ambrosia x helenae. The sequence continues at coordinate 271,960 of JAUTDX010000184.1, read as the reverse complement.
CCTACCCAAACCCTTCCCACCCTTTATCCTTAAAAACGTCCTCTACTCCCCTAGACTTTTAAAGAACCTAATATCTGTGCGTAAATTCACTAGAGATAATAAAGTTTCTATTGAATTTGATGAATTTGGTTTTCTTGTGAAGGACTACAAGACCAAGGCCCCTCTGCTTCGATGCAACAGCAGCGGTGATCTGTACCCACTCGTACTTGGATCTGGTTCCCACGCACCATCCGCTTTTGCTGCTATCTCTTCCACACTCTGGCATCAACGTCTTGGACACACGGGACACCCAGTTTTACATTCTTTAAAACATTCTAGTTCTATTTCTTTTTCTAAACTTAATAATAATGTATGCCAGTCATGTGTTTTTGGAAAGAGTACTTGTTTACCTTTTATGTCTTCTACTACTTGTACTAACCAACCATTTGATATTATTCACAGCGATCTGTGGACATCACCTGTCCTCAGTTCGAGTGGTCATAAATATTATGTTTTATTTTTAGACGACCACACCAATTTTTTATGGACCTACCCCATGACCAACAAATCCCAAACCTTCACCATGTTCACCCACTTTGCCCAATATGTTAAAACCCAATTTGAACGCACCATCAAAAATTTTCAATGTGACAATGGCCGTGAGTACGTTAATCATAACTTTCAAACTTTCTTTAACACAAATGGCATTACATACCGCCTCTCTTGCCCACACACCTCCCCCCAGAATGGAAAAGCTGAACGAAATTCGCACCATCAATAACATGGTTCGAACTCTTTTAGCTCACGCCTCCCTACCACCCTCATATTGGCACCATGCCTTAGAAACCGCTACCTACCTCCTAAACATCCTACCCAACACCGTCACCAAAAACAAAACACCCACCGAACTCCTATACATGCAATCACCCGCCTATGACCACCTACGTGTTTTTGGATGCCTTTGCTATCCTCTTACACCTCCCACTTCTATTCACAAACTAGACTATCGTTCTCACCCGTGTGTCTTTCTTGGATATCCTCCGAACCATCGAGGATACAAGTGCCTTCACCTACCTTCTAAACAAATCTTCGTCTCACGCCACGTGGTGTTCGACGAAACCACCTTTCCATTTGCCACCACCCTCACTACAACACCCTCCTATAATTTTCTCACAGATCCACCTTCACCATATTTATGGTCACACGTCTCCAATCCACTTGCCCCTACGCCTGCCCCACCTCAACCCACCTCACCAAACCCCCCCGGCCCAATAACCTCACCTGGCCCATCCTCCAACCATTCGGCCCATCCCACTCCATCATCCCACTCACCTGATACCACACATACCCACTCGGCCCCAGCAGACCAACTCTAGCCCAACACCTTCCAACCTGTCAGACTCACCTCCCGCACCCAATCACACTACCGATCCCATACCTCACCACGACCCGGCCCCACAACCAAATGAACCAACCCAACCAGCCGCAACACATCCAACCCGCACCATCCATACCCGGTCTATGAGTGGCATTTTCAAACCTAAACATCCCCTCAACCTCCACACCTCCACAACCCCTCCCACCATTATTCCCATTCCCAAAAACCCGACCGATGCCCTTACTATTCCGGAATGGTACCTTGCCATGACTACAGAGTTTAATGCTCTCATTAGAAACGGTACTTGGGAGTTAGTTCCGAGGCATCCTAACATGAACGTGATACGCAGCATGTGGTTATTTAAACATAAGTTTAAGTCTGATGGTTCGTTGGAGCGCTATAAAGCGCGACTGGTTTGTGATGGCCGTACACAGCAGGTTGGGATTGATTGCGGTGAAACCTTCAGTCCGGTTGTCAAACCGGCCACCATACGCACTGTACTTTCTATTGCTTATATCTCAGGGTTGGGCAGTTCATCAGCTGGATGTTACGAATGCATTTTTGCACGGTAATTTGAACGAGACTGTTTATATGTATCAGCCCATGGGGTTTCGGGACAGGAATTTTCCAGATCACGTATGTTTACTCAAGAAGTCTCTCTACGGATTAAAACAGGCTCCTCGGGCATGGTACCAACGATTTACCGATTATGTTCTTAGCATTGGTTTTCGTCATAGTCGATGTGATGCCTCGCTCTTCACCCTTCATCAGGGAGCAGATACTGCCTACCTTCTCTTATATGTGGATGACATTCTCCTGGTTACATCTTCCACACAGCTTCGGCAACGCCTTATGACCAGTCTTTCTTCTGAATTTGCCATGAAAGACCTTGGCCCTCTCAGCTACTTTCTCGGCATCTCTGTCACTCGCACAGGCAACACTATGTTTCTGTCTCAACAATCCTATGCCACAGAAATCATTGCTCGAGCCGGCATGGAGTCCTGTAATCCGGTCGCTACCCCCGGTGGACACGTCCATCAAATTAGGAGCTACTTCAGGAACGCCTTTTGAGGACCCCACCCTCTTTCGCAGTTTAGCCGGTGCACTGCAATACCTCACCTTCACGAGGCCTGACATTACATATGCAGTTCAGCAGGTATGCATGTATATGCATTCTCCTCATACGTCCCACTGGAATGCGCTAAAACGCATTATTCGGTATATCAAAGGCACTTCCTCATTTGGTCTTACGCTTGGCGGCTCCTCTGCTCCCTCTTTAATGGCTTACACAGATGCTGATTGGGGCAGGCTGTCCTGACACCCGGCGTTCAACCAGTGGCTATTGCATATATTTGGGTGATCACCTCATCTCATGGTCTTCAAAACGCCAGAGTACCGTATCTCGCTCCAGTGCAGAGGCAGAATATCGCGGAGTCGCAAATGTTGTCGCTGAAATTTGCTGGCTTCGCAACCTACTTCTCGAGCTACACCGCCCCCTCTCACGGGCCACTTTGGTTTATTGTGATAATGTCAGCGCCATTTATTTGTCTGGCAATCCTGTGCAGCACCAGCGTACCAAACACATCGAGCTTGATATCCACTTCGTACGCGAACAGGTTCAACGGGGTCACGTACGAGTCCTACATGTTCCTTCAACGCTACCAGATTGCAGACATATTCACCAAAGGGTTACCTCGCGTCTTATTTGAAGATTTTCGAGACAGTCTCAGCATCCGGTCTCCTCCCGCTTCGACTGCGGGGGTATATTAGATATATTTATAGATAGGTTTGACATTTGAAATTTGTATTTATTATCATTATCACTACCCAAATATAGGGCATGTAATTGTATTATATAAATCAATGCAAATCAATGAAAGGGGGCAAGGATCCCATCTTACAATAGGTTATCACATAAAATTAGATTTTTCAACCCCAGAATCCTCCGGGGTAATTAACTAGTTTTATTATATGATATTTTCTGTTTAAGTGTTCAACTCATAATACACGCTTAAAAGTAGTTATAGCTCATATCAAATAACGTAAAATGATACAATTTAAGTCTTCAAATGGAGATCACCTATAAACATATATTAAAACCACAAACTTCAGCTAGTAGCTACATAAAATATATATTCACATACATGTACTTTCTAACTATGTACACCACAAGTGTCAGTTTTTTAGTTTTTCTTTTAAATGAATAACATAACCTAAAACCTCGTATCCGGACACCTTTCCATCGATGGTTTAAGGATAATGATGCTCTGGTTCCAAGCCTTTTTTTCTTAAGAAATAATAAATTATAAAGTGATAATTATGAGACATAAAACTTTTTTTCTTAAGAAATAGTAAATCCACTTTTAATTATGTTGCCAACTCAAAGGCAAAATGGTTGAAAGAAAAAGACCCAAAGCAGAGTTTGTGTCTTGTCCTCATCATCCTCTTCTTCTACTTCTTTCTTGAGGGTGGGGTAGTGCCACGTGTCAATGATTAAATTAAGTGTACTGAGACAATTGGGTCCCATTCAACGTTGTTAAAATATGGAATGTAGTGACACGTGTCATTGATGAATTAAGTGTATTGGGCCCCATCCGACGTTGTTCAAGGGTAGTTGTTGCATGTGAGTCACATCTTGGTAACATAAAAACATATAAATCTTATCCATACGTATAATGCGTAAAAGTTAAGTTAAAAATTTGAATAAGAAGAATTTCGAGAAAATTATAATAGTAGTGACCAGTAGTCCAGTAGACATCAAATTTATATATGCAAATAAACAAATAAGGAAAACCACGTCCATCTTTAGTTACTCTCGAAAAATCACCAAATAAACATTTTTCTTAGAAAAACAAATTTACACACCCACTAAGTCAATGCAAAGGAGATGTCCATGGGCGAAGCTTGGTTCTCGAATCGGAGGGGTCAGACTCAATTTTTTCGATCGTTAGTGGCAAATCGGCAGGGCCGGACTCAACCCGGACTCAATTTACCTATGAAAATCGTAAATTTTCATTTTTCTTAGAACAACAAATTTACACACCCACTAAGTCAATGCAAAGGAGATGTCCATGGGCGAAGCTTGGTTCTCGAATCGGGGGGTCAGACTCAATTTTTTCGATCGTTAGTGGCAAAACGGCGGGGCCGGACTCAACCCGGACTCAATTTACCTATGAAAATCGTAAATTTTCATTTTTCTTAGAACAACAAATTTACACACCCACTAAGTCAATGCAAAGGAGATGTCCATGGGCGAAGCTTGGTTCTCGAATCGGGGGGGTCAGACTCAATTTTTTCGATCGTTAGTGGCAAATCGGCGGGGCCGGACTCAACCCGGACTCAATTTACCTATGAAAATCTTAAATTTTCATTTTCTTAGAACAACAAATTTACACACCCACTAAGTCAATGCAAAGGAGATGTCCATGGGCGAAGCTTGGTTCTCGAATCGGGGGGGTCAGACTCAATTTTTTCGATCGTTAGTGGCAAATCGCCGGGCCGGACTCAATTTACCTATGAAAATCGTAAATTTTCACTACTACGCAAAAAAAAAAAAAAAAAAAAAAAAAAAAACGGGGGGGGGGGGGGGGGGGGGGGGGCTAAGAATCCTTCGCCACTGGAGATGTTAACCTTCGGCCTTTAGATAGGGCAACTTAAATACATAATACGTCTGTGATACCGCTAGGCCAAAGTCCTATTACCATATAAATGTCTGATTTGAAGATATGGCCTAACGCATATTTGATTTGAGATGTATAATTTGTAACTAGATGCTATATCTCAAGCTAATCATATTCCGATTTCCGAATAACATAGGTTCGGATAATTGATAACCCAAAGCCGGAGTTACAAAGAAGATGATGTACACGTGTTGTGTTATGTGTCCAAAGCAAAACAAAGGGGACCAATTTTGTTATTGACAAATGCCGTAAACTTCTTTATCGAGTACATGTTCAATTATGATTAACAACAATCAATAGTAAACATTTAGTTGAATTGATATAATATAATATAACATGATACAAAATAACGACAATTGTTATTTAGTGAAATAACAAATATTTGCTATAAACATATCAAGTGTAAATAAAGTTAATTTTTTTGAACAGCGAACGAATTAATTCCGAGCACTCTTGGGCACCCTTTTGGCGAATCAGGTACTCGAGAGTACCCGGGCCACCAATGTCACCAATTCCCGGGAAAACCCAATCACTCACCCGTCCGAAGGCACGACAGTGAAATAATCGGTAAAACTGGTCGGGATCAGGACTCGAACCCAAGCCAATGGCCGGGTCATCCCTCATTTCCCCTCCACCAATATCCTCCAAATGTAGCTAGTGGGAATTGAACTCAAGCCTTTCATAGGAAACTTTAGGCCATCAACTAACTGACCTACAAATAATAGTAAATGACATATTATAGGTTATCACGTGTACTTCGACGTATTTGAGAAAGAGTTATTACATAGTTGGTATATATATATATATATATATATAAACATAAAAATATACGTTAATTCTAAGGAGGGCGGGGTGGTACTTAAACTTCACTGAATTACCCTGATTTTTATCGATTATGATAAACGAAACACAATTTTATAGGTAACACTATCCTTAACTACCCAACTCATAAAAAGACAAAAGCTCTCACTCTCATTTCATCTGTAGTATACAACTTGTAAAATATACCAGTACCCGCTACTCCTGCCACCCGAGGCGGTGTTGCTGTGGGGGTGCCAACCCTATTTACTGGTAGTCCCGACACTCCCTAACCAAATTCTACATTACCCATATTAAGAGGGTGTTTGGGATTGAGTTTGGAGATGCAAAAGTGCTTTTGGTCAAAAGTGCTTATTAGCTTATGACTTTTTGAAAAGGAGTTTTAAAAAAAGTGTTTTGGATTAGCTTTTGGGATGAGAAACGTCAAAAAGTCAATAAATGTTGTTTTTTTTTAAGTGTTTTCGCTTAACTTATTGTGAATATTGGTTGTATGAGTGGTATATTTGTAATTTTTTTCCAAAAGTCAAAAGCCAAAAGCCAGGATTTCTAACTTTTCAAAAACAACTTTTTCACATTTAAAAGCCAAAAGCCAAAAGCCAAAAGTCAAAACAGAAAGTGCTTATGGGTTACACAAACAGCTTATTGACTTATTGGCTTTTTGAAAAAGCTAATAAGTCAATAAGTTGTTTTGAAACTCAATCCCAAACACCCTCTAAATCTTTTAATGGGTTCACAGAACATATGCGTGTATGCATTTATTACCCTCAATTATAAACTTTAAACTGCGTACTCTCGAGAAATAACGAACCTTTAACTTTCATGTCGAAGTTGTGTCATAGGGGTAAAAGTAAAACTTTGTCGGAGGTTGAGGAAATCTCCTGTCAACAACTCATGTGCCTTATGTCCACTCTTCACCTAATAACTGACATGTGTTAATTATGGGAGGCCTTTTTGATATTCTGTTGTTTACAAGTATATAGAAAACTTGAAGGTCTTCCACAACAAAAGAAAAAAAAATACTCACTCCGTCCCATTAGAAGTGTCCATATTCCCTTTTTTATTTATCCCATTTCATGTGTCCACTTTCAAAAATTATAAAGCCAATTTCTAAATTTACCCTTAAAAACACAACTAAAATAAACAAAGAATATGATGGGCCCACATATGACAAGGTATTATTGTCATATGGCAAGCAAAAAAAGCGATCATTTAATATGCCTAAAACTTTGTGTTTTTCAAACCAAGACACTTCTAATGGGATGGAGGTAGTAGTTAATTTACACCATGTGCTTGAGTGAATGTAAGTCAAGTTACATGAATGGAGTGCTTATTTAGAAAGAAAGAAAAAACTTATGGCCGGTTTGTTAAGAAGATTGAGCCACCTTATTCCCAAAGTGTACCTAAATGATCACAATGTATGAGATCTGGGAGCTAATTGATTTGGATTTGAATCTATTTCTGTCTAAATATTTCTTCTTCTTTTTTTTTTTAAAGGCGAATTTCTTGCTCCTTATGAGACTTGAACTCAAGACCTCACACTTTTAGTGTATTAAAAGGCTTTGCCTTACCACTGGACCACCAACCCTAATGGCATATTTCTTCTTCTTCTACATGTGCCCGATGTACCGTTTTTTTATCATAACAAATTCGCTAATTGATTGATGGGTTTTCTTAATTGTGTTTATTTGGACGAGTACTTTGTTAATTTAATCATTTCATTAATTTAAACCCTTAAGTGTGGCATGTTCACCGACTGAAGGGATATGGTCCTAAATCCTTGCACGGATAGGGACAACCCATGACTCAGAAAGCCATAAATGACAACTAAGGAGTACCTGATAGTGCGCAGACAACATCTCACGTGCTAGGATAGCTCCCTGGCGCAAGCCTACAGTTACGCACCGAGAGATCACCAACTTGGCCTTGGCAATGCAAAACTCCTAAGTCAGTATGCGCATTATCATACATGCGGAACACCAAAAAACAAATAGTACAAAAGGACGATTGTGTACGAGTCAATCAGAGCCAAGGGATGTGTGGCAAGAATAAGGCACACTTCCAGCTAATCAAAATGCTCTAGTAAGAAGATTACAATGGCTCATTAACATTCAGCCAATCAGAGCAGCCAGCGCTGGGACTGCTAACATCCATGTACATGCTAGGCATAGAGGGGATAAAAAGTATTGTGCCATCATTGCTAAACTAATCACATTGCAAGAAGCCACGTCACTAACAACCTCCACTAAGCGCCAGCGCTGCTCAACCAATAAGAGGCCCCGGACGCGTGGCCACTCTCGTAGTGCCACCTGTCATCAGCAGAAACACTCACAACAGGGCCCGCCACGTGGCGCAGAGTAAGGCGGTACTTCATTCCTATTTTCTTATTGGTTGACATTATTATTTGTCTTATGCTAATATTGGGCCGAGGTAGTGGATGTACCCCCCCTAACTAGCCCTGACCCACTCCAGGTTAGGGTTGATGATGTTGGCCCATGTAAATCTTATTAAGGAGGAATTCTTTTTCTTGATAGGACACTTTCAGCTAATCCCAAAATTCATGCAAAGAGTGCCAACACATTTATGTGTCTATAAAACAAGAAAAAATTCTTAACAGTCACCTCCCTACTCCAAATACTTTCCTTTCAGGTATTACTCACCACCACTGCCTAGAAGTTTAGCAAAGGATAAACCCAGTAGAATCATCAGTTGAACAATCCAAAACGGATATTACACTAGTGTCTCTTCACCTACCTTTAGGGCTATGCACTATGAGGGCTATGTAGATCAATAAAGCCATTCTTGGTAACATAATATGTTAGTGTCAAACACAGAGTAAGAAACAGGCGGGATTACGTAGATCATTAGAGCCATCCCAGTCAAGCTAAGTACGCTCATGACATTCTCGCTTGAGCTAGCATCTTGGATTCTAAACCGGTTGCTACTCAGCTTGCCACCACTGATATCTTTCTCAGCAAAGGTACTCCATTTCATGATCTGACTCTTTACCAATCTTTGGTTGGGGCCCTTTAGTATCTAACCATTACTCACTCGGATCACTCATATGCTGTCAATCAAGCTAGTCAGCACTTGCAAGCTCCTACTGTTTCTCACTTTCAATATGTCAAACGCATCTTACGCTTGTTAAATGTACCATCTCGTTTGGCTTAACTTTCTCCAAGCCTACTACCAAAAAATTAGTAGGTTACTCTGATGCAAACTGGGCCATATGTATTAAAATGAGGAGATCGACTTATGGTTATTCGATTTATTTGGGCGGTAACCTTGTTTCACGGTGTGACACTCGGCATATTCAGGTTGATACTTTTTTTTTTCAAACATATAAGTCTACCTTAGCGAAAAACATTTATTAACGTACTTAATTGGGCCAGTTGAGTCAGGTCACATTACGTATTGTCCAGGGTTCAATGATTCGGAGGATCATTGGGGTTATTTTATGTACACACGAGTCTTGAGTCCCGTTGTTGGTGAATTACATGAATTGAGTTAAGTGACAAACATAGATTGATCCATATATGTTGTATAATGTGCAAATACGTGTTTGAATGTGTGTTTATATGATTATACATGTTTAACATATGTTAGGATTGCATGTTCATGTGTTAGGATGTGTTACAACGCGTTTAAACGACAAAACCATAACTTATTGAGTTTCAGGATTTTGGTTCGACCCCTTAGGGGGTGCGAACCAACATCCTGGTCATTCATTCGACTACTTTTCAAACTCGTTCGACCCTTGCACGGTGCGAACGAACATGGAGTATAAATACCATATTTTGCAATTTTTCATCATTTCACAAACCCTAAACGCCTCTAAGTGCTCTCTCTCAACATTAAACCCGTAGGAAGGAGTTTTTGACCTTGTTTTCCAGATTCTAACCTACAAACACCTTTATATCCTAAACAAGAAAAGATCTAAGGTGTGTTCTTGATCTAAAATCATTTTTAAGAATTTTCATTTGTTTTTATTAAACCTCAAAGGTCCAGATCTGTACTAAGATGGTTTTCATGAATAAAAACCTTTCTAACATCTTTCTAAACAAAACCTCATCATTTATAATGAGTTTTTATGCAAAATAACATGTGTTAATAGTGTTTAATGTTGTGTTATGTATTGTTTGATGATTAAATGATGTGTAAATGTTATAGCAATGATCTAAGACTGTTATAGATGGTGGTTTACGATTTTCATAGGTTACAAGTTGATGGATGTTAATGTTTTGCCCATTTGGGGGGGGGGGTTATGTTTGATCTAGGGTTTGTTCATGGTGTTATTGTTAATGAAATGATTAGGGGTTTTCATATACATGATAATCTGAACATATTGTAACACCCCAACCGATGGCGGAATCATCGAGGTGCCACGTAGTGACGATTGTTCAAAAGCTCATGGTACTAAAATGTAAATATTTATTGAATAAACAAAATTGTCTTACATGAAAATGGAAATTACATTGTCTAAATGAAATGTAAATATTGAAATAACTGAATTAAAATAAAGCACTAAATGTTCCTTGCTAAAGCACTAGATCAAACTGCACCTGAAACATGTACAAAAATAGGTTTGGTCAACATATGAAATGTTGGTGAGCATTCCTAGATTTGATATATATATAGTAGGTTAAAAAGTTATACATTCAAGTGCAAGCTACAGTGCAAATATGTAAACTATGTATCATACAAATGAGCGAAATCAACCCTGTGACTGTATAAGTACTGTATGAACTGTAGTGTACTCACCAATAAATGGATGATAACTTAACACTGGCCACGGATTCTCCGATGAAAAAGGGGGAGAATCAACCTAGGCGGGTTGTCAATCCAAATAGCGCTATCCAATGTTAAGGTCGGCTTGTACCATGTTAATGATTTCACTAAGTACAAATGTAATCCACATGTATTGTCTAAGCATAAAGCACGTTGTAAGCAATGCACATAGTACTAGAATTGTATTTGTAAAAAAATGTAAACTTGTATTTGAAATTGTAATAGTGTACATGTAACACCCCAAAAATGTATAAAAGCAAAAGGGTAGGAATACTCACTGTTCACGTAATAACTTGAAATTGAACTTGGACAACGAAATATGAATTGAGATTACTCCCAAATGATCAACCTAAAGTAATCGATAATGTGTAAGGGAAATAACTCTAGGATATATGTATTTCTAGGGCTTCGAATTAGGGATAAAACGTTTATTTGTTTATTAAACAAATTGTTTATTAATTATGAGAAATTTAATGAATAAAATAAACAAAAGTCTTTTTGTAAAATTTTAAGTTGAATAAAGTCACAACATAAGGTTTTAAGTATGAAAATAAATTTTATAAAATTATTTTCTTGAAAATAGAATATTTATTCTAATTATTTCAAATTGTCAAAATACGACTTTAATATCTAAAAATATTAAAATCAAATAATTTCTGAATGAAAAATTGTATTTCAGTTCTAGATAGTTAGAAATAATTTATATAAAATTTTGGTACAAAAATATTGAAAAATGGATTTATTATGAATTATTTATGATTAAAACTATCAACAATTTAAAAAAAATATTAAACAAACGGTTTTTTCAGAAATAAAAATTATTTCTGAAATGTATATAGTTATACAAGTTTAGGATAATTTTTGTGGAATTTAACAAAGTCGTTTTGATATTTTTATAGAATTTTATAATTTTAATTGAATAAACTTGTAATATTTATAATATATATTAAATAAATTATTTTTGAAAAACTAAAAATTGGATGATGAACTTTATCAGTGGAAAAGCATAAAATAAAAATTTATAGAATTTATAAATTAGTTTTAGTATTTTAAAACGATTTTTAAAAAGAATGGAGATAATATATGTATAAAGAATAACCAAAAAAAAATTGTTTGCACATGGTGGGGGTCGAACCCCAGACCTGATCCGGCTCAATGGGTTTAGTCAAAAGCCCAACCATCTGGTCTATGATTCATTTCGTGATAGATTCTGATTTGAAATAATTATATACACAAACAACAATGGTGTTCTTCCCCAATTTATACCAATCGAGCCCTAGATTTCCATTTGATTAAATCACACAATGTTAACCCAATTAATCATGGGGGAAACATTGTGTGTAGGTCGATAATGAAAACCCACAACAATAATCAAACTTACAATGACGAATTGAAGCAAGAACACGAGTCAACAGGAAAAGTCAACGCGAATAAAAAATGCTTTGATTCAGGACGATTTGGTGTTTGATAGTGAAAGGTGTTATAGGGGTTCTCTTAGTCGCATGTAGGTGTGTGTATGTGCAAGTTCAATTGAATCAAAATCGAGTATTTATAATGTGTTGATGTGAGTTGATATGGAATGTTAATAATGTCTTTGACTCACTAATTGATTGTTGAAAAGATGGTCTACACGCGTTTAAACGCGTTAATGGTGTTATTCAGTCAAATGAAATGCATTAAATGGTGATTAAAGCCACTAATTTAGCTGCTGATTTTCCCCTTTTTGTTCCCTTGTGTCGCACAGTCAACAGGGAGGGCAAGGAAGAAGGTGGATTAGTTCTTAGATGGGGTTAAATAAAATTAAGTTTGGGTTTAAATCAGAAATGAGGTGTGGCTCAGGTGGTAATGCGCGTATGTGTGTTTGCTGGCCGGCTCGGGTTCGAGTCCGGTCAGAGGCAAAAGGTTTTCTTTATTTTTTTACATATAAGGGGGAGAAGGAATGGGCCGGACTAATGGGCTCTTGTGGTTACTGGGCCGAGCAGCCAAGGGAAAATGATAAAGGAAGGTTGGGTTTGGATGTTGGGCTTCAAAGAAAAGAAAGAGGGTTGGTCTTGGGTTTAAGAGTGGTTAGACTAAACATTATTAATCATTATTATTATTATTATTATTATTATTATTATTAAAAAAATATATATATATATATATATAATGAAAAAGTGACGGATGTCACACATATTGTGTTAATTGTTGGATGATTTCAACAAGTTTCCATTTTGGGTAAAGTTTACATGCATTGATGTGACATTTCCATAATTTGCCATTTTGGGTAAGTTGTAAAACGGACTGATTTCAAAGTAAAATTAGTAGGGTTTTGTGGGGATAGGTTAACGATGTTTGACAGCTGTGATTTGTGGCGTTTCGTGACATTTTCAGAATGTTTAGATGAGATTTGGTGCGTTTTGGGTGTTATTGCAGACCTGAGGTCGAACTTGAGACTCATTCGACCAATCGTGAGGTCGAACCAAGATCAGAAGGGTCAAATGAACTTCTATCAGGTCGAAGAAACTTCATTTTGGTCGAATTAACATGTGTTAAAGTCGAATGAACATGTGTTAGGTCGAATGAACTTGTGTTTAGGTCAAATTAACATGTGTTAGGTCGAATGAATTTGCGTATAGGTCGAATGAACATCATATGGGTTGAATCAAGACCCATATGGGTCGAACCAACTCCTAAATATATTGATTCAACCTTACAATCTCGTGTGTGCAATTTTTGATGCAAACTAAGTGTTATACTTGAACCTTATGTGTAATCTATATGTACTTGATTAGTTTATGTAATGAGTCACCAACGGGATGTCGGGTCTGTCTGGTGTGTCGGGTCAACAGTCAAACACGTTTTCAAACATACTTAGTCGCGATCTGGACAATCGGGGACTAGTTAACCTAAGGGTTATTAGTAAAAACACTTATGCAAACTTTTATGATAGATCGCCGGTATTTGGGACTATCAAGAATGTGTCTTTGTTAAGGAAAACAAACTAAGGTGTGAGTGTCACAACCATTCTTTACTGTTTTCATACTTTTGGGGGAGAAAAATGCGGTACTAAACTTACAAACTTTTAGACCAATATATTACATTATATCACATGGATACTTAGTGACATTTATTGATTGGTAAAGACCCTCTCAAACTTTTAGTGAACCATTAATATGTGGATACATAGCGGGGAAAGTGTGAATAGATCTATTGGGCCTGGCAAGCCCCACTCGGGCCGATTGGAGGTCGGTGGCGGGTGCATATTTGTCCTACCAAACTCTACGGCACTGGGTGATGAACCGGTGATGGGTATAGAGGCATTCTAATGTTCAGCAGTGGTTCACGACACTATAGTATTATGTAACGATGCCTAGCTAGCATCAGGTATAGATGTAAGGATTGTTGGGTCTAGATTACAAACTTTATCTCTGTGACTCACTGGCACCGTATGTGTTGACTAACTTTGCATGTTTTCTCAGGTCGCTAAGGTAGCAAGGAGTCTTAGGCGCACTGGGGTCTCACCGTGTCTCACTTGGGTCTTGCATGTTTTGAACTTGTTGGTTAAACTACTTACTTTTGGATTTGGTTTGTTAAACTTATTATGCTTCCGTTGTCGTTGTCTTGGTTTATGGAACTTTTAAACTGTGTGGTTGGTTTATTACGTTATTTTCATATCATATAGTTGTCGCTTATTGTGACCGTTTACTTTGATCCTGGTATGTCACGCGCTTTGCGGTAAAATCCCACAAGTGGAATTTGAGGGTGTGACACACGGAGTGCAAAGAAACAACCCACAATTTCCCGCTCCAGTTGTGAATCTGAATATCGGGCTATGGCTAACATTGCTGCAGAGATCATCTGGCTCACTCATCTTCTTCGTGAGTTTCATGCGTTTCATGACGCTCGTCCCACTTTACTTTGTGACAACAAGAGTGCCATCTTTTTAAGTCAAAATCCAGTCTCTCGCAAACGTGCTAAGCACATTGATATTGATTATCATTTTGTTCAAGGGCTCGTGTCTTCAGGTCATCTTCACACGAAGTTTGTTCCATCCAATCTCCAGGTTGCGATTATTTTTACCAAGAGCCTCTCCCAGCCCTTATTTGAAAAGTTTTGTGGCATGCTGCGAGTCGGACCCCCACCTGTTCGATTGCGAGGAGTATCAGCATAACATAAATTAATTAATGATTTATGTAATATTATTTTGTAATCAATGTGCATTATTTGTTTCCTAGTATAGGACCTCAATGTACTCTATATATTGTATTCTCTCAATCAATAATAACTCGGTGATTTGAGTCCTTAAAGTTTTGTTTTTACCTATCGAAGGATATTACCTGTCACTGATACTCATTTATTGTTGAGTACTAAAATCGATTATAGTATAGCCATGGATTTCATGAGTGAGAATGTAGGCTTAAAAATCAGATTTTTTACTTGTACTATCTTTAAAAAAGATTTAATAAATTTATAATTCGTGGGACGTTCTATGGGTTCGATTGGGTTCGAGACGTTATGTGGGACATTTTTAGACGGGTTGGGATCTCAACCAAGAAGGAGGCCCATGTGAACTTCCTCTCGGATCCCGCAGTAGGGAGATCCACCCTGCGTCTAGCAGATCTCCTTGTCTTTAGGCGGGACGGGGGGAAGCATGCTTGTGTTGACCTGACAGGTGTATCTCCTCTAGTTGGGTTTAGTGATAGTGGGTTTGTAGTAGGGCAAGCGGTGCGGAAAGCAGAGGTGAAGAAGGTAGAAAAGCATGTTAAAGCCTGTGAGGAGAACCAACACGTTTTCGTACCCCTGGCTTTTGATACCTTTGGCTCATTAGCACCGAAGGCTACCCATTTCCTAACCACGGTCCAACGAGATATTCATAGTAGTGTCTCGACTCCAGGTAGGCAAGATTACGTTTTTAGTATATCAGGGTTTTCCATTCAGAGAGGGGTGGCGACACAGGTTGTTGCCCGCTTGCTCACTATCTTAATGTAGTTTTCTCAGTTATGCAATGAAAATTATTTTGTTTGAAAAAAAAAATCTTAGGGTATTTATTCATCATCTCAAGTTGAGCAATGTAGTCGGTTATGTAGCTTTAGTTATATAAAAAAGAATGATGTATAAGATAGTTGCCTTGTTTCAAAAATTAAAGGTCAATTTTTTTAAGAAGTTACTATATATCTATAAGTGATGAGGTTGATGAGTTGATCTGTCACACCCCGATTTTACCACATCGGTTGTGACGTTTGGTACTTTTGCTACGCAGCGGAAATATGCATCTAAAACCTTTCGCTTTTCGAACGCCATTTCTAAACCCTTTAGGAATCCCCAATCCCAAGACGTCGCCTACTCCAGCCGTGCCGTTACCAAAATTTAAACCTGAAAGACATGCTTAAAAAGGTCAACATACTATGCTGGTGAGTTCACTGAGTTTATAAAAGCATTTCATAAGTTTTGAAAGATCAATCCCGTTACTACTATGATTGGAAACCATTACTAAAAAGATGTTCCGTGTGTTGCTGCCTGTGTGGGCTACTGTCATACCCGGTAGGCCCTGAAGTTAGAGACAATATGCACCCGTCTGACCTCTAGTCGACCCGGGTAAGGTTTGTCTGACCCAATAGATCTATCCACATTTGCACCGTTATGTACCCCCATATTAGTGGTTTCCTTAGGACTTGGAAGTCGTATAGTAAACAAGAGATAACCATAGCATAACATGATCTTTACGTATCCAAAAATGTGTATCATGTTTCTCGCCCCATGAGAAAGTGTGTGAAAGCGGGCTGTGAAACTCACCTTAGGTTGCGTTCTTCTCGAATAGATGATCCGACAATGAAATGATAGTCCCTAATACCGACGACCTATCATGAAATGTGTATAAGTGTCTAGACTATCAACCAATAGGTTAACTAGTCCCCGATTATCCAGATCATGACCATGTATGTTTGAAAACATGTTTAAATGTTGATCTGACCACACAAGACAGACTCGACATCCCGTTGGTGACCCATTACATCAGTTGATCAAGCATACACCGTATACACACAAGCAATGCACATAAAACACTTAGTTTATATCAAATGTTCACATTTTCACATGTGGGTACGAATGGAAACTTTCATCTCTCATTCGTACCCTTAGTTAGGTCGAATGGAAAATGATTTGTTTCATTCTCACCCTTGATGGTACGAATGAAAACTTCATTCGACCTATTTGTTTGTTGCACTATTTTGACTAACAAAAACCCTTCAAAACTGATCGAAAACTTCACGAAATGCAACAAATCACAGCAGTCAACCTTATCTATCCCACCCAGATGTAACTACACCTATTTCACACATAAATCCGTTCATTTCACAACTTTTCCTAAAATTGCAAATTATGGAGATGTCACATCAATTGCATTAAACTTTACCCAAAACAAAAACTTTTGAAATAACATCATGTACAGATCGATAAGCACAGATTTACATGTATTAGTGAATCCCTAATCATACTATCATCATCATATTCATGAACAAACCCTAGATCTAGCATAAAACCCCAAAATGGGTGAAAATCCATTAAACATAAATTAATCAACTACACACCCATGAATCATGTTCCAAATCAATCCTAAATCATTTATACAACATCTACACATCATTTTATAAACATATAACACATAGAACAATCATCCAACATCATTAATATTGAGGTTTTTATAAGAAAACTCATTATTTAAGTATGGATCCAGTTTAGAAAGATGTTAGAAAGGTTTTTACTTAAGAAAACACATTTAGATCAGATCCGGACACTTAGGATTTATCAAAAAATGTGAAGAAATGGATTAATAATGGTTTAGATGATAAACACATATTAAATCTTCACTTGTTTTACAATCCTTAGCAAGATGACCTGCCCGCTGACAACGATTACATCAGAACTTTTCACAAGCCCTGACATGATGATACCCATACAGATTACACTTCGGGTTCTTCCCACCATATCCCCTTGCTTCTGACCAGACAATGACCCTATTGCTTCGAACTTCCTTGACTGCTGCTGAGGCTGAACTGGAGTCGAATTCTTCCTAGAATTGTCCCATTCCCTCTTGTTGTTCTCAGGGGCTTTAAAAGCAGCACCCCTAGGAGACAAGACAACTTCTTCAACCTTTTGATTGGTTAGCTTACGAGCCAATATCTGATCGGATCCTTCCATCCGATCCAAATCTTGTCAAATCTTAGTTTTTAAAGTATAACACGATTTATAATGCATTAATATTAATGGTTGTTGCAAGAGATCACAAATGAATTGGCATGATATGCTTTAAACAATGTCGTATACTTGCTACCATCCTTTATTTTATATTTTCTAACCATTGTGTCATGTGTTGGTTAATATTCAGATTTAGGAATGTGTTGAAAGAGGAGATAGAAGAATGCCTACAAATTGCTCAAAAATGAGTGCTTTAATGGATCCAATATATACTTTGGCTTGATAAAAATTAGCATGTCAGCTTAGTCACCTGACACTTAATTAGTAGATAAATATTTATTTAAGAAGGGCTTATTCGAATCACAACCTTAGGTACCTAGGTGTACTATTGAATCTACATTTTTGCGTTTTATAAATAATCACATTATTATATTGCAATTTGTATTTGGATATCGTGACAACGCGCGGATAAACCTACTAGTATTGATATATATAGATATAGATTATTATTTTGCCACCCAAAAAATTTCAATAAATATTTCAATTAATTTTCATGTAGTTTAGTTACTATCTTTGAAATACACGTAAAGATGGCTATTTAACAAACATAATTAACTTGCCTGGTAATTGATAAAGTAATGAGTCTTCCACTACTAACGTACCCACATGGTAAAGTAATTGACATATGTTAAACTAATTTAAAAAACTAGCCAAAAAATTGTGGAAAAAGACGTTATGACACCACACTATTGACAGACAGGGTCAAACAACTTGTCTGTCGTGCTCATATGATTAACAACAGTAAATTTGTATATGTCCACTAATGCATCTCAATCTTAAAGGTATGTTCAATGCATCCTTTCTATTCATTGCTTTTTTACCACCCTAGATATACATGTCATTAATTATCTTAAGACTATGTGTTGTGAGTTTGGTAGAGGTGTTCTAAAATGGCTTTAACAAAAAATAAGTATTGTCACGTGCGTCATGCAATAACTCTTTATTTAAGCAAAAATCCCAATGCCCCCTTGAAAGTCTAGTTAAGTTCCCCGATTGTCCTTCTTAAAAAGTATAATCAGTCCAGTACCACTAACCGAGTCCCCCACCTTGTGCAGTGCATGCACCTTGCGTGTAATGTATGTGGTATAAGGCGCCACCCCTTCTAAATCCACAACATATAGTCTAAGGTATGCTAAACCATACAGAACAAACTTAACTTCAGCTATAATGCATAAAGTTTATATAATCTAGTTATCCACTCTCTTTCCCTTTCTCATTTCGTATTATTGTTTTCGTGTATCTACTACTAAGCTCTTCATTCATATATTACTGGAGTAGTGATACGCCATTAAAGATTTATAAATAATAATAATAATAATAATAATGGTTATTTTATCATTTAAAACTATAAAGTATTAAATGTGAGGTTGTGAGTTTAAATCCTTACAAATACAAGGTTAGGTGAAAATAAGGTGGTATAAAATTTGTTGTTAAAAAAAATAAAGCATCAAATAATCTAACAAAGTTTAAACATGTTTTAATGATTAAATGTTGACAAAAATAAATCCAGAAAATGTTAGCTAATTAAATATTTTTTTCAACCACTACACAAAATAAGACAAGGGTATTGAGTAGTGATCGAAAGAACAAAATGCTGGTCCAGTTAGAACATGTGTTGTCAACATAAAATTTGGAAATAAATATATAAATAAATGATCTCCATTAGAGGATCAACCCCATCCATCTCCCACCCCTACCCTATCTCAATCCAAATCTAACCCTAACCCATAAATCCTCTAATCTTTATCAACCCAACCAAGGAAAGAGAGAGAGAAACAAGCAACACAAAAACCCCACATCATTCCTCCTAACTCTCAACAATATTATTATGCAATCTCTTTCATAACCTAGCTAGATTAATATCCTCCTAGCTACAGGAACTACATACTTTAAGCTAACCATCTTAATCATTTACTCTTCAATTAGATTTTGTGGATCTTTAAATAATCCACTTATCAATCTTTGTTGGGTAGAAGTCAATACTTTTCAATCTTGAATCAAAACCCTAATTTGTTTCTTGCTTTTTGCTCGGTTAATTATCTGAAAGAAGATCAAGATCAATGGATCAGATGACGCATGGTCACTCTCTCCCACCCCCTTTTCATACAAGAAACTTTAATCTTCATCAGTTTCAGCAACAAAATTCGGAAGATGAACAAAGTGGAACAAGTGGTCTCAACATGGGACGTCAAAAGAGAGACCGTGATGAGAATAACAACGACGAGTTGTTAAATGGAGGCGGCGGAGGTGGCAGCGATGGAAAAGATGGAGAAATCTCGAGGCGGCCGAGGGGAAGACCGTCGGGTTCGAAGAACAAACCGAAACCGCCGATTATTATCACAAGAGATAGCGCCAACGCGCTTAGAACCCACGTCATGGAAGTCGCCGACGGCTGTGATGTGATGGAAAGCATCACAACCTTTGCACGGCGACGCCAGCGTGGGGTTTGCATTATGAGTGGTAGTGGAACGGTGACTAATGTCACTCTCCGACAACCATCATCGCCCGGTGCAGTTGTGACACTACACGGGCGATTTGAAATCTTGTCATTGTCAGGGTCCTTTTTGCCTCCGCCAGCTCCACCAGCTGCTACCGGCTTGACTATTTATCTAGCCGGTGGACAAGGTCAGGTGGTTGGTGGAGGTGTAGTTGGGGCCCTTCTAGCTGCTGGCCCTGTAGTTATCATGGCGGCGTCATTTAGTAACGCCGCCTATGAAAGGCTTCCTCTCGAGGAGGAAGAAACTACTTTACCAATCCAAGGTGGCTCCTTAGGATCTCCGGGAGCCATCAATCCACCACAACAACAATTATTAAACGATCCTTCACTCTTTAATGGCATGTCTCAAAACCTACTCAACTCAATTCAATTACCAAATGATGGTTATTGGGGAATCAACGGTGGTAGCAACGGCGGTGGCAGCGGTGGTGGTGGTCGTCATCCATTCTAACTATAACGTCAAAGATTGAATGTACAACATCCTCTTGAAAATCACACAAGAATTGTACGGTCAAATATACAAGATATTTAGGGTTTATTCTTGAGGATTTGAAGTGTTGAGAGATTTCAGGTTTCATTCTTTTACCCTTGTATTCCTAATTTGTGTCAGCTTTTTTTGCTTCTTAGTTAGATAGAGACTTTTTTTAATTAATTGTTATGAGCTTGATATTAGTACTATTGGTGATTATGATGATCATATATATGCGTTATAAACTTGGATTGAAACACATCTTAATTTGTAAATTGTTGTTTCTTTGGTAATTGTTCATGAGTTTAAATATTTGCACATAATTAAGTTATTTCTTGTTATATATATATATGACTGAAATCTACAACTAATACATATAGTTTGTATGCTATATATATATAATGGAGATGGTCTATATCATTTAAATGAAACCCAAAATGAAATATTGTTGAACGGTGAAAGTAAACCGAACCTAATACTTCTCTACTTTGCCAAGTTTCTCATTTAATATGAATATATATTTTATGCAAAGATTAGGTACGTAGTCTCAAAATCTCCAAGCTTTTTTCCTTTTTGAATACTATTTTGTTTGAGGGTACTGATCTGAATTACTACTTCTAACAATTAGATATAAATATAAAACAAGCCTATTAATCGCATAATATACTAGCAAATATACGTACGTAGGACATTATAATTATCTAACTACACTTTGCATACTAGCTAGATTTAACGATCTATGGTATTATTGTACATTGCTAATTAAAAATGGAAAATATTAAACTACTTGTTGCATGGATGATTTCGACTCTCACCATTAGCGCTAAGAGAACAAGGTGTCCGAGTGATATAAAATTTAAGCCTAGATTGCAAATTTTAAATATATACATAAAAAACAGTTATTTTTTTAACAGCGATTCTTTTTTTCTTTTTCTTTTTATTGTATTGTAAGTTTTGAAGCTACAACCAGTTGCAACTTCGGAACTGATATGTTTGTGGATTAATAATCAGGGAAATTGGATTTTAATAACCTAAACTATTCAAATTTGGCCGATGACACCCACCAACTAAAAAATTGGTCATATATAACCTGAACTATTAACATGTTAGATTTTAACACCCACTAATGGTTAAGTCACTAACGCCGTTACTGGGTTCGCTGACGTGACACCAGTTGCTGATGTGGCATGATGATGTGTCACTCCACGTCAGCACACCCGCTAACGTGGAGTGACACATCATCATGCCACGTCAGCAACGGATGCCACATCAGCAAACCCACTAACAGCGTTAGTGGCTTAACCGTTAGTGGGTGCTATAATCCAAAATGTTAATAGTTCAGGTTATATATAGCTAATTTTTTAGTTGGGGTTGCCATCAGCCAATTTTATATAGTTTGGGTCATTAAAATCAAATTCCCCTAATAATTAAGGTGTGCTTCCTTTTTATTGTAGGTTTTATTTGTGTGTGGTTAGTTCCAACTGAAAAACTAATTAGAACTTGAAAATCAAAAAATTAGTATCAACTATTAATTTTTATTTGTGTGTTTTCCTTTATTTCTTTTAACTAAAAAGTTAGTATTATAAAGAATTATATGTATGTCATGAACTACATATATATTCCCGTTTGATTGGCTAGACGTTCTTTTCTTGTCTCCTAATAGCTAGCACGTCCTATGTGACGTGCGGAGCCTATAGAATGTTGTTTTGATTATTCCCACTCTGACGTGTGAATGGTGGATCATTGCGCGCGCACGAGCACACATCTCTTCCGGTGTTTTAAGGGTAAAACAATTTGAGCGATTATTTATCTATACGTACTTACGTTATGGATCTCTAGGATTTCCCTATAGGTACGTTATTTGGTTATTTCTCTCAGATCATATAGCTTTAAAAAATTTAAGTGTTAACTTGATATAAATGCTTTTCTGATATATTTTACCAAAGTAAGCGGTTCTAAATAATGACAAAGTAATTATTCTAAAGTTAAAAATATATAGTAATAAATATACAGTACTTTTTTTTATAAGATCACGCGTAGTTGAGCGTGAAAATAAACGCCTCTGCCTACCTTGGAAGAATTTGATTGGCTCCCAAGAAATTGGCAAATTTCACGCCCAAGTAAAGCAAAAAAATTTAACGCCAAACTGAAAAATTGAAGAAAAACACTCCCAGGGTAGTGTTCCGGCACTTTGGGGGTGAAGGGGTAGGGTATCAGCGCCTAGGCGCACCCTACCCTCCAAGACTAATCTCCGCAGATCAGCAAAGCTACGCGGAGACAAAGGTAACTATCGAGCGCTACCAAATCGCCGTTTCTCGTAGAGACCACCCGCGGAGGGTTAACAGTCGCCTCCGCCGTGGTGCAGCTCCCCTGAAGCCCCACTTACTGCACATCTCCCTGGGTGTCAGATGTCACTTCAGCTTATCTTCCAGAAGAAGATAAGCTGCCTGACACCCACTAGGAGGAAAAAGAAGACCCTGCAGTCCACAACATTGCGACACGCGTACCAATGACAGGGCGCTGCCCCTGACGACCAATCACGAGGCGCCACGTGGACCAATCACAATGCGTCATTCTTGGTTGGTCTGCTTTATCAAACTATGGATCCAAATCAAACTAAATGGGCTTCTAGAAGACCGGCCCAACTCCTGGGCCCAGGCCCAATGCTCCAAAAGTGGGCCACGAACCTCCGGCCCACAAGACCTCTATAAAAGGGGGACCTCCAAAGTCCACACCTTTTAAAAGGCCGAACAATTCTCCAGTCACGGATACACACTTGTATTGGCGATTTGTAATTCTCTTTTTATACTTGTAATCTTTCGAGTAATAAAGATCGTACTTTACAGTGGACGTAGGTCGACGAGACCGAACCACTTAAACTTTGTATGTTTAATGTATTGTTTACTAACTTATTATATACCTAATCGGACCACGGATCTATCATCGTTGTGAGCAAAGGATTACATCCTGTAGCGAGCACGAGTAGCCACCCCCTCATTATACTCGAGTCATACTCGTTGTTTTGGGGCGTTATGGGGCAAAGAAAACATCCAATTTCTTCTCCTCCACTACGGGTGGTCTAAATAAATGATCTCCTCCGCTACGGGTTCTCTAAATAAATAAATGTAGTAGGAAGATTTTGTTGCTACAAATTCTAAATTTAGAGAAAATATATAATATATGTGTGCGTGATTTTCTTTTGTCGCATTATATATAGTGAGTTTCAGCATCTTTGACGATGCGAACGTGCACATAGAGAAAGACAGTTGAAAATGTCATTCCCCAAAACACAGGTTGCATGGGTGAGTTGTGGAAGGTGCATTAAAAGTTGTACGTACTTTGTATGCACTTGTTAAACAGAAGTCAGTAAGATGCTTCGTACTGAAGCAATCACACGCCCCTTTGTTTTGCTTTTTAGAGACACCTCACTAACTGTCGGCCTATCTCTATCTCTACAGTCAGTAATTTTTCATGAGAAAATACTACAAGGATTTTAGTTTTTTAGGATTTTAGGATTCATACACCCTCTGACATTATAGTTGGGGGTGTATGACATCACATTCTGAGTATGTGATAGCTTCATGTTAGTCTGTGATATGGGTCAAGATGTATGAATTCTAATTATAGGGCCTAAATACTTACTATAAAACTTACTATTTTCAACTCTTTTCTAACTACTAGCTAGGTACTTTACTTATTGTGGTTGGTGGCCCAATGGTAGAAGCAAAGCTTTTAAAAACACCTAAATAGGAGGTCATGGGTTCAAGTCTTACAAGGAGAAGAAATTTGCCGTTCAAAAAAAAAGCTAGGTACTTTACTTACTAGCTACACTTAGGACTTTAAACAAACTAAACGTTTAGCGAACAGTTTGTAAAATATTTGGCGGGAAGTTCATTGGTGTTCGTTTGTTTAATAAATGAATAAACACAAAAAAGAAATTTTGTTGTTTTAATTAAACAAACGAACATGAACAAAGTCCACGTTCGTTCATTTATGTACGTGAACGTTTGGTAACGTGTTTGTTTGCATTCGATAGTTCATTAGGGTTTTTAACTTTTTATTTTTAATTTAAGTACTTCAAGTTTTCTAGTAGTAGATTATTTATTATATATTAGTGTATCACGTATTATTATTACTTTAACTATTTTGATTAACTATTATTTTTTATGGATTAAACAAGTACTTCAAGTTTAATATGATAATTTTGTGTTTTTATGAGACATTATGTGATGAAGATTATGTCAAATATATTTGGGTAATTGGATTAGTATATTTTAGGTAGACAATGTTCGTGATGAAATTTCCGGAATTATATATGTGTTAATTTGTGCTCGATTTTGTTCAATTATGTCTATTTGTGTTCGTTTACGTTCAAGGGCGTAACTCTTAAGGGGCGGCCGACCCCCTGAATTTTCGCTCAGAAGTTCCGATTATATAGTATTCGTATAGAAATTTTTTGGTATATACGGTTTCGACCCCCGAAACTAGTGATTTTCGACCCTCCGGTGACTTCCAACCCCCCGAAGTTTCAGGTCAAACTTCGCCACTATTTACGTTCATTTGTGATGGCTTTTGTTTGACACCTAAATTTAACAAATAAAGACAAATGAATATGAACTTGATTATTTCCTTAATAAACGCACACAAACAAAAACATGTTCGGCAAATGTTCATGAACAGTTCGTGAACATGTTATTTTCTTAACAAACAAACACAAACAAAACCTTGTTTGTGTTCGTTCGTGTTTGTTTGGTTCGTTTATAGCCCTAGCTACACTACTTTACTCTTAACTTACACCAAATTAATAGCTACATTACTCTTTAAGTTACACCAAATTAATACCAATTAACTTATCTCATGTTACGAATTGAGCTATTATATTAAAAAACAAAGGGAAAATGGATTTTAATACTCCTAACTATCGCCTGTTAGCGGATAATACTCCCAACTATCACTTTGGCCATTAGCACTCCAAACTTTCAACTTGTTGGATTTTATCACCCCCAAACTAAGTGAGGTCTAACCCAGTTAGTGTTTGTGGCCAAAATGTAAAAAACAAAACTTAAGGGGCATTTTTGAAATTAAACCTTTAACTTATAAAATCCCCCCCCCCCCTCATATTCTGCAACAAACCCCCCCCCCCCCTTCTCTCTCTCTCTCTCTCTCTCTCTCTCTCTCTAAACCACCACCACCACCCTCACCAGAAACCACCACCACCTTCCACCGAAAACCACCACCACCTACCACCACCCTTCACCTTCATCCACCTACCACCACCTTCACCGGAAACCACCACCTACCACCACCTTCAGCGGACAGAAAGGAGGAAGAAGACGACGGTGACTGTCGTGAACCCTTCGTAACCCACCCATTTCTAATTAATAGGACAGTCACCGAGTTGTGGTGACTGTCGTGAACCCTTCATAACCACCCGACTGAGCCACCCTTTCAATTGAAGATGAAAACAATACAGATGATAAACATAGTCATGAGGCTTTTAATCCTCAACAAAAACCAACCCTAAAAGCTATAATAATCGACTGGACTAAGGTGATGTTTGGGTGGTTGATGGCCGGAGGTCAACCGGAGAAGATGACCGGAGGTCAACCGGAGCTCTCCCTCTCTTCCAACTTTCTCTCTGTTCACGTACTCTCTCTCTCTCTCTTCTATCTCTCTCTGTTCACGTACTATCTCTCTCTCTCTCTCTCTCTCTCTCTCTCTTCTATCTCTCTCTCTTCACGTCGGAGAAGATGAGGGTGTTTGGTTGAGGGGTTCGGCCACCGGAGTTCGGCTGGTGGTGGAGAAGACCACCGGTCTTCCTCTCTCTGCGTCTCTCTCTCTATCTATCTGAACACTCTCTCTCTCTCTCTGAACTCCCTCTCTCTCTCTCTCTCTCTCTCTCTGAACTCTCTCTCTCTCCGCCTCTCTCTCTCTTTCTCTCTCTCTCTCTCTGAACTCTCTCTCCCTCCGCCTCTCTCTCTCTCTCTTTCTCTCTCTCTCTCTCTCTCTGAACTCTCTCTCTATCTCTCTCTCTCTCTCTTAGAACTCCCTCTCTCTCTCTCTGTTAATATATATAGATATAGATAATAATAATAATAATAATAATAATAATAAAAAGTTTCGAAAATGTCCCAAAGTTTAGATTTTTACATTTTGGCCACAAACACTAACTGGGTTAGACCTCAGTTAGTTTGGGAGTGATAAAATCCAACAAGTTGAAAGTTTGAAGTGCTAATGGCCAAAGTGATAGTTGAGAGTATTATCCGCCAACAGGCGATAGTTGGGAGTATTAAAATCCATTTTCCCAAAAACAAAAGCGTATTCACTATAATGACTTTAAGCGTATTCATATATCCTTGTGATATATTTATACATTTGGAATAACTTTACTCTTAATTTAGTATAATACGTATATTTTAGTTGTGAATCCATTTTTGTTTTGTGTATCATATACTTGTTTGCCATTACTTAAAGAGTTAAAGTCCTACGTGACCCGCAATCACGTATTAACTTTTCCCTCAGGTATCATCTTTACACACCTATTCGGTTAGAGGTTTTGCTGACGTGTCAATTGGATTGTAAGCATTTAGGTGTTGTCTTATGGCAAGGTAAGAATGTGGTAACTAAAGATATGCAAATGATTATTATAAGGAGCTAGCTAGGTTGAGGAGTTTGGTTTTTGAGTGGCTTGGATCTTCGTAGTGAAAACGTGTAACATGAGTCATGAGGTCGAGAGTAACGCCTCACCAACACATAAGCCATTCATCAGTCGTGCACTCGTGCTCTCGTGTGTGCCAAACCATCCATAAGTAGAACATGTCACCGCTGGTTCATAAACTACACCGAAAGAAAGTTTAGCGATGAAAACATCTACATACCTCGTTTTATAACCAACGACCATAATTAGAATTTATGATTAAATCAATAAACATTTGTCTTCGTAACCGATGATCTATGATAAAGTATTTTAAAATAGTTGGGTGTCCCAAAGTTCTTTGTTCAGGCCACATAATCACCAACCGTCGCCACACTTCTCTCTAACTAATGAGCTGCGTCGTAGCCACATAACTTTGTCTCTGCAAACCAGACCAGCCGCCACTTCTCGAGTCGAGACCATTGCGACCATTGCTCCTATCTCACCGGTGCGCTTCTGGTCGTCATTCCCAATTTATTCGATTCGGTAAGCTTCACAATTTATACTAACTTTTTGCATTTCGTTTTTTATTTTGGTCTTGTAAGTTGTTATGTGTTAACCAGGATGGTAATTGGTCGAACTTTACTGTATATTAAAATAAATCAAAGAAAGAGAAAGAGAAAGAGAGTTGATGTTTGTTGTTAGGTGTGTGTATAGCGTAAGTAATCTCGATGTGGGTATGGTTGTGTGATGTGTATATTGCATGTGTGTGTACTGCATGTAGAGGTGAGCAAATCGGTTTTTTTTTTGCCGAACCGATTTCGGTTCCAAACTGGTTCGCTACAGTACTGGTTCCTGGCCGAACCGGTTTCTGTTCCAAACCGGTTCGGTTTTGGACCAGTTTTGTCGATTCGTAAGACCGGTTTCGGTTTCGGTTTGTTTCGGTTTCGATTCATAATCGGATTTTTCGCGCACTTTTTAAAATCGTATAAATTACATAAAATTTAACTTTTAATAACTTTTAAGGTTTTTTAAAGAAGGAAATTGAATATTAATACAAAAAAAAAAAACAAAGTTTTATTTGTGTTTATGGCCAAAAATGTATTTTTCTTAAACCGGTTTCGGTTCGGTTTTTACCGGTTTCGGTCGGTTTTTAGCGATACCGGTTTCGGTTCGGTTCCGGTTTGTGTACCGGTTTCGGTTTCTTTTGACCGGTTTTTTCGCCGGTTTTCGGTTCGGTTAGGTTTGAAATTTTTTTAGTACCGGTTTCACGTGAAACCGGTTTTGACCGTTTTGGTTCGGGTTGGTTTTACCGGTTTCGGTTTCCGAACCGGTTTTTTTGATCACCTCTAACTGCATGTATGTGTATGTGTGTTGCCTTATGTGTTATGTGTGTTGTGGAGTAGATTATTGAAAGAGGGAAAAAAAATCAAAGAGTACCATATGGTAGACAAGTATTGGATGCTTCAAGAATTTGGGCCTGTTGTTATTTATTAAGTATATGGGCTATGTGAATTAATTTAGCAAATAATCTGTTAGGCTTTAAATTTTGTCACACAATAGAATGGATTGGTATAAAATAAAATGGTCATGCCATTTTGGGCCAAAAGCAACGCATGGATCAATTATAAAATCTAAGGTTTTGTTTTTCTCTTAAAAAGATGGAAACCGGTGTACAGAGATATACGGTTACAGCGGTTTTCAATTCTAAAACAGTCAATAAGTCCGTTTTGTGTGATCTACACATCTAATCCGATTAATCATTGGTAGTACCGCAAAATAAGTTAATCTGATAGTGAATACTAATGACCCGTCCTTTCGAGCTGTTGCCTCCACTCAGTTATCGACATATAAACATATATAGTAGTCAAGATTGGTATTAGTTGAACTAGTGGGGTGCCCGCGCGTTGCGGCGGAGACCACAACACTCTAATTGATGATTTTAAGGGTGTGTATAAGTTGTTGTTCGGTTCACTTCGGTTCCGAGCCATAATCAAAACAAAAAAATTTCGATCAAGATATTTCAAAAACCGATTGGTTTCAATTATTCATTTGTTCTAGTTTGGTTAATTGGTTATAAACATCGGTCCAACTGGTTTTCGATAAATAACCGAAAACTTTACTTGAGTTGGAAATGTGGACTTGAGTTGAAGTACTCAAGAAGGAGAACCCATTATTATTTATTTATTTATTTTATGTTATTGTCCAATCCTTTTATATGAATATTTCTAAATTGCTTTGCTTGAAATTCATTATAAACATAATCTTTCTTTTCCGATCATAGAATCCAGTGACCGTATAGTTTAAATTAGATTAGCCATACGTAGTAATTTCAAAATTCAAATCATTACCTCATGATTAAAAACACGACTTTCATTATTGATTTTTAGATTTCTATATAATATTATAAGGTTTATAAAACTTTAACTATTATAAAGTACATAGTTCTATATAAAATAGTATAACAAAACTTATACCATATATTATGAATTATTTTTTTATGTGTTCTATTTAATGTGTTTAAAATAATTGTAGAAATGAATGTCATATGTTGTCAAAAACATTTCATGACTCTTGATTATCTTTTAATTAAATATGGTGTTTAAAAGACAATTTTACCCTCATAAAGTAGTTATTATATGCATTGTGTGTTGTACCATATGTAATCAAACTTGTACCTCTTAAATTTTAAGAAGTCCTTATCAAATGTTTTATAATATAGTATAGATTAAATCTTTCAAGCTTATCATATATAACTCAAATAAAACATTACATAATTACAACTTACCAAAAATAAGTAAAGGAATAAGCATAATCATCATCACCTTACCTACCACAACCATAACCTATTCTCACCACAACGATCAAATGGCTAGAAACTCACAAATTAGTTTTCAAATAATGTCAATCCAATTTCTCTCTTCATCTCTTCAACCAGAGTTTAATCTTAACCGTTTTAACTCAACCTGAAAACTAGGACTTGAAGATAATGTACGCCGCGCAAGAATCCTAATATCCTCTCTTGAACATTCCCGTGAGATTCGAACAAGCTCCCATAAAGCACCCCCGGATATCATGTCTTTAGCATTTACTTCTGAAATTCCAAAAATTATATATAATAAGGTTCAAGTGAATGATAATTTGGTTGTTTAACTAACTAATCAACAATATAATACCATGTTGTGCCATGTGACAAAGAGCAAGCTCGATATGCCGCCTGATTGGTGAAGCTTCATTGTTCGCGTTTTTCACAATCCACGCTAGTGCACCGTCCTCAATCAAGAGGGATTTCCCCCTTTTAATTCCTTTAATTTTACAAGAAAAACAACAAATTAACCAAATTAGTATATATGGGCCAACACAAATATATTAAACCTTGCTGATGTGTCAAGAAAGTACCTTGAGTGGATGCTCTCGACTCGCATTTTGCAAAATTGGCAATTCCACGCGCGACTTGAGCAAGAACATCTGGATGTCTACATCTCACCATACTTAACAAGGCCTTAATACCACCTTCAGCTCTCAACACTAGCTGCAGTTTGTCTGTTTTTTTTTTTCTTTAATTATTAGCAATTTGAAAAAAGTAGTCGTTACATTTAAACTTTCATAATTACCGTTGCCACAAAGGTTAGCAATGGCTCCTGCCACCATTCGAAGAGTTTGAGGATCGTCAGCATTTTGTGCAGTCATTGCTAGCAAACTAATACCCCCTAGAGACATTATAAGCTCCTGGTTGGTTTCTGAAAACGTATTTCATTATTAAACTTTGAGATATGTAAAACGTTTAAAATGGAAAAGAGGGGAATAAGAATAAATGATTACCATTCATTGCTAGGTTTGCAATTGCACCTGCGGCAACTCGATGGATGTTTTCATCGTCAGAGCTTGTAAGAAGGCCTAACAAGGATGTAAGACCACCAGCTTCTACAATCTTTTCCTGATTGGTTGCTGATCAAATACAAAAGATCCAGTAATCAGTATATGTGTTTGGATAAATAGATAATGCTTCTTATTATCTGATTATTTAGTGGTTAAACCTTAAACATTGATGTGTTTCATACCACCAGCAACCCATCATTTTAAGCAAATTATGAGACTTTTATCCCTTTAAAAAAAAAGAACCAGCTTTTTTTATTACAAAAACATCATCACTCCATCTCTCGATTCCTTAAGAAACACAGAACACTCGAATTTTGATAATCCAATATTACAGTTTTAGCAGTAGAGCACATCCTAACCCACTATCTTCCATGGTTTTTTTATAGTTTATCTGATTCTGATTATTTAGCAATACATAGTGTCATTTTGAGAAGCAACAAAACACCTCATTATAAAATAAGTATACCTTCAGCCGCCAAATTTGCAATAACTTTCACAGCATGGATTCGCACATCAGGGTCTTCTGATTCCAGTAAGGATAAAATCTTTTGCAGTCCAACTGTCACAGAATATATTTCATTAACAAGTGACATAAACACAAATACATTACCATTCATAAAGGGAAATTTAATAATCACCTTGCTCAAATAGTTTTGCCACTGAGCCCTTTCCTTGCTCCCCAGCCTCCCCAGAATATTTAATCTGTGGCTGCCTAACAGGAGAGATGAGGGAACCCATGTCTCCAGTCATGTCTGAACTATGCTCACCACTCTCCAGCTGTTTTCTTGTCTAACAAGTAAAAATATATATATATAGTCAGACTTTAACACATCATGTTTCATTCTTATGCTCATGCACATACATCAGCATCAGCATTAAATACCTCATCAGCATCAAAACTTATTTGCAGCAGCTGATTTTGTAAGGTGGATATTTCTTCTTCAAGCTTCTCTCTCTGATGAACCTCATCTTCCAGCATCTTCCGTAGCTTTACTATTTCAGCATTTCCTGCCACCTGGAAAACCACGATTTATATTATCCATAGCCATATAAAAAAGATGAACATGGATTTTATATTAATTACAAAATTGTACCTCCGATCTTTTCATTTGGACTAATTGATTATGAAGATTTTTAACCTCTTCTTCTGCAGTTTTCCTTAAGAGTGTTTCGTTCTCCAGTAACTTCTTAAGTTCAGTAAGTTCTTCATTAGGTTTATTACGAAGGCTTTCTTCTTTGATTTTATTTGCTGCCAATTGCGCTTCAAGCTTCTTTATCGACTCCATACAGTCTCTTTGATATTTCAATCTTTCCTTCTGTAAATACAATACATAATAAGATAAGAAAAACCACAATATGCAATATATGGAAGAGTATCAATAATATTTCATGTAACTACCTCCAAGGAATCCGCAAAACTTTTTTCAGCTTGAGATATTTGTTTCTTGGCTTCAAGTGAGATTTTTTCAATCTCATCTTGATATGCTTTCTGCTGTCTTTCGTGTTGTGCAATGAGAGATTCTACTTGTACATCAAGCTTTCGGGCTAAACTTTTGTAATCAAATTCTTCCTTTATCTTCAACATATTTTCTACCTTCATAGCCTATGAGATCAAAAATTAATTAGTAAAAAATGGTTGAAACTCAAAAACATTTAAAATAATAAGTTTAAGCTTACTCTTTGCCCAAACATTATAGTGCTTGATGTCTCTCCTCTATGACGAGGAGACGGACCAATGGTTATGACAAGAGATGTTCTTGCTGTGCCTGCAAAATAAGTTATTAACATTAATTTGAATTACTACATATAATAAAGTCAAAACTATAAAATATGAAGTCAATTTTTGGTTAATAAATCTCACCTCCAAATGAATCTCGAAGCAATCTTGTAAGCTTGGAATCACGAACAGGAACATGAGAACTGTTCTCCGCCAATGCATTTATACATTTTCCAAGTGCGCTTAATGAAAGATTTATCGATTTAGCTTCCTCTAAGGTATGTCCTTCACTACCTAGAAAATAACACCAAAACGGGTGAAAAATCATTTGAAAATCTATTCCTATTTAACAAGGTCTCCGTCTATGGATATTAATCTATTATAAAGTCGGTACGTTGTCGCATATTTATAGATATTAAATGCCGTTAGTTATGGTTTGATACCTGACTTATCAATACGTTCAGACCCAGCAAGATCCACGACAATAAGCTTGCCCTTGCGTACTACCGGTGGCTTCATTGTTCTATTCATGTGAGACTTGCTAGTAACATTTTCACCAGAAACACCCACAGACTTCTTAACATGCACCTGTAGCATAATTGTCATTAATGTAATCAGTATTTTAAGTTCAAATCGAGGTAACAACATTTAACCACTTATTTTAGAATGGTTGCTTTAGTTCATGCCGGTAAAACAGGTAAACTGAAAAACGTTATTTTAAAACGAAATATAATCCAACAAATCATCTCATTAAAAAGTATAATTTATTATTGCAATAAAATTATGTTTGACACGCTAAGTATTTTGGCCAACCAGACCTGTACAGAAGATTTACCTGTTCTGACCCAAATCATTTTTTCATCTTGTTATGAACATCGATGTAATTCATTATTACTCACAAGCATCAGTTCTTCAGTCCGATTACAAGTTATTGAACCTATGAATCTATTCACTCTTTTTAATTTAATTTGGTGTATAGGCCTAAATCTTAAAAGGAGAAAAATAAAAGAAAAGATAAATAAATAAATATATCATTTCACTGTATCTCATTTAGTCAAATTCGAAAACCTGCTTTTAAATAACGAATATGAATATTATCCAGATTTAAATTCTTTTTGAGAAATGAACAGAAACCCCACTTCTAAATAAAGAATATGAATATTATTCAGATTTGAATTCTTGTCCTATCATGATATCAAATTCTCTAATATTTAGAACATATGATGAACAATTCTAAGCAGTACTGTGAAAAAGGAATGGCAAAAAATGACAGAATTAATATAAAATCTCACCATCAAAATGGCATGACTACGAGAAGATTCAGTATTGAGCTTGGTGTTAGTAGCAAACCGATGTGCTTCACCTAACCGTAGCAGTTCAACAAAACTGTGTTGGTCCCTAACCTCTATCAAGCTAGCACCAGGGAGTGTAATATCTCCAGTTTTTGGATCTTCCACTATACATAAATTATCATTAGTTGGATCAAGAAGATCTTGTATCGTCTCCATGTATAACTGCACGTATCAATACACAAGCTTGTATAACAAATTAAACCATACATCAAGTGAAAAACATTGTTTCATAATCTGATAATAACCTGTATATATGACACAGAGATAGAATCTGTTTCAGCAAATAAATCTTCCACTGCACGAACCATAATTCCGCGTGCAGAAGTATCTTCATCTCCAAGTTTTCCAAGTGTATAGGTTTTCCCAGTACCAGTTTGTCCATACGCCATAACTGTTCCATTATATCCC
The DNA here is from genome assembly GCA_030844895.1 of Ambrosia x helenae. Classification (NCBI taxonomy): domain Eukaryota; kingdom Viridiplantae; phylum Streptophyta; class Magnoliopsida; order Asterales; family Asteraceae; genus Ambrosia; species Ambrosia x helenae. The sequence goes on along the minus strand of JAUTDX010000184.1, from coordinate 237,127 downwards.
TCTAAAACACTCTACAACACAAAAGGATTATTCATAATTACATTTTCAAATAATTTCATGGATATTTTGAATGAACTAATTTAGAGCAAAAAAAAAAAAAAAAAAAAAAAAATTCATAATATGGTTAATTAATAAGTTAAAGACGAGAGCTATAAACCTCCACGACAGGCTTCGCTACAACTTCATAAACACGCTTTTGCGATGCGAATTCAGTAAGAACTTCATCAAATTCAAATGTATCTGAATCCCAGTTATTCCTTCTGAGTTTCAATCTTTTAAGCTGAAATAGCACAATAGATTTGATAAAAATCCCTATACTAGAATAACCGTATCGGACAAGCTTAACACATGACATTAAGATTAGATTACCTCAGGCTGAAGTTCTACACAATCAGCAAAATCAGCATCAGTCGAGAGCTCCTCACTGTTTCGCGGTCTTAACCTTACCGCCACCCGAACTCTCCCAGAAACTAAAATGTCATGTGTACAAAAAATCATCAGGATATGAACAATTTCCAGTCAGTACAAAAAAAAAAAAAAAAAAAAAAAAAAAGTGATATTCTTCCAAACACAATTTCAGCCCTAGGGAACAAAATTACCAAAAGAAGGCCTCAATTTTGAGCATAAGATGTAATAAAAAAAATTAAAATAAAATAAAAATCATATTCTCAAGTAGCATAGCCTTTTAGGATTACTAGGTCAACAAACACATTCTACAAAATTCTAACTAATTAACCACAAATAATCATTAACATATAACACAAACCAAAATTCATTACAATTCTTCATAAATACAGATATATACATACACTGTATACACATAATAATAACCAAATCACGTGTAAACACATGCGTATAGTAAATCACAATTACAGTAACAAAAAGTTAGTTAGAGAGAGAGAGAGAGAGACCTCCAGGAATATTATTATGAAGTCCGGCGGCGGAATTACTGGTGGAACCGGTGCTGTTACGGCGGAGAGATGACGTCACCGACGGTTTAGATTTATAACCAGAAGAAGAGTAAGATGAAGATGAGGATGAAAAGGATTTGGTCTTGACAGGGCCATTTTTATAACTGTAATTAGTAGACATTTTATAAACGCAACATATACATAATAATAATAATAATATTATTATTAAGGTTCAGGAGCAGCAGTTGTTGTTGACACACTGAAGAAGAAGATGTTGTTGTAGAGAGCAGGGGAGTTGAATTTTGAAGCAAAGAGGAGGGGGCATCGTGGTGGGGGGTGGGGTCATGGGTTACTTGCACTTTAATTTCATTAATTTTCTCTATCGTGGGTATCAACATACTGAGTATGAAAAATAACCCCCTTAAGTTTTGACTAGAAGTTAATTAAATGTTTCATTTAAATCACACATTTAGAGGCTCTTTGGTAGCATCTGGATCGGTCAGCGTGTTACGTGTGTTTGTTTTACTGGAAATTTTAAGCTTCAAAATGATGTTCAATGAAAATTTTACCCCTTTATTCATTCATTTGTTTTCATAACAGTTAATCGCTCACCCATGCATCACCTACTCTACTACCAAGTATATGTCGAACTAAGTCAAGTCTCTTACTGGTTCTGAGCCTCTTACCCAATCAGACATTTTAATAGTTTAACGCTTAATGACGCATAGGTTGCCAAACAGCCCCTTAATCAAGTAAGTTTGTTTTCTTATTTGTTGGCTCTAGCTAATCTCACACAACGGGTATTCGACTTGTTGTACGGGTCGGTTTCTATGCCTATCATGGAATGTTTTTTTGTCGGTTGTTTGCAGGTCGTATATTTTTTATTTTTTTGTCAATCATATACAGGGTCGTGTGGAATATGCGGGTTGTATACCAGTTTTTTACCGATTATATACATGTCACATTGGATTATGTAGCCCGTATACCCAATTTTCGTCATGCTTATAGATTATACGGGTGGTATACCCGTGTATAGGGTGTCAAAACAGACAAAAAGGAGTGAATTAATAGCAAGAGCCTTGTTTAATGAATTTTTTAAAATGTTTAATGCACATTGAATACGCAAAATTACAAACAAGTTTTTAAACATTGGGATTCAAAATGAGCTAATGCTCAACGTTGAGGGACTCAATCAGAAATAACCCCTTGCAAGCATTACATTACCAGAATTGTCAATTGTGTTTCTAAAATGACCCACGAGGAGTGACGGTGACTTACGTGTAGGTGAAATGACTAGAGTGCCCTTTAAAGCTTCGGTTTGGAAGGCCTCCCGTAAATTATGTGACCATCAAATCGAAATATATATATTCATGATTATGATTATTAGATTGGCTACACCCTTTTAATGATCCTAAATTTGAATGTTATATGTAGATCTATATTTTTAAATGTCATATAAAGCACATTCGATATTTTTCTTTTTGTTGCCAAATAGGGTTGTTCACGAGTCTAGCCAATCTGAACGGACCTTTGCTCATGCTTGGCTCATTTATAAATCGAACCGAGCTGAGCGGCTCGTTTACAACCGAGCTGAGCGGCTCGTTTACAACTGAGCTGAAAAGTGAGCGAGCATTGTTCGAGCACAATTTTTTCGAGCGAGAGACGAGCGGAGATTAATTTGGGTAACAATGAAATTGGGATGTTATCTTCAATGTTTTTATTGTCGAGTGACAACTAAGGTGGAACTGTCCGATGAGGACACTAATATCGAGGTCCGGGTGTCCAAGAATGAAGCTTAGGTTGAGGCAATGAGCATACTACAGCGAACAATCGACGACTAGGGACGGGCGACTAATAACATAAAGAAGTCAGGGCTGTCATGTTACGACTTAGGGTTTTACTATTAAACTTAGTATTAAATTTTTATTTGATAAAACGGGCTACTCATATTTTATTTGCATATATTGGGCCAAATGTTATATATAAAGCTATATATATTAGTATGATTTGTGGGTATATATATAATTATATATAATAGATAAATAATAATTTATTCAAGCCGAACCGAGCCGAGCGGACCTTTGCTCATGCTTGGCTCGTTAACAAACCGAACCGAGCCGATCGGCTCATTTACAACCGAGCGGACGATCGAACGAGCATTTTACGAACGAGCGGCGAGCGATTTGAACAGCACTATTGCCAAATACAAACGCAGTCACATAATCATAATAGATTTACACTTGATTTAGGATTTCGCTCATAACACCCATGTTAGCGGAATCGAGCAGAATGCACGTATAGTATAAATCTATATTTTTTTTTCTTTCAAGTTTTCATTCTTATTAAAATCAACACATTACAAGTTGACAGCTGGTAAGCGGGCAATAAGCTGCGCCGTCACCCCCTTTTGGATAACAAAACCTACTCTATTAAAAATGAAACTTTGGTCTCTAGCTGTTGAGCAATTACTATGCATCACCTTTTGAACCCTATGTAGAAACCGGATGGCTTCGGGGGCAAGGCCCCCAAAGGTATCAAAAGCAAAGGGTACGAAGGCATTCTGATTTTCCATGCAAGCATTTTCATGTTTAGCGACTTTCTTAGATTCAGCTTTCAAGACTGCTTGCCCTGCTACAAACCCCGAATCCTGAAGCCCCACCAGAAGGGACACCCCAGTGAGGTCAACACACACATGCTTACCTTGCGCCCACCCGAACACAAGGACATCCGATGGCCGTAAGGTGGACCGTCTGTCTAGTGGGTCCGTCAGAAAATTAAGTGGTGCTTCTTTCTTAGCTGAGATCCCAGCCTTTCGTAAAACATCCCACAAGGCATCCCTGACTAAGTCATGTCGATATTTAAAGCCCGACATTTCCTTAAAATGTAGGGCATGATCCCCAAATTTATCCAAACAAGCTTTCTTACAAATCGGGCACGACTCGTCAACTGGGAACATAGGGATCATAAGTCTGTACTTAAGGATGGCCCGGTATTCGATAGCTGACATATGTTGCTCAAACCTATCGATCGAGAGAACAGTTAGAAAATCTTAAGCATGTGCCCCCTTAAGGCGCTCAAACACCGCTTTCTAACGGGGAGTGAAACCAAACTATAATTATTATGTACATGAGATTACCGGTGCTAACAAAAATGAAAGTTCAAAGAGTCATTATTAAAATGTAAACATGGTTGAATTACTATCAACTAATGAGTTATAATTAAATTCAAATTATTAAAATTTATTTGAAGTGTAACGAAAAAGTATATGACCAACAGTTAATTAGCTTTTGTTTTTTTTTTTATTCTTGTTCTCAATAAAAGATAATGTTATTAAAATAATAAAGCATATCTATTTTTTTGATGATTTGATATTGTAAACATATCGTTAGCCTAAGAATGGCCTACAGTGTTTAAATATGCCAAAAAGAGTATCTAATAGATCATTTTTAAGATTAATTAAAGGCTTTATTTTTCTTTTTAAAAGCAACATCCCAATCCCATGTTTTGTAAGTTTAATTTAAACAAATGCAAAATGCCATTATATCTTATTTCATGAAATCACTAATTTGTTTCTGGCTGATTATTAAAGAATTTGTGTTTTAGAAGTAAATTTTACATCTGCATTGATATCGAGTTAATTGTCAATTTTATCTTGAGATTTGTTAAAATATCACTTTAGTTCAAAAAAAAATTCTCATCGAGGTTTCCCATTTTTTGTCAATTTAATCAACTGCCCTAACTCAGTTAACAAAACCCAGTTAAATTAATGGCATTTTTGTCCATACTCAAACCTTTTTTTGTCATTTTCATTAAATTCCTTTCACCTCTTATTAATACTCATCTCCACCAATTGAACCCTAGTTCTCCACTTTTCGCCTTTCCCCTTTTCACCCATTTCCACGTATTAACTGTTATACGAAATTGAACAATAAACTCCATCAAGCATATATATGATCGGGTACAATTATACTGCAAATGTGAGGTGGCACTCAGAACAACCAAACGAGTACAATTATACTACAAACGTGAGGAATTCTCTGGTGTTCTTGATGCCAGGTGTGAAAAATTTTCAAGAAAGCTAGTCAAATGGGAAGATTATTTGGATTCTGTTACTGATGTTTTGAATAAAGTAGCATCTGACCCACAACTTCTTGAACTTCTTGAACTTGATAACGAACAAAACTGTGTGACTCAAATGAAAATGGAAGAAGACAAGGAAGAAGAGGAGGAGGAAGAAAATGAGTTTATCGAGAAACAGAAAAGCCATTGTTATCTTCAACCTCGAGCTCCAAATCTGAATTTTGGGAATGTTTTAATGAAGTTTAATGTGGCTGATACAAGTTTAAGATGTGGAACTACAGGGTTAGAGAATTCGACACCAAGAAGTTGAGTTTAAGATCTCGTTCTGACGAAATATATAGCGAGTTGATTTCCAGTGATGATTCAGACGGTGAAAACTTGTTTCTTGTGGATCAGGAAACGAATGCGTATGGTCAAAAGCCTGCTAAGAAACAGAAAACCACTAGTGAAACGAAGAGTCTTGAAAAAAGACATGTGAAGACTACCAACGGTTTAGATCCGGTCACTATGAAAGCCAAATCGAGCAGGAAACAAACCAAGAAAATGCAGGGCATTATACAACAAAACGCAGGAGATTAACTGCATGCATTCGTATAGATTCAAAGGCTGGTTCTAGCTTGGATTCTCACATGCAGCTCGTCCTCTCAAGCTAATAATAATAATAATAATAATAATAATAATAATAATAATAATAATAATAATCACAAATTGTCATCTAATTTAAGTTTTACATCAAGATGCAGCTCAGATCCTTGATGGAGTTTATTGTTCAATTTTGTATAACAGTGTTAATACGTGAAAATGGGGTGAAAAGGGGAAGGGTGAAAAGTGGAGAACTAGGGTTCAATTGGTGGAGATAGGTATTAATAAGGGGTGAAAGAAATTGGACAAAATTGTCTTTGACTTAACTAGGTTTTGTTAACTGAGTTATGGCAGTTGACTAAATTGACCAAAAATGGGAACCCCTAAGGACACAGATGAGAAAAAAAATATTTGGACTAAAGTAACATTTTTTGACAAACATCAGGGACTAAATTGGCAATTAACTCCATTGATATCTATACTATATTATGATTATATTGATTATAAAAAATGATTTTATATAATTTTAATAGTTTAAATAATTATAATTGTTGAAACATATATTAAAACATATTGTTAATTTTTAAATCAACTTCTCCACATGATTGTTAAACGGGCACCTCACATGTGTCAGCGCGCGTACGATTCTGTATGTATGTAATTTAGTGATAACTAGATGTTGTCCCCCACGCGTTGCGGCGGGGGCACGTTGGTGACAGTGTGGCGTCGTGCACGGGTTATGGGTTGGCGCCACCAAAACAAATATAGAAACCGTTTGTAAATTAGTCTAAATGTGTAGTTAAGCAAGCCTTTGTGATACAACTATACATATAAATAATTAATAGGCCTCACCAAAAAGTCTATTGTACCTCTCGATAAACATCTAAAAACTAAATCCAATGAATCATGAACTGCACACAAACAACAAATTAAATTGACATTGGCTACTTTTTTCTCAATGTGAAACATCAAACATGAATTTTATATAATCTTGAATTTAAAGAGACGATAACATACTTGATACCAAAATTAAGATGTTCTTGAATGCCAGATCCAAAGCAGCAAATGTTGCTAAAGTTGCATCTTGGCAGCTTGTATTCCCTGACCTTCAACCCGCCCTTCCGAACCCACATTGCTTTGTCACCACTAACGGTTATATAGCGTGCGATCTTCACTACACCTGATCCTGAATGAGCTGACATCGTACTTTGTAGCACCAAACAATCAACACCCATAAGCATAATAAACCACATAATAGAAAACCATATTTTCAAGTAGTTAAAAAAATGAAGTTCAGACCAGAAAAACCGAAAACCAACAAAAATTTTTCAAAAAGCACATATCTAGTCAACAATATCAAGTAATAAGTTAACTATATAGGGTCCCTAGGACTGTTTATTGGAAAATCAACCCTTAATCCCAGACATCAGCTCCTTTGTCATGAAAATTTAGAAGAAAATGGCTACCGACTTATACTACAAGCTTAGATGACCTCCACCATTGCTGCAAAACAGGCAGCCCATAAATCATTTAACAATATCACGACAACTATTACTATAAGTCAATAAAAAATTAGTACAATAAGCTTAATCAGTATGAACGAAGAGATATAGTCCTGAAAGGCTCAGACAAAGAATCATAAACATACTAAGGCATCAAATCAACTGGTTGCGAAGTGAGTGCATCATTACATAAATCGTCTTTCACAACTAATGCACAAAGCCAATAGCAGACGTGATACCTATCAGAAAGAATATTGTCATCATTGCCCCGAACTATGTCTAAACTGAAAATCCTTAAGATGGTTGAGGCATTCATCAAAAATCAAACATTAACAAACGTATAGAAAAAATTCTCGTATATAACATTGATTATAAAGGTTGCTAAGCCGGTTAGATGTAGCATATGATTCTTAGACAATAGGTAAATCTCAAGCTCATAAGTGATAATTAATCATCTCATTATCCACGTCTCTTAAATCATTTTTAATGTATGTACTTTGAAATCGACTGACATGTGATGATTATTGAAAAAGATACTAAATTATGTATGAGTAGATAAAATAGTCGGGAGATATGAAAAGTTACCATCCTACAATCTTTTAATTCGATAGCACTTATATCATTTTATTTTATCTTCAAAATGGATCTTTTTCGCTTACCTATTGATTGCTTTATTCGGTGTCACCTAAGTGATCGATTGTATATCTATAATAAAGATTGAACATGTATGTCATTCTTTCACATATGCTCACTTTACTCATCAGAATCGTTTATCATCATCATCATCATCATCATGAAATATCATTTGATACCAATTTGGTTGTTTTTTTTAGGTTCGCATCACAGCTTTAGAATGTCTTGAAGAAGTGACAAAGTTGTACATAAACTTTACTCGAGCAAGATGTGCACATGTAGAACTAGAAATAGGTTTTATGAGTTTTCGAGTGTTAATCCTTTACCAAAAAAAATTTCTGAAAAAATAACCTATCTATATCTATATATCTAATAAAAGAGTAACTAGGGTTAAGGGACCCATTTTCTTACCAAATAATTGCTCCGATCCGACCCAATCTATGGATATGGTACCCGCCAACCCGGGTATAAATAGTTCTTTTTTCTTAGTTTTATGAAGATCCTTAACCATCCATCCATCCATCTTATTCACTATTTCAACATAAACCCTAACCGCCTCCTATCTCCATGATTCATATCATCCAAATCAGGTATCAATTCCTTTAAGATATTATCGTTTCATCTATTCCCAATGTATCGACTGGGGAATCTGTTCATCAATCGTTTTTTTTCTTCAATCGATCTAAATCTTAATTTTTATCTTATTCACGTTCATCCATTTATCAATTTATCAGACATTAATTTTTATGTGAAACCCTAAAATCATATACAACTTTCATTACCGCTAAATTAACTACTGTTTGAATGTGATTTCTGTCTTCTATCATTATTCGTAGGTTTTGATTAAATGTTGAACTCGTAATATACTTATAATCTTTATTTACTGAATGGAAGCATTATTTTTTTATTAAAAATATAGGCGTATGAAGCTGATAAATATTGGACCAATCTCAAAGATATGCAAGTTTAGCAGCTGTGTGTCAATCTTGGCTTTGGGATGCTTCTAATAACGGCTTGAGAAGAGGAAAAAATATAAAGGTATATTGCCAAACACTTCAAAATATAAAAACATTATTGAATAGCTTATTATGTTAATAAACAATATGTATTTCAGCATTTGGTTGGCATTCAGAAACTTGTAACTCGTATTACTTATTATTCTTTTTTAGTTTATATCGTTAAGAAATTTTTATTTGCATTTAGGAGTTGATTGTGTAGCATAATCCTCTAGATGAACCAAAGGTTCATGTTCTATCCAATCGATATGTTCATATTTGTGTTCGATTCATCCAATCGGTCAGGTACTATGTGATTCAAGGTTTGTTTATCTTTACGATTCTTTATTTTTTTTATTTTACGTTTCTTTTTTCTGCCAGATCGAGTCCACCAGCCGTTCCTGTCTCACCTCCCTCAATCATAACAAATGTCCTCGAAAAAAAAATCTTTCTGTTTGTTCTTATTCGATATTATTGAAACAATTCTTATTTGAATAGGTGGATTCAATATTAAAACAAATATTGTATCATGATTCTTCTTTTCTAATCATTTAATATGCTTTTATGAGGTGGATTCATAACCTTCGATTAATATGCTTTTAATCTAAATCAGTTTTGAAGTTTTGCTTTAATATGTTTGTCTTATTATTGTATCATGATTCTTCTTTTCTAATTTTTCATTTTTATGTATTCAATACCCTAAATCACAACATCCAAATCGATATATGTTTTCCTGTTTAAATTTAGGATTTATTATTGTTTTTATCGATTTTATTTATTATTTACCAGTGTTATGCATATATGTTTTGTATCTCTATTGATTTTTAAGTATTTTTCTATCCCATTAATCACGATGTTCCAGCTTTGTTTTAATTTTTGACCGATTATATTCTTTTGATTGTATTCTTTCCAGTTCGTTCTTCATTCATCAACTCATTATTCAAACCATCTTAATAATCTCCTACATAATCAATCACGTAAGTTCTTTATATTTAAAATAACCCGTATCTTGAATGTGATTTTTTACTCTATCATCTTTAGGTATTCAAGACCCTAAATCAAATTACATATCGATATATGTTTTTCCTGTTTAGATTGGTGGTTTATAATTCATTAGATGGGATTCTTTGTTTTTGTGTGTGTTATAAATAATCGATTGTATTCAACATCGATTTTTAGGGGTTTTTTCTTGCCCTTTTTTTACGATGTCACATATCTGTTTCTATAATGATGTGGTTTCCTTATTTTTCTTTAAAGCTTATCTCATACATACAATTTTGTGTAGTTTACTCAAAAGTACGATATGTCATACCACAATGTTGCTGCTCGGGTTCCTAGGTTTGTAAATTTAAATTGTTCAACTTTCAAATTCTTTGGACATATGATAATTTACTATATTTGCATGATTTAGTTGAAGCCGGGGATATTACTATTGGTGATTGTTACATATTCAAGTGGTCTATAAATCATTGTAAGTTGTTTGTTGACAAATTACCACTGCAAGAGGTAATAAATCTTAATTTTAACTTATTTAACTGTTGCGAGAGGTGAACTTTCCATTTTAGACCACTTTATATTATTTTAACGTTTTATGAGACTCTGTGGTGTTGTTTTCGTTACAATTTTAAATAAGACCATAGGTTACATGTTTACAGTTTTACCCTGTTTCTATGGTGTTATTAGTTCTGAAATTAGATTAAAAATATTTTGAATTTCCAAACACTTCTATAAATATTATCAGCAATATCTTCATTTCATTATTATCATTTTCTCAAAGTTTTTTATATAATTCAATAAATTTATATACGGATGTTTTCCCATCAAAGTAATTAATACGTAGTCAATAAAATATAATAAATACATTTATACACGAGCACGACTAATATGCTATTTCTAAAATTACTTTTGACAAAATTGAAGTATATTAAATTATGAATTAATTCTTTTTATTCGTGTAGAAGAATAGGTAGTCAAAATCACTATTAATTATCACCAGAAGTTTACTGAAAATAGATCAATGTATTTACAATGTTGCTTGTGTAGTATAATTTTATACACGATGATCAATAAATGTTGATTACTCCTAAATATGGAATTTACTTTAGGAGTTACACAAATACGTATTTTTAATTATATATCAATTACTTACAAATTTGTAATTTAAGTTTTCCAAAAATGATAATTTTATTAAAACGTTGTAAATATAGAATGCATTCGAATAGCTATACCCGGATCATCATTTACGTAGTAACATACATTATTTTTGGAAATGATATTGATGTACTAAATAAAATTATAAACTCAAACATTAAAATAAGCATAACTAAAAACTTTTGACTAGCCATAATATATATTTTATTTCAACAAAAAGTTCCATATACGTTTTTAAAACAATTTATGAACTATGAGCAAATTCATTTACTTAAATTACAATAAACAGTTATGTTGTTATAAGAAAAAAAGATGCTAATTGCGGAAACAAGGAATTATAAGTGTTTCTATAAATAATTCGTTATTTAAACACTATATAATGAGTTATCATCTTTGCACATTTTGCAAACTCATTTATATGGAAACTCATGAAATCTCAGCAACATTCAACAAATGATGAGCATTGTATTCATCATATGCGGTAGTTTTTTTTAGGAAGTCATATATGAATGATTTCTTTTAGTTGGTTTATTTTGGGTTCTAAGTGGGAAAATGAATATTTTTATGATTAAAAAGTGATTATTTTTATTTTTTCAGATTTGGTAATGGTTAAGTATCCGTCTATCTATCCTGATTTTGATTTAATTACATTTTGATCTAGATTTGTGTGATCATCATATGAGAGTATTTGAAACAATGGAAAAAAGTTAAAGCATAGACTCACCATCTATCCTTCTCCTCATGTATCTTATTTTGATCTAGATAGGTGTTGTTCTTATTTTGTATGTTTTTTTTTTTGTAATGCCTCATGATTTTTAGTGTGATTTAATACATCGTACCGGTCAAAATGGGTTGGGTTGGTTGAGTGTACCTTTGAGCATTTTTATCTCTAAGTTTGTATTTGTAGAAGAGGTAAATCTTGAATGAGGAATTGACAAGTGTAAAAGAACAACATCGACTGCTATAGTGCTTCATCAAATAAGAAATAGACTAAGAAAAAATGAGTAGCTATCAGAAAAAAAAAGACTACAAGTTTAAATATTGTTTTGATTCGTGTAGTTTCATCTGTAAATCTTGAATGAGGAATTTGATCAGTACCTAGATACTACAATCTATATAAAATAATTTTGTCATTTGACTTGGGAACTACCGGGTGTACACCCGGAGCTCTAACCTAGTTTTTATTATAATCCACACATTTTATCACTTCATATTAGATTTATCAAGAAACATATTGAAAGATAAACTAGTGAATACTAAAGATGAACAACCACTCACATCGATTCACACCCATATGTTAACGTGACTCCTTAATATAGGCATGTTGTGCTAATAATTAGAGGGGACGTCGTTATCGATTATGACTAGCTTTTTATCTTTCCAAATTAGAAAAGCTAGTTTCATTATTATATCTTGTTTTTTAAACTTACACTTTTAATTTGCACCAGTAGTAGAGTGCCAACCTGATGCAGTGGGGAACCCACACTTTTAAGGGTGTGTATGATTTGGTTCATTTCGATTATTAGCCTCAATCAAAACTAAAATCAAAGTCATCAATTAATCAATATTATTAAACAATCGGTTCCTTGGTTCAGTTAATATTGTTAGATTATCGGTTTTTATTTCGGTTAAGTTAAATTTGGTGAATAACAAAAACCAAACTTTGGCTAAACTTTTTTGCCTAGAAGTGCATGAAATGAATGTATAAATACATGAAATAGAGGTATAAATAGGCCTGTAAACAAACCGAACGTTCATGAATTGTTCGTTCGCATTTATTATGTTCGTAAACGTCTGTTTATGTTCGTTTAGGTTTTATACAAACGAACACAAACGAACACGAACATGATAAAATTCTTAATGAACGAACACGGACACAAAAATGTGTTTGATTATGTGTTCATATTTGATTAAACTAAAATGAACAAACACGAACACCGTGTTCGTTAGGTTCGTTTACAAGCCTAGGTATAAAAGCTAAAAATATATAAATGGTTATGTTTCGGTTTGGTGAAGTAAGTGTTCAAAAAACAATAATCGATGTAAAGACGAAATAAGTGACGAAAATAAATGATTCAAATTTTAAAATTTCAAAAACCCCCTCTAGTTTTTTCGTCACTACAATTCAAAAACATATCTACTCAACTTCAAACCATATTAGAGTATAATTTGCTATATACTTTTAATTAAAATCTTGATTTTTTACGTGATTAACAATATCTAGATGGAACAATGATTGAACCCTCAACCGAAATCGAACAAAAACATACAAAGGCGAACTGAAAATTAACCAAAACCGAGTTAACCTAATATTTGTTTTTTTGTACCCTAACAAATCGAAACTGAACCATTTATACAATTATATATTTTATACATCTATTACATATATTTATACCTCAATTTCATGTGCTTCTAAGCAAAATTTTAACGAAACTTTAGTTTTGTTTATTAACTAAAATTAACTAAATCAAACTAAAAACGACAATCTAACAAAATAGACTAAACCAAAGTGTATGGTGACATACATCAAACAAGTTAGGAGAGTGCGAGAATGCACTTTTGTTTGAGTTTATTATAATTTAAGTATTAAGTATTCGGGAACTTAATTGGTTCTAAGCAATGCAGATTCCAAGGGGGCTTCAAAAAAATTAATTTTACAAAAGTTGCATGTAACGAACCTCTAACCCTAAATTCAAAATACAATTATTTGGTTACTTCTATGGTACTAAAAAATTATACAGATTACATACCCGTTTTTGAAGAATTACTATTCTAACTTTCATCCGATTGAAAGTTCGAGTAACCAATCGAATTGTTTCAATCAGAAAGTGTTTCACGACTCTCAAAATAATACGGTTTTGATTATAATTCTCCAACAAATTAGAACCCTATTACCAGATGATATAATCCAATATATCTGATAAGATATGTCATTCTAGCAAGGGTACTTAACCAAATCACATGTTGGGCAGTTGAAGCATCTTTATCAGAAATTAAAAGTGAACCCATCTCTATGACTCCACCCATCTATTCATTTCATAGTTTGCTTTGTGTACTCTCCACAAAAAAGGGTAATGTCTTTACCCTTTACAATAAAGGTTTGATCTATTTAGATTTCCTTGACAATAATCATTTAAATCATATTCATTACACTGTTTTTTTTTTAACAAAATTCTTATTAAGAGTTTCCCACAAAAGAATCTGTACACCAGTTGATGTCAACTACTCAAATATATGATTTTATAGAAACACAATGGCCTGTCTTCTAGTGATTCCATTAAACCAAAGATTTTGTATGAACTTCTAAAATGACACATCCTTTTCACACACGTTCAAATCTTTATATCTTATCGTTACATCAACACGCTTCCAATGATCATTTCCTTTCGTATTATACTTTATGTAGACTAAACTTATAAACTAATAAAAAAGGTCGCTCATCAACATTTTCAAACTAAATCTTTTATGTGTCAAGTCATGTTATTGGGGCCTGGCGTTGTGTACGACAACTTCTTTGCCACTTCTCGTTCGACTTTCACTATATTGCAAGCTTTCTTAGGAAAGCTTTCATATTCCCCACCACACACCACTTGTTAATGTCGAAAGGACTCTTGATATAAAGTCACTAGGGTGGCCCTTTAGCTAGATGCCTCATCAACTGGTTTTAGTTAAGATGTTGTCAAAGGGGTCCTACTTGTGTTACTCATCTTTTCAATTCAACTTTATTACATGGTCATAAATGTGCATAAGATTATTTCTTTGAAGTTTAATTACTAGGCTGACAAAGATTTACCACAACCTAACATTTTCTTTGTGGGGTGGTCCTGACTCCTGTGTGCTTAAAGACATGCATGTGGTGTAGATATTAGATTGAGCCCATGAAGTACCTTCCTCTTTTTCTTTATTCAGGTCGAAAAAAGTTTAAAAATAACTGAGGTAATGTTTGATATCTCGGATAAAAAGGAATCAGCATTGTATCTTTTCATGGGAAATTGTAATTCAGCTCGACTTTTAAATCTCAATCATTCGAATTGCCATCTATTTAGGAAGATAAAACTTTTTTTTTTACCGTAACTAGCATACACCATTGTAGACTACATTAGTCATACCACTTTTATATAACTCGAGTCAGCTTAAGGGAAATTTTCCTCACTACAAACATCAAAGTTTTCAAGCTTGGACTAACATTTAAAAGCATTCCAGTAGTTACAATACTTATAGTTACTATTCATAATACAAAATTCCAAATTTCTTAGCGTATGGGCTGTTCATGAGCCGAACCGAGCCGAGTCAGGTCAAGCTCGTGCTCGGCTTGCTTATAAACCGAGCCGGCTCGGCTCGGCTTAGATTTGAAACCGAGATGAAAATCAAAGCTTGAGCTCGGCTTGGTTTGACTCGAATTTAAAAGGAAAAAAGAAAAATGGCTTTCAAAAATCAATAGTCTAAAATATTATTCAATAGTTAAAACTAACACATTTAAAATAAGTTTAACTTAATACATTACAAGCTAAAATTAAGTTCAAACAAATACAAAATAAGTCTCACGTTTCAACGGAGTACAATATAAGTTCATCAATATACAAATTAACTTGAGTTTATTTAAATAATTTGATTAGCTATAACTTCAATCCCATGCATAGAATTTCCATACTAGTATTACCAAATATTAAATATGTAACATGTTCCCCATTTTTTAAACATTTTTATAGTATATTATATGAATATAAAAAATATATATTAAAAATTAGAATTATCCGAGCCAAGCTTGGCTCACTTTCTAACCGATCCGAGCCGGCTGGGCTCGGTTTTAAAACCGAGCCATATCGAGCGAGCCTTTTTCGAACTAAATCCGAGCAAGCTTCGAGCCACAAGCTTTTTGGGCAGCGCTATGTCATATTTAGCCAAAAGTATTTTAAAGAACACTAACATGCAAGATGGTGAATAAGCTAGGTTATCCAAATTAAATTTTATAAACATGCTTAATCATTGATTCAAAGAGGCCACTAGCATAATAAATTCAAGGGAAAAAACTCAACTTGGGTTAAATATTATTCAAACTGATGGTCATTTCAGTTGAAAACATATTCTGACTTGGTTTAATTTTGTTTGTGTAGTTAAATTGAGAAAATATCTTTTGTATATATTTTTGGGTGAAATTATGATCAAAGTGGTTTTTGTATTGAAATTGTGTGTTGTGTACAATGATTTACATTACAATATATAGGGAATACAAGTTGAATGAAAAGCTACAAAGTAAATACAAATGCATGAATCATGGGCATGTGTCATGGGCAAGTATCATGGGGTCAATAATCTTGACTTGACTTGACTTGACTTAGTCAATAATCTTGACTTGACTAGGTAAATGAGAGGAGAGTAATCTTCAATTATTAATTGCTTGATTTATGTTGTTAATACGCCCCCGCAAGATGGAGGATTCGTTGGAGACTCCAATCTTGGACCGAAAATATAGGAAGGGTGCACGTGCAAGCGGTTTGGTGAGCACATCCGCGAGTTGATCCTTGGAGCTGACATGAAGAACTTTGAGTTGCCCGGAATTGACTTGTTCCCGCACAAAGTGATAGTCCAGAGCGATGTGTTTCATGCGGGAATGGAAAACAGGATTTGCGCATACATAAGTAGCTCCGGTGTTGTCACAGTAAAGCGATGGGGTGCTCTTAATTGGGAGCCCGAGCTCATCAAGTAAATTTTTAACCCATGAGAGTTCAGCCGCAGCATTAGCGAGTGCTTTGTACTCAGCTTCGGTAGATGATCTAGAGACAGTTTTTTGTCTAGCAGATTTCCAAGAGATGATATTGGACCCAAGATATATGAGATATGTTGTAGTTGACCGTCCCCCATCATTAATACCTGTGACATCCGTCACTTTTCTTTGTATTGTTTTATATTTCGATGTACGTTAAACCGTAATTAATAAAACGTTACATTTTCATCATTTTCGAACATTTAAAAATATTCGGTGACACTTTCGGGCTTATAGAATCATACTATAAGTTTAGAACAACTCCAAACTTGTCGAATAATTGTAAAAAAATAAACGCTTGGGACGGGATTCGAACCCGCGTCCCAAGCCGGGTCAATGCACACTTCAACCAATTGAGCTATACAACACATCTGAACTAAACCCACCCGATAATTATTATAAACCATCTTTAAAATTGAACAGTTGACTACAAAAAGTCAACTGACGCGTGGATCATCATCATCAATCCAATCAACGCGTTTTTAAGCCAAATTATGGAAAGATGTTGATTGCTATTGACTAAGACGCGTCAATTTACAGCAACAATCGTCCAAATCATACCTATTATACACCAATTAGCCGCGTCATCGTTCAACTGAGTTAATAACTTGCCTAATCCACAACCGGACCTTTACCCTATAAATTGAACACCTCAATCCCGTCCCAACTCGCCGATTTACCTCTTCCCACTCTCAATTTCTGATTACATAACCTGCAAGTCGAAGTCCTAGTCGCGTTTGACTTCTTCCTTGACCGAGCCTCGTACCCGATTACGATCAGTGAGTCCTTTTCTTTTTTGTGGGTTTCAATGTTCGGCCTCTTGTGAACAATAGCCCCAATGATTCAGGGGCTACTGAACACGAATTGTTTGGTTTTGGAAATTAGGGCTCGAATGATATGAATTTGGGGAAGAACACTTGAATCAGATAACATATATAATTAATCTGGAAAGAAGAAAACACAACCAACTGAGATAGCTCAGTTGGTTTACACGCGTGATGTAGGGGAACAGAACCGGCCAGTGGCCAGGGTTCGAATCCCACACAACACCTTTATTTTTTTCTTCTTCATTTAATCATTAACACATTTAAACCTATATAATTAATTTAAATCCAATATATTTCGTTCTCAGGGTGTGGCTCAGTTGGTGGCCACGCTTGTGATAAAACCCGAACCGGCCAGAGGCCCGGGTTCGAATCCCATAACCAACAAGTATTTTTTTTGCCATTTTTATATATATACTTAATACATTAAATCTTTTAAAATCAGTTTTAAATACCAAAAGTGGTTTATAAATTCCACAAAAATTATTATATGATCTCCAAATGATAAAGTTCATCATCAAATTTTTAGTTTTTCAAAAATAAATTATTTAATATATATTATTAATAATACAAGTTTATTCATTTTTATTTATAAAATTCAATAGAAATATCTAAATAATTTTATTAAATCTCACAAAAATTATTCTAAACTTGTATATTCTTAAACATTTCAGAAAATATTTTTATTTCAGAAAAACCGTTTATTTTATATTTTTAATTTATTTTTGTTAGTTTTAATCATAAATAAATCATAATAAATTCATTTTTCAATATTTTTGCACCAAAATTTTATATAAATTATTTGTAACTATCTAGAACTGAAATACAATTTTTAATTCAGAAATTCTTTAATTTTAATATTTTTAAATATTAAAGTCATATTTTGACAATTTAAAATAATTAGATTAAATAGTATTTTTTTAAGAAAATAATTTTATAAAAATTATTTTCATACTCAAAACCTTATGTTGTGACTATATTCAACTTAAAATTTTACAAAGAGACTTTTATTTATTTATTTATTAAAATTCTTATATTTAATAAACAATTTGTTTATTAATCAAATAAACGTTTATCCCCAATTCGAAACCCTAGAATTACATGTATCCTAGAGTTATTCCCTTACACATTATCAAATTCTTTAGGTTGATCCTTTGGGATAATTCCAACGCATATTTCGTTGTCCAGTTCAATTTCAAGCTATTACGTAGACAGTGAGTATTCCTATCCCCTTTTTGCTTTTATTCATTTTTGGGGTGTTACATGTACACTATTACAATTTCAAAATACAAGTTTACATTTTTACAATACAATTCTAGTACTATGTGCATTGCTTACAACGTGCTTTATGCTTAGACAATACATGTGGATTACATTTGTACTTAGTGAAATCATTAACATGGTACAAGCCGACCTTAACATTGGATAGCGCTATTTGGATTGACAACCCGCCTAGATTGATTCTCCCCCTTTTTCATCGGAGAATCCGTGGCCATTGTTAAGTTATCACCCATTTATTGGATGAGTACACCACCGTTCATGCAGTACGTTATACAGTCATAGGATTGATTTCGCTCATTTGTATGATACATGGTTTACATATTTGCACTGTAGCATGCACTTGAATTGTATATCTTTTTAACTTACTATATATATCAAAACTAGGAATGCTCACCGACATTTCTTATGTTGACCAAACCTATTTTTGTACATGTTTCAGGTGCAGTTTGATCTAGTGCTTTAGCAAGAGACATTTAGTGCTTTATTTTAATTCAGTTATTTCAATATTTACATTTCATTTAAACAATGTATTTTTCATTTCCATGTAAGACAATTCTGGTTTATTCAATAATATTTACATTTTAGTACCATGGGCTTTTGAACAATCGTCACTACGTGGCACCTCGATGATTCCGCCATCGGTTGGGGTGTTACAGATTGGTATCAGAGCCATGGTTATAGGGAATTAGGTTATTAGAATGCCTTTTAGCCTAGACTATAACCGAATTTCAACTTTCAGGTACAACATTTCCTAATTTATCATTCCCCTCATTACCCTCCACTTTCCTTCCTCAATCTTTCCCCTTCTTCTCCATTTCTCCTCATCTTTCATCATGGTGTATAGAGATGGTGTCCTACAAAGAGTGGAAAGACTACTTCATCATGGAGCGGGAGCAGTACCTTTCATGAAGACACTCTTAGGCATAATGCCTACTCTTATTTTTGCTCCTTCAAAGTTGTTGAACTTTAATGAGTGTGAAAAAGGACACGTGCAATCTGGAAGGGTGGATGCCTGTACACTGGGTTTTCTGGCATAGGCAAGCATAGCGCATAAATCCATTTACGGACCTGTTATGCTTACCTGGGGATTCCTGGAGTGAGTGTCCACTTATAGGCTAAAGCATGTCTTCTTTGATCACCATTGGGCTCAATTTCTTTGAAAAGTCAACGTTCTTGTTGGGCTTTATAGCTAGACAAGGGCAATCCAAGCATGTTATGCAAATATTTCAAAATGATATACTCCTATTTCACATACAATATCTTGTATTCATAATCATTTATGCAATTATACACTTACATTTATTAATCTCATAATTTTTCATTGACTGCCTTGTAGATGTCTGCTCGCCGTATGCTCCGTGATGCTAGCCAACGCACTGTTCGTGCTTCTGGACAACGTTCTGATTGTCGCCTTGCTTCTCTAGTTGCTGAGCAAATTGCTGCTGTGATTCCAAATCTTGTTAGTGAGTTAACCCAAACAGCAACAGTGCCAACACAGAGGGTGCAACTCAATTCCGGTGCACATTCAAACACTTCAACTCATGCAACCCCACGAAGTTTACTGGGGAGGAGGGTGCTACTGGCCTCCTCCAATGGTTTGAAAGTATGGAAAGTACCTTCGTGAACAGCAAGTGTCCTGATGACCTCCGCGTTCGCTATGCTACCAGTGTCCTTCAAAAGGGGGCATTGACCTGGTGGAATGGTGAAAAGCGTAATCGGGGCGCTGATGTTGCTCTATCCTTGTCTTGGGCTGAGGTCAAGGAACTCATGATCGCCAAATTCTGCCCTAGGAACGAAATGAGGAAACTAGAGGAAGAGTTCCATGGGTTGAAACAAGACAGTGGTGAAAATCTTGCATACACTACTCGATATCATGAGCTCAGTATTTTGGTTCCACACATGGTTACCCCGGTCTCTCGAGCAATCGAGAAATATATTGAGAGATTGCCTGACCTAATTCAAGATGTAGTCACTGGAAGCAGACCCACTACGGTGGAAGAAGCCATCCAGCTTGCAGCCTCCTTGACTGACAAGCACGTTAAAAAGGGAAATTTGGTTAGGAAAGGAACCAAGAAACCAGCTGAGAAGACCCCCACCCCTACTACTGAATCATCAAGAGTTGCTGTAGACAATACCGGTTCCAACACTAGGAAGCGGAAGTCCAGGGGTAGAAACTATGCTGTTGTGGCCCCAGTAACTCAGGCTCCAATAGCCCAGGCTCCAATGGCTCAGGCTCCTCCTGTTAAGAAGGTTTATAGTGGAAACTTACCCAAGTGTGCCACCTGTCAGTACCATCACCCCGCAAATTTTCCTTGTCGCCACTGTACCACCTGTGGTAGGTACGGTCATGTAGCTGCCACATGTCGATCAGTGTTTCGACCTCAACCAATCAATGCTCAACCTGTTAACCCTCAACCAGCCAACCCTCAACCAGCTCGCCAAAACCCACAACCTATAGCATATGGTCGAGCTTGCTTCAATTGTGGTGATCCAAACCACCTTAGAAATCAATGTCCAGCACTTGTCCCAGCAAACCATGCAGCAAACCCAGTGGCTCGTGGTAGGGCTTTCAACATCAATGCAGCAGAAGCCCAGGAAGCAAATGATGTGGTGAATGGTACGTTTTTACTTGATGGTCGTTATGCTTCAATTTTATTTGATACTGGTGCGGATAAAAGTTTTGTGTCGTTAGCATTCGAACTTTTATTATCTCACACTCGCTCTAGATTAGGAGCGCCTTTCACTGTCGAGGTCGCGGATGGTAAACCCATCTCAATCGATTCTATCATCTAGGGTTGTACTCTTAGCCTTAACGAACATGACTTCACCATTGACCTCATACCCATGAAATTTGGGAGCTTTGATGTTATCGTGGGTATGGATTGGCTTTCCAGACATCATGCCGAAGTTGTCTGCTTTGAGAAATTCATTCGGTTTCCTCTCGCATCGGGTGACTTTTTACGGGTTTATGGTGAGAAACCATCCAGTGGTCTTAAACTCATGTCCTGCACTCAAGCACAGAAATATCTACGCAAGAAATACGTAGCTTTCTTGGCCCATATTGTGGAAAAGAAGGGTAAAGACAAGAGTATTCAAGATGTTCCTGTTGTTCGTGAGTTTCCAGAAGTCTTTCCTGATGACTTACCTGGACTACCACCGGTGCGTCCTGTTGAATTTCGTATTGATCTTGTACCTGGTGCTACGCCCGTTGCAAAATCTCCATACCGCCTTGCACCATCCGAGATGCAAGAACTTGCGAGTCAACTTCAAGAGTTGGCAGACAAGGGTTTTATTCGTCCCAGTTCATCACCTTGGGGAGCTCCAGTCTTATTTGTAAAGAAGAAGGATGGATCTTTCCGAATGTGTATTGATTATCGGGAGTTGAATAAACTCACCATTAAAAACCGGTACCCTTTACCCCGCATTGATGACCTCTTTGATCAACTTCAAGGTTCGACTTGCTTCTCAAAGATTGATCTTCGTTCGGGATACCACCAGCTATGAGTCCATGAAGACGATATTCCAAAGACAGCTTTTCGTACACGCTATGGTCATTACGAGTTCATGGTTATGCCTTTTGGACTAACAAATGCACCCGTTGTCTTCATGGATCTCATGAATCGCGTGTGCAAACCCTTCTTGGATAAGTTCGTAATCGTTTTCATCGATGACATTCTCATTTACTCTAAAACCAAATCAGCCCACGAACAACACCTTAGACAAATTTTGAGTCTTTTGAAGAATGAACAACTGTATGCCAAATTCTCCAAGTGTGAATTTTGGCTTAAGGAAGTTCAATTTTTGGGACACATTATCAGTGACAAGCGTATACACGTGGATCCAGCTAAGATTGAGGCTGTTAATGTGACACCCGGCAAATTCCGGTTAACAACGCTGTCTAGATTAAAGTCTACCTTAGCGAGTCACGCGTATATTATACTTAACTGGGTTAGTTGAGTCGTGTTACGGTTCGGGAACTGTTAGTTTAGTATAGAGGATCATTAGATGTTAGTCTAGAGGCTCATTAGATGTCAGTCCTTAACCATGTGTACAAAGGGTGACGATTCGTAGAATCGTCAGAGCATAGGGAACATACAAGTCTCGAGTCCCGGGAATTGGTGAATGAGTGTGAATGTGTTTGTTTGCAAGTATTATGTGTTTACAATCATTATGTGACTTGTCGGTATGTGAAAATGTGTTAACATATGTTAAAACGGAGTTTAACGCGCCAAATGCGCTGAACCAGACCCTATAGGTGATTAGGAGCTGTAATCGCCTATAGGGGAGGCGAGTAGGGTTTCCCTAGGGGCGAGTAGGCCCTAATCGCCTGATGCTGCTGCGTAATCGCCTATAACGTGCTGGACGACTAAAAACGCCTATAAATACAATACTTGATCTCCTAAACTTCATTATAACAACCCTAGTCGTCCCACAACTCGTCCAACACACACACAACCTCTGGAACACGATTTTGGATCAAAACACAAGATTTCAAGCCTATTACATCAATCTATCATAAATCTAAGGTGTGGTTTTCATTCATGCAATCTTTAATAATGTTTTTATTGAATCCCTAATGGTCCAGACCTGTTTATAAACGTATGTGTCTTCTGAAATTCATTAATAATCGTTGTTAATTGGATTCTAACTATTATGCATGTTGTATGTGTGTTTATGATTAAAAGATAGGGTTTTTGTGATTCAAGAAGGATTGTTAGCATGATGTTAAGGTAGTTACAGATTGATGATGATAGCATGTTGATGAAATCTGAGTAATTGTTCATTAGGGTTACGGTTATGCATGTTAATGTGATGTTTCATGCTATGTGTATTGTTTTTGGGATACATGGTTGCATGCAGGGCTGATAAAACGAGGTTAAACAAAGGATTTTGATTGAAATATGTTTGATATGGTTGTTTGATTGATATTTGATGTTTACACACGTTCTGGATCTGATTTGGAGTGTTAAACGCGCGAAAAACTGGAACAGCTGGGCTAAAGGCGAATAGGGATCCTATTCTCCTATGCTATAGGCGAATAGGAGGCTATTCGCCTGATATGGGTTCCTATTCGCCTATAGTATAGGGGAATAGGGGCCTAATTGCCTTTACTTCATGCATTTACGATCCTAAATGCTAGTTAAGCCCTGAATTGCATGCTTTACGACGTAATCGCCTATAAACTCATGAATTGCATACCGCATGACCCTAATCGCCTATAGTATAGGCGATTAGCCTTCCTAAATGCCTGTTGACCCACGTAATCACTAGTTGACTTTTCCTAATCGCCTATACTGCTGCTGTAAGTGTAATTTAGCATTTCGGGACCCGATTTGACACCTAGGAACATGCTAGGAACCCCGTAACATACCTAGTAACTTGGTAATATGTGCTCGGACTTGTTTATGTGATACTTGAACTACGTGCTACAACTTGTTGGACTTTAACGTATGTTAAGTGTGATTGCATGATTGTATGTTTGTGAGTGCAAGTATAACACGGGGAGTCTCGGGTCACCAATGGGATGTCGAGTCTTGTACGTTGGGTTAATTTAACAGTCACAGTGTTTTCAAACGAACTTGGTTATGGTCTGGACATCTAGGGACTAACTAACCTACGGGTTATTAGTCTAATTACTTGTAACTGTCACATGTTAGGTCGCCGTCTTACGGGGCTAGCATAGCTTGCTGATTTTATTCATATTACGAAGTAACGCAACTTA
Organism: Ambrosia x helenae; assembly: GCA_030844895.1. Taxonomy (NCBI): domain Eukaryota; kingdom Viridiplantae; phylum Streptophyta; class Magnoliopsida; order Asterales; family Asteraceae; genus Ambrosia; species Ambrosia x helenae. The sequence continues at coordinate 212,682 of JAUTDX010000184.1, read as the reverse complement.
AGGTGAGTTCACGGCCCCTCTTTTAACTGGTTTCACTTTTCGGGGGAGAAAACATGTGTTAAACTTATGTTTTGGTAACAATTGTCATACTATGGGTTTCTATGGTTTACTATACGATCTCTGGAAGTCCCAGGGGAAACCATGAATGTGCGGGTTAGCACAACAGGGAAATGTGAATAGATCTATTGGGAGTAACCAACCCCGCTCGTCGGCTTGGAGGGTCGGGCGAGTGCATATTGTCTCAAACAGGAACAGGTTTACTATTCGGGCACAACATCTGGTTTGCGAGTTAGTAATGGTTTTCCAATCGTTGTAGTAACAAACATACGCCTAGCTAGCGTACTTGGTTTACGAATTGATATAGTATGGACAGGTTGAACTTGATACTTTGATTACAAAACCTGTGAACTCACCAGCATTTTTGTGCTGACGTAACTCTTACATGTTTTCTCAGGTCGCTAAGGTATCACTATGGAACTAGGGCGCACGCGTCTGCACGGCGTCTAGTTAGGATTGCATGGTTTTCAAACATTGAATAATTTGGTTTACTTTTGGATTATGTTTTGAGAATAAGCTTCCGCTGTAATTGGGGATTTAAACTATGTTTTTGAAATTGCATATGTTCATTTAGACTTGTTTATTGTGATCGTTGACTTGGATCCTGGTTTGTCATGCGCCTCGCGGTAAAACTCCGCAAGTGGATTTTGAGGGTGTGACAGTTAAAAATTGGATTACACCCAAGTCTCCCACGGAAATTCGCTCCTTTCTTGGCTTAGCGGGTTACTATCGTCGATTTATTCTCAACTTCTCCAAGATAGCCTTACCTCTCACTTCCTTGACCCATAAAGATAAACCATATGTATGGGGACCCAGTCAGGAAGAAGCATTCCAGACATTGAAACAGAAACTGTGTGATGCTCCAATCCTCACCTTACCTGACGGCAATGAGGATTTCGTGGTTTACTGTGATGCCTCTAACCAAGGTCTTGGTTGTGTTCTCATGCAACGAGGCAAAGTTATAGCATATGCATCACGACAACTGAAAAACCATGAGAAAAACTACACTACCCATGATCTTGAACTCGGAGCGGTCGTTTTCGCTCTTAAGATTTGGCGGCACTATTTATACGGTACAAAATGTGTAATCTTCACTGATCACAAGAGTCTTCAACACATTTTCAACCAGAAAGATCTGAATATACGACAACGACGATGGGTCGAGTTGTTAAACGACTACGACTGCGAGATTCGCTACCATCCTGGCAAGGCGAATGTTGTAGCCGATGCCCTTAGTCGTAAAGGTCATGCCCAGCTCTATTGTGCTTAGGTCCAGTCTGATATCAAACTCCGCATCATTGAAGCCCAACATGTCTCTATTACTAAGGGCAACATGTACGAAAAAATGTCGTGTGGAGCCGAAAATCAGTTGGAAGCCAAAAATGGTTTACTCTATTTCATGAACCGTCTTTGGATCCCTGATCGTGACAACTTGCGTACCTTCCTCATGGACGAGTCCCATAAGTCTCGTTACTCCATTCACCCTGGTGCAGATAAGATGTATCAGGATCTGCGTACTTTGTATTGTTGGCCCGGTATGAAGAAGGACATAGCTCTTTATGTAGCTAAATGCCTTACTTGTTCCAAGGTTAAAGCTGAGCACCAACGTCCATCTGGTTTACTTGTGCAACCAGAAATTCCAGTGTGGAAGTGGGAGAACATTGCTATGGACTTCATCACGAAGCTTCCACGCACCACTCGTGGGCATGACAGTATCTGGGTTATCGTCGATCGATTGACCAAATCTGCTCACTTTTTACCCATTCGTGAGACCTACACAGCTGAGAAACTGGCCAAGATCTACATCAGTGAGATTGTCAGCCGTCATGGTATTTGTAACACCCCAACCGATGGCGGAAACATCGGGATGTCACGTATTGATGATTGTTCAGTAGCTCATGGTGAATAATAAATTTCATTAAATGATTTAAATAAATTACATACAATTGTTCTACAAGAATTCGTACATCAAAATGAATAATACTATGCACACATCTTCAAGCATTAATTCAAATCTTCAAGCAAGTAGAACCTGAAACATGTTAAGTTTGAAAATATTTTGGGTCAACAAAAGTTGGTGAGAATACATAGGTTTTTGAATATAATTGATAACAATAGTTTGTACAACAATCACAGTTGTATGATGATAGAGTATGATTCCGACATGTAACAATGCGTCTTTGTACAATCAAACCTTGTGTCGACTGATGACTAACTCGCAAGTTAGTTAAATGTTGTTACTGTTATCGATCATCCCTGAATTTATGCGGGGGGATGGGTTTGTCAGACCTATAGCGCTATAATCTAAACAGGCGGCTTGATCATTGTTAATGATTGTACTGTGTCTTTTTGTTACAGTCAAATGATAGAATGATGATGTAATTGAATCACAAGTAAATATGAATAAATGATAGTATAAAATGTTGAAACATGTTTCACCCCAAAAATAGTGAAAATAGAGAAAAGGGGCTATATAAACTCACATTGGCTAAGGTGAATTATCCTCTAAGTGTTGTGAATGTATGCGAGGCGAATCCCAAAGACTCAACAACGTAGCTAGTCGAAAAAGAAAGAATATCAAGCTTCCAATTCGCCAATTACAAGAGCTTATAATCAAAGCTTCAATTGTAGTAATAGACTATAGAAGAAGGGTATGAGGGAAAGTTTAATCGGATTGAAACAATCGATTTAGAGGTGCAAAGTATAATGGGTCATAGGTGGGTTTTTATACTAGTTTTGGATTCAATTAGCCATTAAAATTGGTCAACACCATAAAGTAAGGTTTTTATGATGAATTGACTATTTGACTAAGACTTTGACTAGGACTTTGACCAGGACTTTGACTGATCAATTTAAGGAGTGTGTTAAGTTTATTTTCTTCTGAAATACTACACAAGATGATAGTTGGCTCAGTTGGTTGTCACTGTGTGTTGGTTGGCTGTGGACGCGGGTTCGAGTCCCGGTCCACACAATTTTTTTTTTTTTTGGCAATTATTTCCCTAAAACTATATTATTCTAAATTCATAATATGATTATATAAGCCCGAAAGTGACTCGAAATATTTTTAAAACGTACAAAAGTGTCGAGATACAAATAATTATTAGTTTAAGGTATTTAAAACATATATTGTTTGAAACAAAACATTCTTTTTATCATAAAAAAATTTAGGGGAAATTCGCGATGTTACAGTCTCCCCTACTTTTGGAAACTTCGTCCCGAAGTTATTAAAAACACAGGTTTAAGGCAACTGTGGTTTGGGTTAAGGCACGATATGAATTTATAGGTAATAGAATAGTTTGTTTCGAATAATTTGGATAAGAGGTTTGAGATGTGAATTTTAAGGATTGGATTAGGTTCGTCTGTAGTAGCAAGAAGCATAAGAATCTAGAAAAATACTAAACTTATGTTTTAGGAATCTTATAAGAAATGCATGAATTGATTGGCTATATGAAAACCAAATGAACTACTAAAACCTTATTAGCATTTCACACTACCTTAACGTACCTGTAAATTCATGATTACGTTCCGGACCGCAATCACCAATTTACCTTACATTAGGGTTTTGTGTCCTTCTATGACTCTAAACACACATGTAAGTAATGCAAAATAACCTTGTGATTGAATCGTTTACAATGTATCCAAAAATGAGTCCAACTGTTGAGTAGGAAAAAGACTTCTACCAGTCAGTGAGTAAGAACCTCTACCGATTGTTGAGCAGGTGCGATAGCCTCTACCAGTCGTTGAGCAGGTTGTAGGGCCTCTACCGACTGTTGAGCAGGCATGATGACCTCTACCAATCGTTGAGTAGGTTATTTGGTACTCAACTAACTGTTGAGCAAGTACTTCATCCTCTACCAGTTGTTTGATTAAGTGTACCAATTATTTCACACATAAATTGCAAATTGATAATATGTACATATAAACAATCAAGTATCAAGCATAGCATGCGAGTTGTAATAGTGTTGTCCTTGACAAGGTTAATGACTCTAGGTGTGTCTATAGCAAATAGTTTATATTCCATGATTTCTAGTATCAAATGTTTAAATATGGTAGATAATCGAATCCTCATGTATAACTAAGGATTAAGTTTGATGCAACACATAACCAAGTTTCAATAGTTTGGTTATCATGGGTAACTAGTTCATGTTTGAGAAGGTGAAGGATATAAATTTAGTTCTTGAGAGGATGATGAAAAATCTTGAAGCAGAATCAAGGTTGTGAGAGATAGTGAATGTGAAGATAGTTGATAAAAAGTTTATTTTATAGTAAGGAGATTATGTAGCAGTGTAAATTTTGGGGTTTGGATCAAAGGTTATAATCAAGTGTATAAGAAAACATGATTGTGGTATATGCCAAATATTGTAAAAATTTGAACAAGTTGAAAATGAGTGAGTGTCGATGGAGAATCTAGAGACTAGATATTATTCCTATGAAAAAAAATTATTTTCAAAATTGGTTTTGTACATAAAGCAAAAGTTGTTAAATAGTACAAGCTAAGTAGGCTTTGATTAAAATATTCCCGTTAGTTGGAGATTTCAAACATGACATTAGGTTTTGAAGATCAAGGTTCTATTAGTGATTTTTAATAGTTTAAAGCATTATATAGAAAATCGTTTGTTACGTCAATAAATAAACAATTGAATTTAAGTTCGAGGACATCTTTTGACAAAAAAAATATGTACTTTATAAAGTTACTAGGTAATGAAAATACAACAGGATTTAGAAATCTTTAGTTTGTGCTAAGGTATGAGGTTATAGTTTTTTAAAAATAAGTAACATGTGGAGAAATGAAATAATATGATTTGGGTAGGGTGTTGAATATTTAAAAAGTGGCTACGATGGTAAGGTGAAGTGTGATTGTGAAATCCATAGATGGTTATGAAATGAGATTGATTTAAGCTGTAAAATTTTGAGATTTTAGAGCTTAGTTTAAGGCAAGTGAGTGTAATCATTTATTCATTAATTAAAACGAATAAACGAAAACGTTGACTTATCAAAACTTCTAGATTCTAATAACATAGTGAAGACATGCTTTAGCCTATAGGTGAACACTCATCCCGAGAATTCCCAGGTAGGTATCCGGGTCCCTCGTCTGATTGGGATATATGCGCAATGCCAGCCTAGACAGAAGACTCAGAATACAGGCGTTCACCCTTCCAGATTGCACGTGTTCGTTATTAAAATCTAGAACTTCGACGAGATCTCAAGGTGGTTCAGGCTAAACCTGAGGATTTTGTCCTATTAGTCTAAGAGTAGATCCAATGGTGGAGAGCAACCTTCTTGTAAGGATGAAAGTAGGGATGAGCAGTAGGAGGGAGATAGAGAATAGCAAGTAAAAGGAGCAAATACTGGTTATAATCCTATGGTTATAGACTAGATTATTTTTCTAATAACCTAATTCCCTATAACCATGGCTCTGATACCAATCTGTAATACCCCAACCGATGGCGGAAACATCGGGATGTCACGTATTGATGATTGTTCAGTAGCTCATGGTGAATAATAAATTTCATTAAATGATTTAAATAAATTACATACAATTGTTCTACAAGAATTCGTACATCAAAATGAATAATACTATGCACACATCTTCAAGCATTAATTCAAATCTTCAAGCAAGTAGAACCTGAAACATGTTAAGTTTGAAAATATTTTGGGTCAACAAAAGTTTGTGAGAATACATAGGTTTTTGAATATAATTGATAACAATAGTTTGTACAACAATCACAGTTGTATGATGATAGAGTATGATTCCGACATGTAACAATGCGTCTTTGTACAATCAAACCTTGTGTCGACTGATGACTAACTCGCAAGTTAGTTAAATGTTGTTACTGTTATCGATCATCCCTGAATTTATGCGGGGGGATGGGTTTGTCAGACCTATAGCGCTATAATCTAAACAGGCGGCTTGATCATTGTTAATGATTGTACTGTGTCTTTTTGTTACAGTCAAATGATAGAATGATGATGTAATTGAATCACAAGTAAATATGAATAAATGATAGTATAAAATGTTGAAACATGTTTCACCCCAAAAATAGTGAAAATAGAGAAAAGGGGCTATATAAACTCACATTGGCTAAGGTGAATTATCCTCTAAGTGTTGTGAATGTATGCGAGGCGAATCCCAAAGACTCAACAACGTAGCTAGTCGAAAAAGAAAGAATATCAAGCTTCCAATTCGCCAATTACAAGAGCTTATAATCAAAGCTTCAATTGTAGTAATAGACTATAGAAGAAGGGTATGAGGGAAAGTTTAATCGGATTGAAACAATCGATTTAGAGGTGCAAAGTATAATGGGTCATAGGTGGGTTTTTATACTAGTTTTGGATTCAATTAGCCATTAAAATTGGTCAACACCATAAAGTAAGGTTTTTATGATGAATTGACTATTTGACTAAGACTTTGACTGTTTGACTAAGACTTTGAGTGTTTGACTAAGACTTTGACTAGGACTTTGACCAGGACTTTGACTGATCAATTTTAGGAGTGTGTTAAGTTTATTTTCTTCTGAAATACTACACAAGATGATAGTTGGCTCAGTTGGTTGTCACTGTGTGTTGGTTGGCTGTGGACGCGGGTTCGAGTCCCGGTCCACACAATTTTTTTTTTTTGGCAATTATTTCCCTAAAACTATATTATTCTAAATTCATAATATGATTATATAAGCCCGAAAGTGACTCGAAATATGTTTAAAACGTACAAAAGTGTCGAGATACAAATAATTATTAGTTTAAGGTATTTAAAACATATATTGTTTAAAACAATACATTCTTTTTATCATAAAAAAAAATTAGGGGAAATTCGCGATGTTACAGTATTCCACTAGACATTATTTTCGATCGTGATAGCTGGTTTACTTCTCGCTTTTGGCAGACATTTCAGTCCGCACTTGGTACACAACTGAATCTTAGCACGGCTTATCACCCACAGACGGATGGCCAAACTGAACGAACCATCCAAACACTGGAGGATATGCTTCGAGCGTGCATCATCGACTTTGGTGGTAATTGGGACACGCACTTACCCTTGGTTGAGTTCTCGTATAATAACAGCTACCATTCCAGTATTAACATGGCACCGTTTGAGGCACTTTATGTTCGCAAATGTCGTTGTTCCCCTGTGTGTTGGAGCGAGGTTGGTGAAACACAAATCACCGGTCCTGAACTGATACAAGAAACGACAGACAAAATTCTTCGCATTCGTGAGAACTTACAAGTTGCTCGAAGCAGACAGAAGAGCTATGCCGATCAAAGGCGCAAGCCTCTAGAATTTCAAGTCGGAGACATGGTACTTCTCAAGGTTTCACCTTGGAAGGGTATATTTCGGTTTGGAAAGAAAGGAATACTTGCACCACGGTTTGTAGGCCCTTTTAAGATCCTTGAGCGAGTTGGGAAGGTGGCTTACAAGCTCGATTTACCACCAGAGCTCAATAATGTCCATCCAACGTTTCATGTTTCTAATCTCAAGAAGTGTTTGGCTGAAGATAACCTCCATGTTCCTTTAGAGGATATCCAGATTGATGAATTGATGCGCTTCATAGAGAAACCTGTGGAGATTATGGATCAAGATGTCAAGACGCTTAAGCGAAGCCGAATTCCAATTGTCAAAGTTCGTTGGGAATCCAAACGAGGCCCAGAGTTTACTTGGGAGCGTGAGGACCAAATGATGTCAAAGTATCCTCATCTTTTTCCAGAGACTACCACTTGAAGGAATTTCGGGACGAAATTTCTAAAAGTAGGGGATGCTGTGACATCCGTCACTTTTCTTTGTATTGTTTTATATTTCGATGTACGTTAAACCGTAATTAATAAAACGTTACATTTTCATCATTTTCGAACATTTAAAAATATTCGGTGACACTTTCGGGCTTATATAATCATACTATAAGTTTAGAACAACTCCAAACTTGTCGAATAATTGTAAAAAAATAAACGCTTGGGACGGGATTCGAACCCGCGTCCCAAGCCGGGTCAATGCACACTTCAACCAATTGAGCTATACAACACATCTGAACTAAACCCACTCGATAATTATTATAAACCATCTTTAAAATTGAACAGTTGACTACAAAAAGTCAACTGACGCGTGGATCATCATCATCAATCCAATCAACGCAATTTTAAGCCAAATTATGGAAAGATGTTGATTGCTATTGACTAAGACGCGTCAATTTTTCAGCAACAATCGTCCAAATCATACCTATTATACACCAATTAGCCGCGTCATCGTTCAACCGAGTCAATAACTTGCCTAATCCACAACCGGACCTTTACCCTATAAATTGAACACCTCAATCACGTCCCAACTCGCCGATTTACCTCTTCCCACTCTCAATTTCTGATTACATAACCTGCAAGTCGAAGTCCTAGTCGCGTTTGACTTCTTCCTTGACCGAGCCTCGTACCCGATTACGATCAGTGAGTCCTTTTCTTTTTTGTGGGTTTCAATGTTCGGCCTCTTGTGAACAATAGCCCAATGATTCAGGGGCTACTGAACACGAATTGTTTGGTTTTGGAAATTAGGGCTCGAATGATATGAATTTGGGGAAGAACACTTGAATCAGATAACATATATAATTAATCTGGAAAGAAGAAAACACAACCAACTGAGATAGCTCAGTTGGTTTACACGCGTGATGTAGGGGAACAGAACCGGCCAGTGGCCAGGGTTCGAATCCCACACAACACCTTTATTTTTTTCTTCTTCATTTAATCATTAACACATTTAAACCTATATAATTAATTTAAATCCAATATATTTCGTTCTCAGGGTGTGGCTCAGTTGGTGGCCACGCTTGTGATAAAACCCGAACCGGCCAGAGGCCCGGGTTCGAATCCCATAACCAACAAGTATTTTTTTTGCCATTTTTATATATATACTTAATACATTAAATCTTTTAAAATCAGTTTTAAATACCAAAAGTGGTTTATAAATTCCACAAAAATTATTATATGATCTCCAAATGATAAAGTTCATCATCAAATTTTTAGTTTTTCAAAAATAAATTATTTAATATATATTATTAATAATACAAGTTTATTCATTTTTATTTATAAAATTCAATAGAAATATCTAAATAATTTTATTAAATCTCACAAAAATTATTCTAAACTTGTATATTCTTAAACATTTCAGAAAATATTTTTATTTCAGAAAAACCGTTTATTTTATATTTTTAATTTATTTTTGTTAGTTTTAATCATAAATAAATCATAATAAATTCATTTTTCAATATTTTTGCACCAAAATTTTATATAAATTATTTGTAACTATCTAGAACTGAAATACAATTTTTAATTCAGAAATTCTTTAATTTTAATATTTTTAAATATTAAAGTCATATTTTGACAATTTAAAATAATTAGATTAAATAGTATTTTTTTAAGAAAATAATTTTATAAAAATTATTTTCATACTCAAAACCTTATGTTGTGACTATATTCAACTTAAAATTTTACAAAGAGACTTTTATTTATTTATTTATTAAAATTCTTATATTTAATAAACAATTTGTTTATTAATCAAATAAACGTTTATCCCCAATTCGAAACCCTAGAATTACATGTATCCTAGAGTTATTCCCTTACACATTATCAAATTCTTTAGGTTGATCCTTTGGGATAATTCCAACGCATATTTCGTTGTCCAGTTCAATTTCAAGCTATTACGTAGACAGTGAGTATTCCTATCCCCTTTTTGCTTTTATTCATTTTTGGGGTGTTACATGTACACTATTACAATTTCAAAATACAAGTTTACATTTTTACAATACAATTCTAGTACTATGTGCATTGCTTACAACGTGCTTTATGCTTAGACAATACATGTGGATTACATTTGTACTTAGTGAAATCATTAACATGGTACAAGCCGACCTTAACATTGGATAGCGCTATTTGGATTGACAACCCGCCTAGATTGATTCTCCCCCTTTTTCATCGGAGAATCCGTGGCCATTGTTAAGTTATCACCCATTTATTGGATGAGTACACCACCGTTCATGCAGTACATTATACAGTCATAGGATTGATTTCGCTCATTTGTATGATACATGGTTTACATATTTGCACTGTAGCATGCACTTGAATTGTATATCTTTTTAACTTACTATATATATCAAAACTAGGAATGCTCACCGACATTTCTTATGTTGACCAAACCTATTTTTGTACATGTTTCAGGTGCAGTTTGATCTAGTGCTTTAGCAAGAGACATTTAGTGCTTTATTTTAATTCAGTTATTTCAATATTTACATTTCATTTAAACAATGTATTTTTCATTTCCATGTAAGACAATTCTGGTTTATTCAATAATATTTACATTTTAGTACCATGGGCTTTTGAACAATCGTCACTACGTGGCACCTCGATGATTCCGCCATCGGTTGGGGTGTTACAATACCGCCCCAGTCTGAGTCCGAAAAAGCCTGCAAGTTTAGGTTAGTATTGCGTTTCAAGAACAACCCATGATGGACCGTTCCTTTCAAATAGCGGAGTACCCGTTTGAGCGCTTGCCAGTGTGATTGTTTAGGTGAGTGCATGAATTGAGATAATTCATTGACGGCAAAGGAGATGTCGGGACGTGTGAAGGCAAGATACTGCAAAGTGCCTACAGTTGGCGGTAGGGAGTGGGATCGACTGGGGGAGTGGAGTCAAAGGAAGAAAGAGAGTCGGAAGTGCTTAAAGGAGTGAAAACCTCTTTTGCACCATCCATTTTAAAGGTGGTAAGAATATCTTGAATGTGGCGATGTTGGGAAAGAAATAGACCATGAGGCGTAGGAATGACTTCGATTCCTAGAAAATGATGAAGAGGGCCTAAGTCTTTGATAGAGAATTGGTTGCTTAGGGCTTGAACAAAGGAATCCATAAATGGATTGTGATTGCTGGTGAGGACAATCTCGTCAACGTACACAAGGAGGTAGCAAGTGATGTTGTTGAGATTGTATACAAAGAGAGAGGGGTCAGAAATGCATTTTTTAAAGCCAAAACGAGTGAGAAAGTTGGTTAGTTCGATGTACCAAGCATGTGGTGCTTGCTTATGCCCATAGAGGGATTTTTTGAGTTTGCAAATGTGACGTGGGATTTCCGTATTGGTGAACCCGGGAGGTTGCACCATAAAGACATCTTCGTGAAGAGTCCCATGAAGAAACGCATTATTAACGTCTAGTTGACGTAAAGACCATCCTTTTGAAAGAGCAATAGAGAGAACGGTGCGAATGGTAACGGGTTTAGTAACGGGACTAAATGTTTCATGATAGTCTTTTTCCATATTGTTGGTGAAACCCTTTGGCAACTAGACGGGCTTTGTACTTGTCAATCGTGCCGTCGGGTTTGCGTTTGATTCGGAATACCCATTTGCAACCAATGGGAGTTTGGGTTGTGTGAGGGACAAGTTCCCAAGTGTTGTTATGAAGGAGAGCATTATACTCAAGGTCCATGGCATGGCGCCAATCCGGATCTTTCAAGGCTTGAGTATAAGTGGATGGTTCAAGAGAAACGGGTAGAGGGTGAATGGTGGTAGAGTTGACAAAGTTGGGGTTGTAATACTTTGAGTTGGGTTTTGGTTGTCGACGAGGTGGTTGAGGGTTATGTGGAGGTGAGTTCGTGGGATCATCGGATGTGTTGGATGAAGACATTGGTGAGGTGGGGTCAGTGTAGTGGGGATCGGTTAGGGTAGGGGTGGTGCTATCGGGTGGAGTTGGTGGGCCAGTTGGTGAGGGTATCTCGATGGGCTGGGGTGTAGGGCCTGTTGTGTGGGAGGTTGGGCGGTTTGGGCCTGTAGTGTGTGCAGGAGGTAGAAGAGGTGGGCCGTGGGTTTGTGGAGGGATAGGGGTTTGGGCTTCGGGTGATGTGGGCTGTGGAGTAGGGGTTGGATGATGCAAGATGTTTGGGTCTGGAGTAGGTTGGTTAGAAGAGGTGGTTGATTGGGCCGATTGGTATGTGGATAGGAAGGAGTCAAATGACATGTCTTTGGGTTGGGGGTTGGTGATTTGAGATGGAAAAATATGTGGGATAAATTCCACGTGGCGAGAGTGGTATAGTTTGTGACTAGTAGGGTCATAGCATTTGAATGCCGATTTGGAGGATGAGTACCCAAGAAATATGCACGCCGTTGAACGGGAATGGAGTTTGGAAGTAGCATAGGGTCGATCCCAACCTACTCGACAGACACATTCTGTCCGCATTCTGCTTTTTTTTTCTTCTTTCGATTCACCATGGCTAAACAAACACCTCAAACTACCAATACCAACACTCGCCCGATTCGCAACAATAACAACTATTGCTACTATTGTAACATTCCCGGACATGACACTAAAGATTGTCGCAAACTTAGTCGCTTCCTACGAGAACACAATGTCTCATCTCAAAATACCAACACCCCGGTGGTTAACTACACCACCCCTCACCCAACGGCTACAACTCCATCTTGGATGTGGGACACCGGTGCGTCCAACAACACCGCGAACAACAACCAACAATTTCCCGTTCTTTCCGAATACGGAGGACCCGATAAGATCGTGCTAGGTGATGGTAAAACTCTCCCTATAACTCATATTGCTCAAACAACTATTCCAACAAAATCTCGTCCACTTCTTTTAAATAACATTTTAATTGCTCCTAATCTTCGAAATAATCTTATTTCCGTTGCCAAAGTTTGTCGTACTAATCGTGTTTCCGTTGAATTTTTTCCCCATCATTTTTTTTGTCAAGGATCTACGCACGGGGGCGCGCCTCATGAGAGGAGTGAACATCAATGATGTCTACTATGGACCAATCTCATTGTCTCCTCAAGTCAACAACACCCAAACAAACTCTCTTCTCATGTGGCACCACATACTTGGACATCCATCGCTTCAAGTGTTCAAGTCTTTAATTTCTAAATTGGGACTTCGTTTTAATAAGGTGACCCATGAGTCTTTTCATTGTAGTTCATGTTCCATAAATAAAAGCCACAAACTACCTTTTGGCAAAAACTCTTTTGTTGCCAATCAACCTCTACAACTTCTCTACTCCGACGTATGGGGTCCCGTAAAAACGTCAATCGATGGCTTTAAATACTATGTCATTTTTGTTGACTATTTTTCCAAATACATTTGGTTATACCCAATCAAACAAAAATCCGATGTTAAAATTCTTTTTCCACAATTTAAATCTCTTGTTGAAAACTTTTTCAAAACCAACATTGTTGCGTTGTTCACTGATAATGGGGTGAATATGTGGGTCTTTCACCTTATCTTGCCTCTCAAGATATCTCCCATTATACAACACCACCTCACACACCGGAACAAAACGGTATTGCCGAACGACGTCACCGACACGTCGTGGAAACCGGCCTCGCATTACTCCACTACTCCCACTTACCACAACATTTTTGGTCCCATGCCTTTCAAACCGCAACCCACCTAATCAATCGTTTGCCTACACCCATCCTTAACAACAAATCTCCCTACGATATGTTGTTCAAAACCGCTCTGATACCATATGATCAAAGTGGTTTTTGTATTGAAATTGTGTGTTGTGTACAATAATTTACATTACAATATATAGGGAATACAAGTTGAATGAAAAGCTACAAAGTAAATACAAATGCATGAATCATGGGCATGTGTCATGGATAAGTATCATGGGGTCAATAATCTTGACTTGACTTGACTAGGTAAATGAGAGGAAAGTAAATGAGAGGAGAGTAATCTTCAATTATTAATTGCTTGATTTATGTTGTTAATAGAAATAAAATGAAGTTGGACGATAAAAAAAGTTAAATTGAGAAAATAAAACTCTTGGGTGCTTATAGCTGAAGTAAATGAGTTGAAGGGGCTAGATACAAGAGGATTAGGTTTAAATTGGAGAGAGCACCACCGACTCACCGAGGCTATATAAAAGAGCTTTTCTGCTCGTCCTCATCTTCATTGTTCATCATCATTCTATCGAGCATTAATCATTCGATCATTGTTCTTGTTTGAATTATGTATTGAATAGTCTGGTTTTGATATTGTCGAGGTATATTTACATTTTTGTTTGTTAAACCTGACTATTTTTAGGTGATTGTTCTTGTATTACCTTTTCCATAAACCGAATCTTTCAATTTTTTGACACTTAGAACACTCTTGGAAATCAGAAACTCTAAGATATAGACTTTTAGGGGTTTATAACTATATTTGAATTGCTATATTATCCAACTTAGGGGTTAGTTATATTTGAATTGCTCTAGCTATTAATAATAAAATTAGAGTTTCTTTTAACTTCATCTCAATGTCGTCATTTTTTCTCTGTAGAAGTCTTCTTCGCACGCGACACCCCTCATTTTTCTTGCTGATCATATATTCTCTTGAATATATGTATGTACATTAGCGTGTGTTACACACGCTAAAACGTAAATTCTTTATCAATTGTGTCCTCCACCACCTACTCGGTTTTAAACATTTCTAAAATAATTATTTCAACAAAAATAAGTAAATAGTTGATTTTAAAATGTAAATTCTTTATCAATTGTGTCATCCACCACGTACTCGGTTTTGTACATTTCTAAAATAATTATTTCAACAAAAATAAGTAAATAATTGATTTTTTTTAGAGCAGCTAGCTCACACACTAAGCTATATGTGGACTAGAGGCAGGGTTGCCTTAAAATTTTTTAAGCCTAAAGTAGATAATAATAAAATAGGGTCTTTTGCGTAAAAAAAACGAAGAAAAAATTGATTTAGGACTCAAATGTCATCTACCTGTATACACAACTACAGATCATAAACATCAATGTCCATAATCTACAAGCCAAAATCACCTACGTATAATTTACTTTTTTTTTTCTTTTTTACAATACGTGGCTCTAAGAAAGTTGAGGCTCAAAAGTCTTTCTTAATTTCACTTCCTTATAAGCCAGCCTTGTGTGAATGGTTGAGAGAACACACCAAGCTTAAACGAACATGATCCTAAAAACAAGTTCTATGTAAAAGAGCCCGAAGACAGGGCTTTGCTTATCGAGCATAAGCTAGTTCGGGAGCCTTTGCAAACCTAGTATTACATATTACTAGATAAAAAATAATAAACAAGCCGAACACAGCGACCTCAAGCTTCGCTGCGTGAAAAAACTATCTACTAGTCAAGCTTGAAGTTTCTTAAACCGGTTAGCACTATAAAAAACTCAGGCTGGTTTCCTTTGCACCGCTAGCCCCCACCAAAAATCTTGCTAGTCATTTTTAAACCAGATACAACAAACCCAGTTAAACCTCCAAAAGACTTTCAAATTTAAGTTTGCAACATAAATCAATAACAACCATATATTAGTCGACATCCAATTACCTAAACACTATATTAATCAAAGTACAAACCAATCAATGATAACCAAAAAATCCACCACCAAACTAAAAATAAAAATTATATAACAAATTATAAAAAAAAAAAAAAAGAGTCCAATAATGCCCTCCACCTATTATAATGGAATCCAACCCCACCAAACCATCTTTTTAATCTTTACGCTTTGGTACCACTTCCCACCAATCCCAACAAAGTTCTTAAACCAAACCAAACCAAACCCAACCCGACCCGACCGGAATCATCATATCCGGTTAACCTTATCCGCTTTAACAACCGGGTTAGCCTTAGCTATAGCATCCTTCCCAATCCTCTTGAAATCAAACACACAATCATGTTCCTCAGGATACCTATGACTCCCACAGAACGTCTCCCCACACCTACACTTGAACCCCATCACACCCACCTTCTTTTTACAACTCACACATCTATTCGACACCGATGTCGCAGGTTGTTGCTCCAAGGTTTCAGGAACAGACACCGATGACGATGAAGAAGATTGCGTTGTCGTAGGAAAAGAGATCACCTTGTTGACCAGATTTTCCATTGCAGATTTAGCTGATGCTTTTTGCTCTTCTTGATCCGTAAGTCACGGAAGCACTTCGAGCAGAGGTTCATCGTTGCAGCCGAGCCGAAGAAGCCGCAGCCGTTGGCGCAGAGAGATGGCTCCAGTGAATGACACGTTGTTGCGTCGTTCATCTTGTTTGCGTCAGAACCCATGTCTCAATCTTTTAAAAAATAAAAGATTTTTATTTTTAAAAAAGTTGAAATAATAATATTAAAAGAGATTTAAACCTTTTTTATAAAACGAGCACAGACTGAAAGGTTGTATTTATAGACGAAGAGGGGAAAAACTAGTTTGACTTTTTCTAGGAAGAAGTAATCCACAATGACGGCTAAAACCGCTAGTTTAAATACCTATTCTACCCTTACTAGAAGGTTAAATAGACAGTAGTAGTACACATATGTAAAGGGTATTTTAGTCTTTTTAAGAACTTAAACCGCCTTCCACTTGACAATAATAAATGTATAAAAAGGCTTTCTATTTTTGTTCAGAATACCCGATAATCTTCTAGAAGGATCCTAAATGATGTTCTAAAAATTTAATTTTAATAATATTGAATAAATATAAATATGTCACGGGGAGATAACTAGATAAGGGTTGAAAATCGAAACGAAAACCATATAATAAATTTTAATGTTGAAGGTAATATTTGTATTATCAGGAAGAGATGTTAGTGATCACTGATCAGAAAAGATGAGGTTGATGTTTGAATCTTACCGGTTTCTTTATCTGCAATGGAATTTTTGATGAAACGAATCGATTTTGACGAAGGAATTTTGGATATAAAAAAATAAAAAAAAGACGATGAGATTGAGAACCGGCAGGCACCGGTTACCAGCACCTAAGGTTTTGTTATGGTATGTCTTTAGGCTACCATAATTTGCGGTCTTCCTTTTGTCAGTCAATTTGCTCGGTCAATGTGATTGACTCCATAAGTTTATATTTTTACTAGATTATACCCCGGGAACGTCCCGAGGTTAAGAAATCTAATATGACATATTAATTTTATATATGAAATAGAATGTTTCGCTTTAGCTTCGAGTAGCACCTAACCTAAAACAATTAAAAATATATCTCCAATGTTAACGCCTAACCTTAAACTATAACTCTAATATTAATGATAATATCTAACCTAAAACAATGTATAACTTCAATGCTAACGCATGTTGAAAATAGAATTCATATTTACTTATTTGAACATAATTAGTGATTTGCCTATACATGATTAATGATTTACCTAAACACTTTGTGTTTTTTTTTCTGTATGAACAAAACCCCACAAAAAAAATAGTAGTTTTTTTCTCCGTTTTTTTATATAGCACTATGGTACTCGTTGGAAAGATAATAAAACGCTCGTTAATTTGGTGTAATTTTTTTCTTTAAAAAATCTCGTATATAAAAAATATTAACGTTTAAAAATTATGGAATGATACATAATAGAGAAAAATCCAATTTTATTTTAAATTGTTTTTTTCCTAAAATATCTCAATGCCACATGGGATGACACATAGGGGTGCAAACGAGCCGAGCCGCTCGTGAGCTACTCGTACTCGGCTCGGTAAAAAGCTCGAAACGAGCCGAGCCTTATCGAGCTCGAGCCGAGCTTGAGCCTAAAACAAAGCTCGTTTATTTATCGAGCCCGAGCTCGAGCCTGACGTATGAAACTCGTTAGGCTCGTCGAGCCTTATCGAGCCTATGTATAATATTAGTTTTTAATATTTAATCATATTTACCCCTCGTTTAAAGTTGTTAAGTTAACGAGCCCGAGCTCGAGCTTCACTTATCGAGCTCACGAGCCTAAACGAATTATTAATTATATTATTTTTATTTAATAAATTAACTAATAGATAAAAAACGAGCCGAGCCCGAGCCGAGCTCGAGCTTAAGAAATTAATAACGAGCCGAGCTCAAGCTTTAAAAACAAAGCTCGAATCGAGCCGAGCTCGAGCCCGAGCTCTTATAAGTTAATCGAGCTCGAGCTCGAGCCTGGTCGAGCTTGGGCTCGACTCGGCTCGTTTGCACCCCTAATGACACATGGCACACTCAAGGAGGAGAATGCCTCTTTGAGTGCTCTGTCATTAAAATGGCTTTGGTTTATTATATGTATAGATTTGAAAGGTTAAGGAACAATTTTATAAAAAGAGTGAAACCAAAGCCTTTTGACGAAGCATCACACCAGAGACCTACAATACACATAGACTACTCTTTCCAAACCCACCACGATACTCTTTAACTTCCATAATTCTCTCAAACTCCACCACAATTCTAACACCAACCCCCCTCAAAAAGGCCACAACTCGCAAATTGTACCCGAAATCTAGCCGACTAGAAACAAACATAGACACCGTAGAAAGGATCCGGAAAAAGAATTGGCCTCAAAGGACATGGAGAGGTGGACACTAGTGGAGAAGTTCACATTAACACAAGCGTGGCTTGATGTTTTCGAAGATCCCATTGTTAGTAATGGGTTTTTTTTTTCCACAAAGTATAGTTATTCTTTTAACCGTTATAGTATTTTTTTGTCAACTATATTAATTTTAGCCATTATGAAACGTATAATATTTTTAGCCACTATGAATCGCGGTGAACGTCGTAGTGTATCAATTCGTTTTTCTAGATGTAGACGTCAATGCGTACAAAAATAAAAGAACTTCAACAACATTTACAACCGCCTTGTGAACAAGCGTACAAGACGAATTGGTTCAAGCGACGTCAAAATCAACATAGAAATCTACAATCTGTTTTTATGATTCAAAAGTACTTGATATTTCATTAATAAGAAATAATAACAAATTACAGGAGAATGATAGGTAGACGGGCAAAAAATCTTATACCTAAATAAAATAAAAATTATACCCGAATGACTATCTTGTATGTTTTGGATTTGTCTGTAGAATTCAAGTTCGTTTGTTATCGCCCATTCCCTTTATAATACGTAGCCTCTAAACACTTGCTTAGACGCTTGAGTAACGAGAGTAGTTGATTTTTTAGCATTAAATACGGAAGTCTACGAGAAACAGACTCATGCAACAGAGAAGCAAATGTATAATTTAGGTAGCATTCGTTTCACGGGAATAGAATGGAATTCGGAAGGAATTGGAATGTGTATTTGACTTCTTATGTTGTTCGTTACAAGAAAAAAAAATGAATTGTAATTGAACAACAACATATAGAATGGAATCCACATTTCAATTCCATTAAGACTTCATTCTATTTTATGAAACAAACACATCAAAATTCCAAAACAAATTATGGTTCTCGCACAAATTCCAATTCCAATTCCTTTGCAATCCATGAAAATGAATGCTACCTAAGGGTATTCTAAATCCTTTACTCTTGTACTTTGTAAATTACTAAATTGTAATCTATTTAGGGGGTGTTTGGGATTGATTATTCAAAACAGATTATGCGTTTTGGAAAAGCAGAGGTGGAGCTGTTTATAGATTATTGCGTTTTGATAGCCCAAAAAACAGATTATCTGCGTTTTCAAAACGCAATCCAAACATTAAAAACTGATTATCTCCGTTTTCAAAATGCAATAATCTAAAAATCAGATTCAAAACACAATCCCAAACACCCTTTTAGAGGGTGTTTGGGATTGCTTATTTAATTCGAAAGTGCTCTTCTTCTTATTGATTTATGACTTTTTGAAAATGAGTTTCTAAAAAAGTGTTTGGATTAGCTTTTATGATGGAAAAAGCCAAAAAGTCAATAAGTTATTTTTCAGGATTAGCTTATTGTGAAGATTGGTTGTATGGGTGGTAGATTTGTAAGTTTTATCCCAAAAGCCAAAATGCAGGATTTATGACTTCTTGAAAACAACTTTGCAACCAATATCTAAAAGCCAAAACAGAAAGTGCTTTTGGTTTACACAAAAAACTTATTTATTGACTTATTGACTTTTTGAAGAAGCCAATAAGTCAATAAATTGTTTTTCAACTCAATCCCAAACACCCTCTCTCAGGCTATATGGTGTGGTTGCATTTTCCCCCAACTCCCCCAATGCCACATCAGCGCCACCTCATTTTCCCCATTTCTTCCCCCAAAGTTTGAAAATAGTTTCCCCCAATTATCCCATTCCCCCTTTCTTTTTTTATTATTTTTCCTTTTTATTTAATTATATATTTTTATATTTCATAAATAATATTTCATTAAAGTAGATTAAAAAAAAACCGTAAAAAAAATCAGCAAAAAAAAAAAAAAAAAAAAAAGAAACTTCATTAAAATAAAAAAAAGATATACCAACTAAAATACATAGAAACTAAAAAAAACCAAAAAATACATAACATTTCATTAAACTGCGACATTTGTCATCTAAGCCACTTCTTTGCGATTTTGTCTTTCATCTTGATCATTACCGCTTTTTCTTGCTCGGAAAGGCCCTCGAGAATTCTCCCCATCATGCTAAACTCTTCATGTTCATGTTTCGCAAGATCATACTTGAGGCATGCCTATCCAATCAAAGCCTCTCCATTCCTCTTGCCGCGACTTTTTCCTTCTCCTTCTTTCCTTCTATCCACCTCTCATTTTTGCTCTGCCTTAAACTCGTTAAAGTTTTGAATCAAGGCATCTATTTTCTCTATCGCTTTTTATTTCGAAACAGAGGCCTTTCCTTTTGAGCTCGAGGCGGATTTTTTTGCGCAGTCCCTTCCAATTGGTCGCTCCAATTCGAGAGTTGGAGCTTCATCTTCAAACTCAGGGTCGTCGTATATATTTATTGCACAACGTGCATCGGATCACCTCCACTATAACTTCCCAAGGCACTCGTCTTTGTTCTTTTTGCTTACAACTTATTGCAGGACTCATAGAACAGTATGAAGGCATCGGTACAATCCTTCAAGGATAGGACCCGTTACCTTAGTTTTACACGGCTCGTTCCAAGCTATGCATGGCTGAGTCGCGTAAAACCGAACAGGCCCTTCAGGCAGCAAAAACCGCCAGGATAGCCCTGCAAACCTCTAGCCGCACCACAACAAACTCGAACCCACCCTCCTTCGACTGCGGACGTGGACATGGCAAGTGCCGAGGACGCGGGCGTGGAAGAAGCAACTCGGGCAGGGGCCGTGGCTCAGGTTATGGTTACTGGACAGGCTAGTTCTCCTATTGGCCGCCTCCATACCCTTACGGGTGGCCCATTTCAGGCCCAGTTCAACAACCGCCTTTTATGACCCAATAGGCCCCTCCCCCATGCCCCTACCCAACTACTAATAAGCGGCTCACTACTAATAATAATGCAGGTGTCTTGGGGTCCAAACCGTCTCAAGCTCACAATGCAGCTTACACACCAACAGACATTGATCAGGCATAACATGCGATGTCTCTGAACCAGCAGCAAGAGCCTACTGGTTTTATGGATACTGGAGCAACAGGTAACATGTCTAATACCTCTATTGATTACCAGTCTTTTTCTAATAATAACACGGGCCAACAAATTATCGTCGGTGATGGTTCTACCATCCCGATACTTGGACATGGCACTAAAATCCTACTACCACCTTTCCCACCCCTTGTCCTTAACAGTGTACTATACGCCCCCAGATTATTTAAAAACTTAATCTCTGTTTGTCGGTTCACGACCGACAACTCTGTATCTGTCGAGTTTGACCCTTTTGGTTTTCTTGTGAAGGATTACAAGAGCCGGATTCATACGCTCCTGTGCAACAGCAGCGGTGATCTTTACCCGCTTGTGCTTGGACCTGGAAGGCTGGAACCACCACCTTCCCTGCTACCTTTGCTGCTGTCACTTCCAACCTATGGCACCGACGTCTTGGCCACCCAGAACGTGCACCTTTACAATCTTCAAAATCTTATTGTTTTGTTGATTTTCCTAGTTTGAATAAAGATCGTTGTCATTCATGTGTACTTGGAAAAAGTATCAGACTACCATTTGCTAGTTTTGATACTCGTATTTTTAATCAATTTGATCTTATTCATAGTGACTTATGGACCTCTCTAATTTTGAGTTCCGATGGGCAAAGATACTATATTTTGTTTATTGATGATGTCACTAATTTTTTATGGACTTACCCCTTGGCAAATGAATCACAAGTTTACTCTATTTTTTTTTTTTTTTTTTTTTTTTTGCCAATTCTACAACTTAATTAAAACCCAATTTGAACGACCCATAAAAACATTCCAATGTGATAAACGGTACCGAATATGTTAACTCCTCTTTCAAAACATTTTTTTCCACCCATGGCATCCTCTTTTGTCACTCCTGTTCTCACACCTCATCTCAAAACGGTAAGCCTGAATGCATGATTCGGACTATAAATGATATGGTTCGCACCGTTCTTACACATGCCTCCTTAACACCTTTTGGTACCATGCTCTCGAGACCGCCACTTACCTACTAAACATTTTACCGGCCAAACATCTCCAAAACAAAACCCCCACCGAAATAATATACCAATACATATCCTCATACGATCACCTACAGGTATTTGGGTGTCTTTGTTACCCCTTGTTCCCTACCACATCCATCCACAAACTTGACCTTTGTTCCATCCCATGTGTTTCTTTTGGTTACCCCCAACCCATCGTGGTTATAAGTGCTTTAACCTTAAAACAAAACAAATCATCATATCGTGCCACATAGCGTTTGATGAGACTACTTTCACTTTTACAAACACAATCAACCCACCACCAAATTTTGACTTCTTAACAACCTTCCCACCACTTTACTGGCCCCATGTCACCAACAACCCAACACATACACCCGGCCCAGCTAACACCCACCATCAGCCCCAAAACTTGACAGCCCACAATCTGTTAAACACCCCACTCATCCTAGCTCCAATGCCGGCCCAATCCACAACCCACATTCCCACCTCCTCATTCCCCCATTCGGAACAGAACCCACCTACAACCCAGTCACCTCCATCGACCCAAACATCAAACCCACCTCACTCGTCCAACTTTCCCAGCAACACCAATGACCCACCACCACATCACACCTCCCTACCGCCCAACAGCCCACCACCACTGTCGACCCCTGCCACTATTTCTGACCCGCTTTAGCCACCACCCACTACTGCCACTACACGCACCATGCACACTCGCGCTACGGATGGCATAGTTAAACCAAAAACCCACCGTAACCTCCATGTCTCCACCATTGATCCTATCCCGAAAAACCCCATACATGCCCTGTCCAACCCAGTTTGGTATAAAGCCATGACTGACGAGTACCATGCACTTATTAAGAACGAAACGTGGGAATTAATACCGAGGTCACCGAACATAAACATAATCAGATGCATGTGGTTATTTAAACACAAATTCAAATCTGATGGGTCGTTGGAAAGGTACAAGGCGAGATTAGTTTATGATGGTCGCCTTCAACAGGTAGGTGTTGACTGTGGTGACACCTTTAGTCCGGTTGTTAAACCGGGTACCATTCGTACAGTGCTTTCTATTGCTTTGTCTCAATCTTGGAAGATACATCAGTTGGACGTTACAAACGCTTTTTTACATGGTCACCTAAATGAGACTGTTTATATGTATCAGCTGATGGGTTTTCGAGACAAGAATTCTCCATATTATGTTTGTCTTCTCAAGAAGTCGTTATACGGTTTGAAACAGGCACCAAGGGCGTGGTATCAATGCTTCACTGATATTGTCATCAGATTGGGTTTTACACAAAGTAAATGTGATGCCTCCATGTTACTTTTCATCGGGGGGCGCAAGTTGCTTATCTTCTTCTTTATGTGGATGACATCGTCCTCGTTACTTCTTCTGACACACTCCGTAAGACTCTTATATCTCACCCGGCGAAAGAATTCTCCATGAAAGATCTTGGCCCTCTCAGCTTCTTCCTTGGCATCTCCGTCAAGCGTCACAAGAATACTTTATTTCTTTCTTAACAGACTTATGCTCAGGAAATCATTTAACGAGAGGTATGACATCCTGCAACTCTGTACACAACCCTAGTGGACACGCACGCCAAACTTAGCTCGAGTGTTGGTACCGACTTTCATGACCCTACGTTATACCGTAGCCTAGCGGGTTCCTTACAGTACTTAACCTTCACTAGGCCAGACATCACCTATGTCGTTCAACAAATCTGTATCCACATGCATGCTCCAAAAACGGATCACTAGAATGCTCTTAAGCGTATCATCCGTTATATTCAAGGCACTACATCTCTTGGTCTTACACTTGGCTCGTCTGCATCTCCTCAATTGATTGCTTACACAGATGCAGACTGGGCAGGGTGCCATGACACCCGACGCTCCACTAGTGATTATTGTGTTTATTATGTGGATAATCTTATATGTTGGTTGTCCAAATGGCAAGTTACGATTTCTCGTTCCAGTGCGGAGGCTGAATACCGCGGGGTAGCAAATGTAGTCGCAGACGTGTGCTGTGAGTGCTATTTACCTTTTCAGGGAATCCCGTGCAACATCAATGCACAAAGCACATTGAACTTCACATACACTTTGTGCGTGAAAAGGTACAGTGTGGCAAGGTTCGAGTTCTGCATGTTCCTTCCAGATATCATATTGTTGACGTCTTCACCAAAGGCTTACCACGTATACTCTTTGAAGGCTTTCGATCCAATCTTAGCCTTCGGTCACCTCCCACTTCAACTGCGGGGTGTAATAGATAATGTATCTATAAATAGAATTGTGTATATTCTCATTTCCATATTATAGTTGTAATCATCCCAAAAAATATGGGATTGTAATTATCTACATAAGGGGGACGGGGCGATCCATGATGGACCAGCCGTGATGACCGTGACCATCACGAACACCGCCCCATCAAATTTATCACGACCGCGAAACAACAAAACCGTGACATATATCATGGTGGAAAAGCAAAGGCATGTGCTTGTCTTCCATTTTAAAGTGTTTAAATATTTGGAAGTTTGTTTGTGAAATTATGTTAAATATATGATTTTTTGGAAGTTAGGAAAATATTGAAAGTTTGTGATTAAACAAAGTTTTTGTTTTGAATATACTTTTTTGTTTTAAATTTGATATCGAGTGGGTTCGTTATCGGGCATCGGTTTGGTACCATGACGTAGTTTAGATATCAAGTTCGAGGAGTCGCACCCACCGATCAATTAATTTTATTATTTCATTTTTATTTTAAGTTGTATTTTTTTGATTTTTAATTAATGTATCTTATTTGTAAAAGTAAAAAAAAATGTTGGTATTGTGTGTTTAATTATCATCCCGACGAAACAGAAGATGTGCAGGTAGCCTTTGCTCACATCGAGTATGCTTCCGAGGTCGACAATGATTTTCCACATGTTTTGGCGTGACGAATGTTACGCCCAAAATTTAATTAGGTTTTATATTTTCTAGTAATGTTACGCCCGATTCGAGAAATTGTAATGTTTTTTTATTTAATGTAATGTTTTTTTATATTTAATGTAATTTTTTATTATTTAATGTAATGTATTTAGATTATTTAAAAAAAAAATTAGTGATAAAATGTGACAAAAAGTGAACACCAACATACAGGTTTCGTGATAAAATAAGGTGGCATAATATTATTAGGTGTGATAGTGTGATAACCACCCCACCCTAATAAGTAATCCAAAACACCCTCTATGTATATCCAAATTCCCATGAAGATAATAATTTATGTAATGGGGCCTAAGCATGGGCTTAGGAGTTGCTAGGCCTATTGGAAATATAAAACGGGCTTACTCAAATTTAACGTTTGCTAGTTATTTTAGTTATTTTAGTACTAGTTCTCAGTTCCTACAGCGAGTGAGGTGTTCTTTTTCTATAAAACTACTAGCTGATTACTCTGTGAGGGTCTCGGGGTTGAAAAATCTAATTTTACGTGATAACCTATTGCAAATGGCTCAAGTTAACTAACCACAAAATCTCTCAATCATTGCATGTTCATAGTATTCTAATTAGTAATAACTCATATTCCATAATCTAAAACCTGATCGGTAATCATCTAAAGAATCACTTATGTAAGCTGCAACTATTCAAAAACTCATCACATCTCTCTAATTTCTCACATTCTAATGACTCTTATAATTTCTAACCTAATCAACTAAACAAACACTTAAGTTGAAAGTTGTAACCATTGCATCTCATTATGCCACGTGGCATAATCAAGAGATGGTTGAGACCACCATTGAACGCCACGTCAGCAACTATCAATTTCTTTTCGGGAGCATCCCGGGTTGAAAAATATAACTATTCTAATAATACTAATACTAATAGTAATAATTATTACTCTTGTAATTAAATAAATAAAAAAATAACCTTGCTATAAACTGACACCATGTGTTGCAGTGTTGCGCGATTTTTTCTCATAGCTTCTCTTGATGAAGTATACCTAGTAAAATTCCAATGATAACATGGCGATTGGGCTGATTTTCAACATCGTAGATAAGAACCTGGTTTAAAAGAAAAAACATGATTAATGAATAACATGAACACTTTGTGTGTTTTTTTCCTGTATGAACGAAACCCCACAAAAAATAGTCGATTTTTTCTCCGTTTTTTTATATAGCACTATGGTACTCGTTGGAAAGATAATAAAACGCTCGTTAATTTGGTATAATTTTTTTCTTAAAAAAATCCCGTATATAAAAGATATAAACGTTTAAAAATTATGGAAGGAAATATGAGAGAGAAAATTTTAAATTTATTCTTAAATTTTTTTTCCTAAAATAACTTAATTTAAATAAAAAAGAAAATAATTCAAAAACACCAAAAACTCTCCATTATAATGCCACGTGGCACTCTCAAGGGAATGTTGAGGCCTCCATTGCACGCCACGTCAGCATATACGTTTTCTTTTTTATATATATAGATAGATAAGAGATTAAAAGGTGCAGCATAACACCATCGAAACATAGACAAACTAAAAATTGTACGAAAAAGCATACCAAATTTACGCTGAAATGTAGATGAACTCAAATTTACACCGATTATGCAGCGTGATTAGTATAGGTTACTAATTTATTATTTTCGCCGATTTACGTCAAAACATTGACCAACTCAAATTTAATAATCAAATCAAAACGTATTATATTTGACCCACCTCGTTATCAGGCAAAGTCAACTCGACTTTATACCGATACATCCTTAAAAATAAAAGCATAAGAAGTTAGTTTTATGGTAAGCTCGAAAATTTAGAAATTTGAGGGGGTCAAAGTGACATTTAGCAAGGTAAATGGTTACTTTTGACGTTATAGAGAAGTCTGGGAGTATAATGGGCTGCATATCAAAAGTTTAAAGGTAAAAAAGAAGCTAGAAAGTAAGAAGATATATTTTCTGATGTTAAAAACTAAGGGGTCGTTCCTATCAAGCTAGAAAGATGGTTTTTTTCAACCGGAGTAATATAAGAGATGGATCCTGACATTTTGAAAAACATGAGGCGGTTGACTTAACCATGATCTTTAAGAGTATATGCAATATCTATATCTATACTATATTATAAAGCATTTCTTAAGAACTTCTTAAAAATTAAGAAGTATAAGTATATTTGCTTATCATACAATACCTAATGCACATCTTAGCTACTTTTTAGGGGCATATTTGTCTTTCAAACTTGTCTTTAATTACACCACATTATAGTTATTGAACCAAAGTAATATCAAAGACTTTAAATTAGTCATGTACAATTAATCCATTAGTAATATTAAATGTTTGTACAAGATAATATTAATATTTTTTATAAGTAAAATACTATTTAAATTTAGTATTATCTTATGTTTATTTTTTAGATATACTTTCTAAATATACTAATAATAATAGCAGTAGTAGTGATTGTGGTAGTCGTGGTCGTGGTCGTGGTCATAGTAGTGGTAGTAAAAGTGGTGGTACCCAATTAAAATTGGTGTTTAAAACAGATTGGGTTAAAAAACACTTCCTAAAAGAGATTTGATGACACCCGTCGCATCGCGCGGGCTAACCCACCAGTCTATATAAAACTATTTAAGTATGTACTTCTAGACTTCGTTTGCGTGATGACAAATATGATGGATTGTGTTTTGATGTTAAGAGTTTAACATCTATATGAAAAAAAGTAATTTTGTACTTCTGGACTACTTTTACGTGATGACAAAATTATTGACTAGTAGAATATAACTATATAAAAATAAGCAATTTACGGATTTACCAGTAAAAAAACCACGCCGTGATGGTATGTTCACCAAAATGTTTCGTTCAGTGGCGGATACAAAACTTTTTGTACGGGTGGCACAATATGGTCGGCTAAAATTGGACAAGACAAAAAAAATGATGATACAATACATAAAATTAACATGTTAAGTGATTACACATTTTATCAGTGTCTATGTTAGTGTCATGTTTCCCACACAACACGTAAACACCTCTCTACTATTCATTAATTCACATAAAGAAGGTTTCTTGATTCAAATTTTATATTAAAAAGGTTAATTATATAAGAAAATTAAATAACAAAAAATATTTAATACTAATATTAAAAAACATGAAAAGAAACAAATCTTTACACGGCCATAGTGTAGTCTTGTGATAATCCCTATGCACTATTTCATTGTTCAACAACTCTCTCTCCCTCTCTATGTCTCCATCTTCAACAAACCATATTCTGGAGAAAACCAAATCGTCGAAAAAATGATCTCTTACCATTCTCTCTTTTCTTTGTTCTTGTTTACATTAGCAACACTACATGAGATAATTTAGAGGTTTAATTAAAAAAAATCTTTGTAATATACACAAAATAGCAGAAAGAATAGATTCGCCAGAGGGTAACTGAACCGCGAGCCGTCGATGGTACGGTGGGCACATGCCCACCCTCCCCATAAGTTAAATCCGCCACTGGTTACGTTTTTGTATACAAAGCAGTAGCGGATCTAGTCTACAATTTATGGATAAGCACTTTCATACTAGGGATGAGCTCGGTATCAATACCGAAAATCGGCAAAAATGTGAACCGGTACCAAAAATGTTTGGTACAGTACAATACTTGTATTCGAAGGTAAAATCGATAAAATACCAGCACCAAAAGTACCGGTATCGAAAATAATTTTATACGGGAAATTCGGAAATGGTACCGGTTCCCAGTACCATTTGCTCATCCCTATTTCATACAATGTAAATAAAATAAAAATAAAAACACGATAATAAATAAAGTTAAACAATGAAAAAGAAAAATAGGAAGTCGTAGAAAAGGTATCAAATGGAGTCCGATTGAACTCATTGAAGCGGCATTGGAACTGTTTTATCGAACCCTCCAATCTTAGTTTTGGGTTTTTGTTTTTTGGATGTTTAGCTTGTAGTTTTTAGAATTTGTGTTATATGATTGTGTCTTTTATGTTGCATCGTGTATTTTCATCACTGTGTCATTTCTGCGATTCATTATGTCTTTTTTCTTAGCCATGTATTATATTTATTGGTATTGTGTTATGATTTATGAAACTAATGTGTCCTAAAACACATCTATTTTCCTATGTATTTTGAGACATAAATTAATATTTTGTGCATGTATTCATTTGTTTGTCTCTTTTTATCATGAGAGAATTACACAAATTGTCATTTAATTATTACTGAAATTGCATCATCTGTCCTTTTATGGAAAAATTTCACTCCTTCTATCCTTTATTTTATCAAATTGTTACACCATTTGTCCTTTAGCCTAACTTAGTTAAAAAACTTGGTTAACTTTATTTTCTAAGTTTACACTTTTAGCCCCTATAGTTTTGATCGGACTCTAACCCTTGATTGACCTCGCATTCGACCACGACAATTAACAAAATCATAGGGCTATTATAGAACATCAAATTCCGATCAAAAGCATGTATAATAATCGTACTGACCTGATTGTTTTCAAGGCTAAATCGAACGATTAAAATTGCGACTGGTTGATCTTGTTCTTTAAATTGTGAATGATTTGGTGGGTGTTTATAGTATATTTTTGCACAGAAACGGTCAACTAAGGCATAAGATGTTATAATAGGTTTCAATTTATGGTATAGAGGCTGGGTTTGCAAGTGGGGTTTTAGACATTTGAAGATCTTTATTTTCTCAAAATACATTTTAAACGTTTATGGAACATGCTAAACATCTTATGCCTTAGTTGACCGTTTCTGTACAAAAATATACCATAAACACTCACCAAATTGTTCTCACTTTGAAGAACAAGATCAACCAGTCGTAATTTTAATCGTTCGATTTAGCCTCGAAAATGATCAGTTCAGTACGATTATTATACATGCTTTTGAACGGAATTTAATGTTCTATAATAGCCCTATGATTTCGTTAATTGTCGTGGTCGAATTCGAGGTCAATTAAGGGTTATGGTTCGATCAAAACTATAGGGGCTAAAAGTGTAAACTTGGAAAATAAAGTTAACTAAGTTTTTTTTAACTAAGTTAGGCTAAAGGACAAAGGGTGTAACAAATTGATAAAATAAAGGATATAAGGAGTGAAAAATTCCATAAAGGACAGAGGATGCAATTTCAGTAATAAGTAAAGTACAATTTGTGTAATTCTCTCTTTTATCATTGTACAGTTTTTTCTTAGTTTTTAGCTTTATTACTTACTAGTTTTTATCCGGGAGCGTCCCGGTTTAAAATATCTAATATCACATAATAAAATATGTAATATGACAACATAATTAATGACTTGCCAATATATGATTAATGAATATTATTATTATTATTATTATTATTATTATTATTATTATTATTATAAACAAATCTCTACCATAAGTTATCATATTCTAATATAAAAAAAAACAAATCTTTGTGCCGGGGTATAAATCTAGTGCCATTACAAAATATTATTATATAATGTCAAATGAATTCGGAAGTTTGTAATCGATCATTCTAAAAAGAACTAACATGAAATAAGGAAAAAAGTTATTTATTGAAATATCGAACACATTAGTCTAAGGGTTATGTGATGCGTTAAAAAATTCATGGGTATATGATCGGGTATATAGTTCAGGTATTTGGGTATGCGGTTTCGGGTAATTGGGTCGGGTATCACCTAATCCCAGGCCCGACCCAAACCCACAATTTTTTTGTAAACTAATCCCAAACCTTACATAATACCTGTCGGGTTACAAAAATAGTCGTTTTTTTCTCTGTTTTTATATAGCACTATGGTACTCGTTGGAAAGATAATAAAACGCTCGTTAATTTGGTGTAATTTTTTTCTTTAAAAAATCTCGTATATAAAAGATTAAAACGTTTAAAAGTTATAGGATGAAACATGAGAGAGAGAATAATAAAGGTTTAATATTTACATTTAGTAGATTAAGTATTTAATAGATTAGGTTAAACCATATTTATTCCTTTTTTTTAATTGGTCTAGAGTTGCCACATCACATCCTATGTGGCATCTCTCAAAGGAGAGATTGCATAATATTATGGCATGTAGGATTATTAGCTTTGCAATATATATATATATATAGATTTACTCGTTTTTATATTTTGTTAGGTGTTCATGGAATTTGGAACGTAAACGAGAAACTTTAGTCAAGTCAAGAATACCCGATATGAGAGTATATAATAATAATAATAATAATAATAATAATAATAATAATAATAATAATAATCTATATCTATCTATATCTATATCTATATCTATATCTATATCTATATCTATACTACATTATAAAGGAGGAGAGATGGCTAAAATAGTAACTTCATGTCAATTTTAAGATGCCATATCAAGAGTCACATGTATAAATCTTTAACTTTTACATATTTTCTTTCTTTATACCCTTTCGTACAACCTTTGATGGCAGCTTTAGAAGTCACTAATACAAGTCATACACTACTACTCAACTGAAACTGCCTTCATCAATATTGTTCATCTTCACAATAAGGCCTGAGCAATCAATTTCTGCTCTCCTCAATTACCTTTTCCAGCAACATCTTTAATCAATCTTCTTTGAATTGCCTTCAATTCAATGCAATCATATGAATCGCCACGTTACCAATGTATATATCTGTTAGGTTTTGGCAGCGATCTGAATCAACATCGGGTACCGTCTAAGTGTAACCATATGTTGATTAATCCAATTGATCTTTCTGATCAAAGAAAGACTAATTAACGATTTTTATATCTTGTCGGTTGCAGAAATTTGTTTGAGTTCTTGTTGATTTGGATTCCTGTTAACCTCTCTGGTATGGTTACAGTCTTTTTTGCAGATATATACAAAGTAACATGCTGGGAGCTACTCATACATATAAGAATTTGAGTGGCTTTTATGTGTTATGAGTTGATTATTGTTAGAAATGAATGAAGTCAGAGCATTTGGTATGTGTTAAGAGTTGATTATTGTTAGAAATGAATTATCAAAAACGTATGAATGTGTGGTTCCATAGCACAATTTGTAGATGAAACACTGGTACATGTAAGAAGAACGCTTGATCTGTGATGACCAATTGAGGCAGCTTTTTTAATGCTCGTAGCGATTTGTTGTTTAGCTGCATCTTAATCATTTTAGTACATGTTTGATCTTTAGAGCCATACTATAATGTAAAAGAGATGGGACATGCAACTTTTTATATGCATAGAGTAGCGCCTCATGTATGTAAAATGTAAATTAAGTTCTTGGCTTACGCTTTGGCTTTTAGGATCAAAACACCTCGGAGCGCCTTATGATCTTTTAAACCAAGGATATTACTTATAACGGCTTTTTAATAACCTTTTACACTCCTTGTTGCAGTTGCTTGAGGTGCTTGACTGGAAACATATCGATCATATGTTATGTTCTTCATGAAGAAAATGCAACATACTATGCTATTATAGGTTTTATTTCTTTCTGTTCTTTTTTTGTATTTTTATATTTTTATGTCTAAACCAGATGCCAAGTTGACTTTATGATGGACGGTCAAAGGGACAGTGACTTTTTTAGTATTAAGGTAAACCTACTCCTCATGCATATAGTTGTGGCAGTTTCACCTGTTACGTATAATGGGTCGATTTGGGTTATATTCTATCTCTAGAGTGTCAAACTGGTATATTAAAAGAAGTTGGCTAATAGAAATCAAATGCAGTGGGCTTCACGCGGAACTCTAACATCACAGTAGCGTATTAATTCATAATGCCTCCTAATGTCATTGTACTTTTAAATAATATTATTGAAAACAATCAATAGTATATAGTTTGAATTGAGTTCTGGTTGATTGAGTGGCATTGTAAGTTTGTAACAAAGGATGAAGATGGAGTACTCTCTTGCCGTGATTATCACCTATCAGTTACTTTAAATCTGATTATTTTTTGTAGTAAAGAGCCTAAAAATCATAATTAATTTTTTGAAACACCACACATTTAAACACCATAGTTGGCTACCTTTTCCTATGTGTATAGGAACCTTCTGTTAGCCGATAAGGCGATAATATTGCCTTGATATTATCGGTGCTTTATTTTGTATAATGTGTATTTTATATAGTCAATTGTTTCCTCGTTTATCTCCTAGATTTACTCCATGTATTTTAGTATATATTGTAATCCCTTCTCATGAATAATATTGAACAATTCAACAATTAACATGGTATCACCCTTGAGGTTAACCTAGGTTACCTCTCCGCCATCCTTTCCTCTGTCTTCGGACTTCTCCTTTTCACAGCAGCTTCCTATTATTTTTTTTTATTTTTTTTTCATAAAAGCCTCCTGTCAGATTTTGATCTCCAGTCATGGCTGATAAAGATACTGCCGCACTCAAGCCACTTCACCCGGTTTACATTGTAAGTAATATTCAACATAAAGTTCGTGTTTTAGATGGCACCAAGGTATCTTATGCTTCGTGGGTAAAGCTTTTTACGCTCCACGCCAAAGGGTATCATGTGCTTTGTCACATTGATGGTACGCCGCCACCCGCCAAAGATACCCCCGAATATGCTTCGTGGGATAACATAGATTCCATTGTTTTACAATGGATCTATGGCACTCTCTCGGACTCTCTTGTTCTCAAGATCCTTGTTGATGATTCCACAGCACATGAAGCCTGGCTTCGTGTCAAAAGCCATTTTTGTAGTAAGGTCCCCGGTCACAAGCCCTACAACATGATCTCGCCAACAACACCCTTGCATCCATGCCTATCCTAGAAGCCTATTGTCAAAAAAAAAAAAAAAAAAAAAAAAAAAATACAAAATTTAACCGACCAACTCAATGCCCTTGATTTTCCAATGAATGATCAACAACGTGTCCTTCACCTTGTTAAAGGCCTACCCAAAGAATATGACACAATCGCCTCCATCCTAAACAATACTTTACCCACATGGGATGATGCGATTGAACAACTCATATCCGAAGCCGGCCGTATGAAAACCCGTGATGCTGTGACCAACACCCCAGCCATTGCCGCCGCTATCCCACCCTTGACCAACAACAACCGATCCCCAAACCCACTTTCGACCCACCCCTCACCACCACAGAATCCTTCCTAACCCTACCCAAGCCCAAACCACTCGGCCCACTACTCTCCCTCACAACAGACTTCACCATCGGCCCTTTACCATTCAAACCAACATAATCGAGGCCCATCCTATTGGAACACCCCACGCAACAACAACACTAGGCCCAACAATCAAAACCACACCTCATTAGCCCAACCCCAAAATTCCTATAACCGGTCCTACACCTCGCTACCCCCATACCCATACAACCCGCAACAACAACCATATTATCCACCATTTTGGGCCCTGCCTTATTGGACACCACCACCTTGTAACACCCCAACCGATGGCGGAAACATCGAGGTGTCATGTAAGAATGAGTATACAGTAGCACATGGTATTCAAATTTTAATTTGAAATTTATTTAAAGTAAAAATATCCAAAATTGAAATACATAATAAGTTTTGAATGGAATTCTAATACATCAAATAACCAAATAAGCATAAACTTCAATTTGTCTTCTCATGCTAACACTCTAGTCTTCACGCATCATTATTTCCTGTTGAGTTGTAAAATGGGGGGGGGGGGGGTCAACTAGAAGTTGGTGAGAATACATAAGCCATGTCAAGCAATTAAGTTTAAGAATAAAAGTTTAGCAATTCATATGTCTATCGTAAGTTTAAGTCTACATGAATAAACATGAAATGTTGAATGCACATAATCAAACCTTCGACTAGTTTAGGTCCATCCCGTCACCCACGGTTCACCTTAATATTATGTTGGAACGATAATAATCACCCGCGCTCCCCATAAAAGATGGTCAACGAATCTAGGTGGGATTGTCAATCCAATAGATCTATTATTGAGTATCGCCGGCTTGGCCATAGCTAATGATTATGTATGTTGAAGCGAGTCTAACTGTTGTTGTTGTCTAAATCATGAGGCATTTAAAGTTTACAACTAGACATGTATGTAGAATTGCTTAAGTATAATGTTGCAAGTATAAAGAATTGCATAAACATGGTTACGTAAACTCACCTTAGCAAAGTATTAAGTTCCGAGAAAAAGTATAAGTGTAGCCCCAAAGTTGCCAAGTATTACCCTATGTATAAGGTAACAAATAAGTCTAAGTCTATTTAGTCTATAAGTATTTTCTAGGGTTTCGAATTGGGGATAAGTATTCGTTTGATTAATAAATAAAATGTTTAATAAATAAGAGAAATTTGATAAATAAATAAACAAAAGTCTTTTTTGTAAATTTTAGATTAAAGATGGTCACATCATAAAGTTTTAAGTATGAAAATAATTTTTATAAAATTATTTTCTTAAAAATAGAATATTTAATCTATTTATTTTAAATTGTCAAAATATAACTTTAATATTTAAAAATATTAAAATTAAAGGATTATTAAATTAAAAAATGTATTTCTGTTTTAAATAAATAGAAATAATTTATATAAAATTTTGGTGCAAAAATATTGAAAAATAAATTTATTATGATTTATTTATTATTAAAACTAACAAAAATTGATTAAAAATATTAAATAAATGCTTTTTCAGAAATAAAAATCATTTTAGAAATGTTTAATGTTATATAAACTTAGAATAATTTTTGTGGAAATTTATATAATCGTTTTGATATTTTTATAGAATTTTATAAATAAAATAGAATAAACTTGAAATATTTATTATATATATTAAATAAATAATTTTTGGAAAACTAAAAATTGTATGTGAAACTTTCCTACTAGAATAACGTAAAATAATTTTTATAGAATTTATAAAGGAGTTTTAGTATTTTAAAACTAATTTTAAAAATATAGGTGAATATATATAAAGCTTTAAATGGTAAAAAGAAATGTTTTGTTGATGCTGAGAATCGAACCCGGGTCTGGGACCGGTTCGCGTTTTAATCACAAGCCTAGCCACCAACTGGGCTAGACCCTGAGAACGAATAAACCAAGTTTGAAATTAATTATATAGTATATGTAAAACTGATTTATAATTCATTTAAAAGAAAAGAATAAAATCGTGAAAGGTGGGACTCGAACCCATGTGCTCCGGTTAACAAACAGACAGACACAACCACTTGATCTAGATCAGTGGTTGTGTTTGGTTTGTTTCTGTTTAACATATATAATCATGTCTGCACGTGTTCTTCCCCAATTCAAAATCATTCGTGCCCTAGCTTAACAATAATCCGATTTACACAACAATAACCCAATTGATCATAGGGTTATTGTTGTGTAGTGGCCGATGAACAAAACCCATCAAAGAAAAAGAACTTACAAAGCTTAATTCGTGTTTAACCACCGGTCAAACATAAAGTCAAACACGCGTTCACAAGGTTTTGAAAGATGGTTTAAACCAGAAATTGGAGGTGAAGAGAGATGTATCGGCGAGTAGAGCTTGTTAGGGAGTGCTCAATTTATAGTGTGAGGGTGCGGGTGAATGATTTGGTAAGGTTGACAGTGTTAAAACCTATGACGCGTAAATTGACACTAATTAGTTATGTTTTGACGAGGATTGATCATGTAATAGACGCGTATTAGTCAAACCATTCATCAATCATTCCATATCAGGATCAAAACGCGTTTGGATTGGTGATTTATGGTAAATCGATGTTGCAGTTGACTTCCTAAGTCAACTTGCTAGGTTTCAAACATGTTATATAACTAATATGTGTTTAAAACTAAACAAGTGTGTTGTGTAGACCAGCTGGTTTGTTGCATGGTGTTGGTTGACCCGGCTATGGGCTCGGGTTCGAATCCCGGCCCAAGCCTTTAATTTTTTTGTTAATAATTTCCTATATATATGTAATATATATATATATATATATATATATATATATATATATAGCATAGTATTAGGGGTCCAAATGCGTCACAAAATATTTTTAAAAGACGATAAATGATGAAACTTGACGTTTTATTAATAATAATCGTAACGTACAAGTATTTTAATGCGAAATTTTACAGTCTCCCCTACTTTTAGGAACTTCGTCCCGAAGTTGGAGTTGGAGAGTCTGGTGGAAAAAGATGTGGGTATTTAGACTTCATCTGGTCCTTGCGTTCCCAAGTGAACTCTGGACCTCGTTTAGATTCCCAACGAACCTTAACGATCGGAATGCGACTGCGCTTGAGTTTCTTGATTCCAGTATCCACGATCTCGACGGGTTTCTCGACAATGTGCATAGTTTCATCGATTTGCACATCTTCAAGAGGGACATGGAGGTTTTCATCTGCTAAGCATTTCTTGAGATTCGAAACATGAAAGGTCGGGTGAACATTGCTTAGCTCGGGTGGAAGATCAAGTTTGTAAGCCACTTTTCCAATCCTGTCAAGAACTTTGAATGGGCCTACGTATCGAGGAGCTAGTTTTCCCTTTCTACCGAAGCGAATCACTCCTTTCCAAGGGGATACCTTAAGAAGTACAAGGTCCCCGACTTGAAATTCCAAGGGCTTACGACGTTTATCAGCATAGCTCTTCTGACGACTTCTAGCCTTGAGAAGATTATCCTGAATGATTTGGATCTTATCTGTGGTTTCCTGGATCAGTTCGGGTCCAGTGATCTGGGCTTCACCAACCTCAGTCCAACAGACAGGTGAACGACATTTACGACCATAGAGTGCCTCGAAAGGAGCCATGTTAATGCTGGCATGATAACTGTTGTTGTATGAAAACTCGACCAAAGGAAGATGAGAATCCCATGCGCCACCAAAATCGATGACACATGCCCTGAGCATATCCTCAAGTGTCTGTATGGTCCGTTCAGTCTGATCATCTGTTTGAGGGTGATAAGCAGTACTCAGGTTCAACTTGGTACCCAAAGCGTCTTGTAAAGAATCACAAAAGTGAGAGGTGAAACGACCATCACGATCAAAGATAATGTCCAAAGGTATACCATGACGACATACGATTTCACTTACGTACATCTTTGCTAACGTTTCCATAGAATACTTCTCACGAATAGGTAAGAAATGGGCTGACTTGGTCAAACGATCGATGATTACCCAAATGCTGTCAAAACCTTTGGGTGTACGAGGGAGTTTAGTGATGAAGTCCATTGCTATGCTCTCCCATTTCCATACAGAAATTTCTGGTTGTTCAAGCATACCAGATGGTCGTTGATGTTCAGCCTTGACCTTTGAACAAGTAAGGCATTTTGCAACGAAAAGAGCAATATCTTTCTTCATACCAGGCCACCAATACGAATAACGAAGATCGTGGTACATCTTCTCAGCTCCAGGATGAATAGAATAACGAGACTTATGAGCCTCGTTCATAAGAAAGGTACGAAGATCATCACGGTCAGTGTAACACCCCAACCGATGGCGGAAACATCGGGATGTCACGTATTGATGATTGTTCAGTAGCTCATGGTAAATAATAAATTTCATTATATGATTTAAATAAATTACATACAATTGTTCTACAAGAATTCGTACATCAAATTGAATAAAACTATGCACACATCTTCAAGCATTAATTCAAATCTTCAAGCAAGTAGAACCTGAAACATGTTAAGTTGAAAATATTTTGGGTCAACAAAAGTTGGTGAGAATTACATAGGTTTTGATAATCGAATAAAATTGTTGTGCAATTCATGTGTCATGGCAATCTAGTCCATATGCGAAAACATACTAGAAGTAAATCGAGTGCATAATCAACCTTGTGACTGTTGTATTGTGGTACATCCCATACGCTCATGGTTCACTCGTTTATGTTGCAGTAACAAACACCCACGCAACCTTTGTAGGAGGCACGTATCCGGGTGGGATTGTCAGTCCAATAGA
This sequence comes from Ambrosia x helenae, assembly GCA_030844895.1. Classification (NCBI taxonomy): domain Eukaryota; kingdom Viridiplantae; phylum Streptophyta; class Magnoliopsida; order Asterales; family Asteraceae; genus Ambrosia; species Ambrosia x helenae. Next base: position 173,627 of record JAUTDX010000184.1, on the reverse strand, counting down.
TCTATCAATGTATACCGTCGGCTGATCAATGTTAATGATTATGCTAGAATTGTGCTTACCCTAGTCATGTTCAAGACATAATGCAACATAGAAAAACACATAGACACATTGATGATTGAATTGCATAAATGATGTTGTAACATGTTTCACCCCAAAAATGGTGATAAATAGAAAAGGGGCTATGTAAAACTCACCTTAGCAAAATGTTAAGTCTCGAGAAATAGAATATGTGTAGCCCCAAAGTTGCCAATTACAAGAGCTTATAATCAAAGCTTCAAGTGTAGAAGTAATAGACTATAGAAGAAAGGTATGAGGGAAAGTTTAATCGGATTGAAACAATTAGAGGTGCAAAGTATAATGGGTCATAGGTGGGTTTTTATACTAGTTTTGGATTCAATTAGCCATTAAAATTGGTCAACACCATAAAGTAAGGTTTTATGATGAATTGACTATTTGACTCAAGGCTTTATTTAAAAAAAAAAAAATCTTGTATGTGAAAAAAAAAAAAAGAATTTAGAATCATATTATTATTATTATTATTTATATACATTTATGTATGTATATAAGTTGTGAGTTAGGATAAATAAAGACTTAGGCACATTTGTATAATATTAATGATAAAGGTGTAATATATATATATATATATATATATATATATATATATATATATAAGGGCTTTTTATGTATTAAAATTTTGGGGAAAATTTTGCGATGTTACAGTCTCCCCTACTTTTGGAAACTTCGTCCCGAAGTTTATTGAAAACACAGGGTTGAAGGTGATTGAGTAGAAATTAGGACAAGGGTGGTTTGGGAAGTTTCGAGTTAAGGCATGACATAAATTTATAGGTAACAGAATAAACTGTTTCGAATAATTTGGGTAAGAGTTTTGATATGTGTGAGTTTTAAGGGTTGGATTAGGTTCATCTGAAATAGCAAGGAGAATAAGAATCTTAAGTTTTAGGACTCCTAAAAGAAATGCATGAGTTGATTGACTATAGAAAGACTAAATGAACTACCAGGTAACTAGAGTTTATAATTGGTTATTTACTGAAAACCTTGATAGAATTTCACACTACCATAACGTACCTGTAAATTCATGATTACGTTCCGGACCGCAATCACCAATTTACCTTACATTAAAGTTTTGCGTCCTTCTATATCTCCACCGATTGTTGAGCAGGTCCGATAGCCTCCACCAGTCGTGGAGTAGGTTGTAGGGCCTCTCCCGACTGTTGAAAAGGCATAATGACCTCTACCAATCGTTGAGTAGGTTCGATAGCCTCCACCAGTCGTGGAGCAGGTTGTAGGGCCTCTCCCGACTGTTGAAAAGGCATGATGACCTCTATTAAGTGCAACATTTATTATACACATAGGTTGCAAATTGATAACATGTTTATGCAAGCAAGTATAACAAGCACAGTATATGAGTTGTAGTTGTATAGATTTATATAATTAGTTCACATTCAAACAATCATGCACCATGTAACAACTCTCAGACAAATATTTTATTACTTAAATCAAATAGCGTCAATACATAGAATAAAAGCAACCAATAGTCAAATGGTGAGACTTGCGGTTAGGTAGCTGGAGGATCTTGATCTCTGTTTAGTTTAGGGCATCGGTTACGGAAGTGATTTGGGTAATGAATGTTCAATAAGATATGGGTTGAATAAAGGACAATGAGGTAATATAAGGAATGTAATCATTTATTCATTTAATTAAAACGAATAAACGAAAACGTTGACTTATCAAAGATTCTAAATTCTAATAACATATGAAGACATGCTTTAGCCTATAAGTGAACACTCATCCCGAGAATTCCCAGGTAGGCATCCGGGTCCCTCGTCTGATTGGGATATATGCGCAATGCCAGCCTAGACAGAAGACTCAGAATACAGGCGTTCACCCTTCCAGATTGCACGTGTTCGTTATTAAAATCTAGAACTTCGACGAGATCTCAAGGTGGTTCAGGATAAACCTGAGGATTTTGTCCTATTAGTCTAAGAGTAGATCCAATGGTGGAGAGCAACCTTCTTGTAAGGATGAAAGTAGGGATAAGAAGTAGGAGGGAGATAGAGAATGGCTAGTAAAAGAAGCAAATACTGGTTATAATCCTATGGTTATAGACTAGATTATTTTTCTAATAACCTAATTCCCTATAACCATGGCTCTGATACCAATCTGTAACACCCCAACCGATGGCGGAAACATCGGGATGTCACGTATTGATGATTGTTCAGTAGCTCATGGTAAATAATAAATTTCATTATATGATTTAAATAAATTACATACAATTGTTCTACAAGAATTCATACATCAAATTGAATAAAACTATGCACACATCTTCAAGCATTAATTCAAATCTTCAAGCAAGTAGAACCTGAAACATGTTAAGTTGAAAATATTTTGGGTCAACAAAAGTTGGTGAGAATTACATAGGTTTTGATAATCGAATAAAATTGTTGTGCAATTCATGTGTCATGGCAATCTAGTCCATATGCGAAAACATACTAGAAGTAAATCGAGTGCATAATCAACCTTGTGACTGTTGTATTGTGGTACATCCCATACGCTCATGGTTCACTCGTTTATGTTGCAGTAACAAACACCCACGCAACCTTTGTAGGAGGCACGTATCCGGGTGGGATTGTCAGTCCAATAGATCTATCAATGTATACCGTCGGCTGATCAATGTTAATGATTATGCTAGAATTGTGCTTACCCTAGTCATGTTCAAGACATAATGCAACATAGAAAAACATATAGACACATTGATGATTGAATTGCATAAATGATGTTGTAACATGTTTCACCCCAAAAATGGTGATAAATAGAAAAGGGGCTATGTAAAACTCACCTTAGCAAAATGTTAAGTCTCGAGAAATAGAATATGTGTAGCCCCAAAGTTGCCAATTACAAGAGCTTATAATCAAAGCTTCAAGTGTAGAAGTAATAGACTATAGAAGAAAGGTATGAGGGAAAGTTTAATCGGATTGAAACAATTAGAGGTGCAAAGTATAATGGGTCATAGGTGGGTTTTTATACTAGTTTTGGATTCAATTAGCCATTAAAATTGGTCAACACCATAAAGTAAGGTTTTATGATGAATTGACTATTTGACTCAAGGCTTTATTTAAAAAAAAAAAAAATCTTGTATGTGAAAAAAAAAAAAGAATTTAGAATCATATTATTATTATTATTTATATACATTTATGTATGTATATAAGTTGTGAGTTAGGATAAATAAAGACTTAGGCACATTTGTATAATATTAATGATAAAGGTGTAATAAAATATATATATATATATATATATATATATATATATATATATAAGGGCTTTTTATGTATTAAAATTTTGGGGAAAATTTTGCGATGTTACAGTCAGGGATCCAAAGTCGATTAAGAAAATAGAGTAAACCATCAGGTTTGGTTTCAAGTTGAGTCTCAGCACCACAAGACATTTCGTCGTACATGTTACCTTGGGTGACTGAAGTATGTTGAGTCTGGAGGATACGATCCTGAAGATCAGTACGAACTCTCGCACAATGAAGTTTGATACGCTCTTTACGACTGAGTGCGTCAGCCACAACATTCGCTTTGCCAGGATGGTAGCGAATTTCACAATCATAGTCGTTAAGTAACTCAACCCAACGCCGTTGCCTCATTTTAAGATTTTTCTGGTCGAAGACATGTTGGAGACTTTTGTGGTCCGTGAAAACCACACATTTGGTTCCATAAAGGTAGTGTCTCCAAATCTTAAGAGCAAAGACGACAGCGCCCAATTCAAGATCATGGGTGGTATAATTCTTTTCGTGAGTCTTGAGTTGTCTAGACGCATAAGCAATAACCTTGCCTCGTTGCATGAGAACACAACCAAGACCTTGGTTTGATGCATCACAATAGACCACGAAGTCATCGTTACCATCAGGGAGAGACAGGATAGGAGCTTCACAGAGTTTCAGCTTAAGAATTTCAAATGCTTCCTCTTGCTTTGGTCCCCACTCATAGGGTTTACCCTTGTGAGTTAAGGCAGTGAGAGGAACAGCGATCTTAGAGAAGTTGGAAATGAATCGACGATAATAACCAGCCAAACCAAGGAAGGAACGGACTTCCGTTGGAGTTTTAGGAACACTCCAATCTTTAACAGCTTCGATCTTTGCGAGATCAACATGAATTCCGTTCATATCAATGACATGTCCCAAAAATTGAACTTCCTTAAGCCAAAATTCACATTTCGAGAACTTGGCATACAGTTGTTCTTTCTTTAGGAGACCCAAAATTGAGTGAATATGTTGTTCGTGATCGGATTTTGATTTTGAGTAAATCAAAATGTCATCGATGAAGACGATCACGAATTTGTCAAGGTAGGGTCTACAAACCCGATTCATTAAATCCATAAACACTGCGGGAGCGTTGGTCAATCCAAATGGCATGACCATGAATTCATAATGACCAAAACGTGTACGAAAGGCTGTCTTGGGAATATCTTCATCGTGGACTCTAAGCTGATGATAACCAGAACGAAGATCAATCTTGAGAAGTGGGTTGCTCCTTGAAGTTGATCGAAAAGATCGTCAATCCTAGGCAAGGGATAACGATTCTTGATGGTGAATTTGTTGAGTTCGCGATAGTCGATACACATCCTGAGAGATCCATCTTTCTTCTTAACGAACAAGACAGGGGCTCCCCATGGAGAAGAACTGGGGCGAATGAAACCTTTATCAGAAAGTTCCTGTAGTTGGCTGGCAAGTTCTTGCATCTCAGAGGGTGCAAGACGATAAGGAGCTTTTGCGACATGATTTGCACCAGGAACAAGATCGATTCTAAATTCCACTTGTCGCGCAGGAGGTAGACCAGGTAAATCCTCTGGAAAGACTTCATGATAGTCCCGAATGATTGGGATGTCTTGGATACTTTTGCCCTTGTCCTTCTTTTCTATCACGTTAGCTAAGAAAGCCGTATACCCCTTTCTTAAGTATTTTTGGGCTGTAGTACAAGACATGAGCTTAAGCTCGCCACAAGGCTTTTCACCATAGATCTTCAGAATATCACCAGATTCGAGAGGAATGCGAATGACTTTCTCAAAGCATAGAATTTCAGCACGATGGGTTGACAACCAATCCATGCCTACTATGACATCAAAGCTTCCAAGATGCATAGGAATGATATCGATAGAGAAAGTATGTTCATCGAGGTTCAACACACAGTTACGAATAATAGAATTGATCGAGATAGACTTCTCATTAGCTACATCTACCACTAAAGGTTCCTCTAGGTTAGTTTGGGGTAAGTTAAGTAAGGGTTCAAACTTTAGTGATACAAATGACTTATCAGCACCCGAATCAAATAATATGGATGCATAGTGGTTATTAACGAGAAATGTACCATTAACCACCTCGTTGTTGTCGTGGGCCTGGTTAGCATTGAGGTTGAAGGTGCGACTTCGAGCACCTTGGTTCTGGTTGCGGTTCTGGTTTTGGTTGCGGTTTTGGTTCTGGTTTCCAAGTCTAGGGCAAGCATCCCTATAATGTTCGGTGCTTCCACATTCATAACACTGGCCACGAACAGGCCTACCATTTTGAGCATTAGGAGCAGGATTATTTCTGGTAGGGTTGTTTTGGGTGGCAGGGGTTTGGCAAGCATTGGTGTAGTGTCCATACCACTTGCAGTTATTACATTGGTGGCATGGTCTGTCAGCAAGATGATGGTATTGACAAGTGTTGCAAAGAGGGTGGTTCCCGACATACGGTTTCTTGGTTGGGTTTTGTGCTGCAGGTGGGGTGGTAGCAACCATGTAGTTCCTAGTCTTGCGCTTCCTGTTGCTTGAGGTCTCAGGCTTAACCTTAATAGCGGGCTGAGGAGTGTCTTTTGCAGCAGTCTTCTTGGTGTTCTTGCGAAAGAGACTACCGTTCTTCACATGATTATCGGTGAGAGTAGCCGCCAGGCGTTTGGCTTCCTCCAAGGTGGCAGGATTCCTTCCCCATACCGTGTCCTGGATTTGCATAGGCAGACCACCGATGTACTTCTCGATGGCTATAGGTAAGGGAGTAACTTTATGGGGCAGCAACAAACTGAGCTCGTGAAAGCGGGTATTGTAAGCAAGGTTTTCCCCACTATCTTGAGCAAGGGTGTGGAACTCGTCTTCCAGTTTCTTAATCTCGTTACGGGGATAGAACTCATCTTTCATAACCTCCTTGACTTGATCCCAGGTCATAGCAAGTGCAGCTTCAGTTCCTCGGGTGCGCTTTTCCTCATTCCACCAAGTGAGTGCTCGTTTGTGAAGAACACTCATGGCGTAACAAACCTTAAAGTTATCGGGACACTCACTGTTAATGAAGGTATTCTCCATACCCTCGAACCATTGTAGAAGACCCGTAGCTCCTTCTTCTCCACTGAACTTAGGGGGATTACAGGTATTAAAGTGCTTAAGAGTGCAAGCTGGGAGACCATTCCCGTTTCCATTCCTGTTTCCATTGTGGTTTCCATTACCGTTTCTGTTGCCGTTGCCGTTTCCGTTTATCTGGATGACTTGAGCCAGTAAGTTAGGAACTAGAGTCGCGATCTGTTGCGCCATTAGTTGAGAAATGATCGCAGCCAGTTGAGCATCAACGCCATTGTTGTTGTTGTTATTGTTGTTGTTGTGGTTAGCGTCGTGGTAATGGTTATGGTTATCGCCACCTTCCTCATGGTTTTCACTATTGCTATTGTGAGTGCTGCGACGTGGAGGCATGATCTGTAAGAGACACAATGAAATGAATGAGGTTATATAAGGAATGTAATCATTTATTCATTAATTAAAACGAATAAACGAAAACATTGACTTATCAAAGATTCTAGATTCTAATAACATAGTGAAGACATGCTTTAGCCTATAAGTGAACACTCATCCCGAGAATTCCCAGGTAGGCATCCGGGTCCCTCGTCTGATTGGGATATATGCGCAATGCCAGCCTAGACAGAAGACTCAGAATACAGGCGTTCACCCTTCCAGATTGCACATGTTCGTTATTAAAATCTAGAACTTCGACGAGATCTCAAGGTGGTTCAGGTTAAACCTGAGGATTTTGTCCTATTAATCTAATGGTGGATCAGGATTGCAGCAGACGAATAAGAGTAGTCACTTGTAAGGCTTAGGGTTGTATAAGGTATAGGATAGGGATAAGATTAAGGAAGCATTTAGGGTTACAAGTAAAAGAAGCAAGTACTGTTTAAGTCCCTAAGGTTATAGTCTAGATTATTTTCTAATAACCTAATTCCCTATAACCAAGGCTCTGATACCAATCTGTAACACCCAACCGATGGCGGAAACATCGAGGTGTCACGTAAGAATGAGTATACAGTAGCACATGGTATTCAAATTTTAATTTGAAATTTATTTAAAGTAAAAATATCCAAAATTGAAATACATAATAAGTTTTGAATGGAATTCTAATACATCAAATAACCAAATAAGCATAAACTTCAATTTGTCTTCTCATGCTAACACTCTAGTCTTCACGCATCATTATTTCCTGTTGAGTTGTAAAATGGGGGGGGGGGGTCAACTTGAAGTTGGTGAGAATACATAAGCCATGTCAAGCAATTAAGTTTAAGAATAAAAGTTTAGCAATTCATATGTCTATCGTAAGTTTAAGTCTACATGAATAAACATGAAATGTTGAATGCACATAATCAAACCTCCGACTAGTTTAGGTCCATCCCGTCATCCACGGCTCACCTTAATATTATGTTGGAACGATAACAATCACCCGCGCTCCCCATAAAAGATGGTCAACGAATCTAGGTGGGATTGTCAATCCAATAGATCTATTATTGAGTATCGGCGGCTTGGCCATAGCTAATGATTATGTATGTTGAAGCGAGTCTAACTGTTGTTGTTGTCTAAATCATGAGGTATTTAAAGTTTACAACTAGACATGTATGTAGAATTGCTTAAGTATAATGTTGCAAGTATAAAGAATTGTATAAACATGGTTACGTAAACTCACCTTAGCAAAGTATTAAGTCTCGAGAAAAAGTATAAGTGTAGCCCCAAGTTGCCAAGTATTACCCTATGTATAAGGTAACAAATAAGTCTAAGTCTATTTAGTCTATAAGTATTTTCTAGGGTTTCGAATTGGGGATAAGTATTCGTTTGATTAATAAATAAAATGTTTAATAAATAAGAGAAATTTGATAAATAAATAAACAAAAGTCTTTTTTTTTTAAATTTTAGATTAAAGATGGTCACATCATAAAGTTTTAAGTATGAAAATAATTTTTATAAAATTATTTTCTTAAAAATAGAATATTTAATCTATTTATTTTAAATTGTCAAAATATAACTTTAATATTTAAAAATATTAAAATAAAAGAATTATTAAATTAAAAATTTTATTTCTGTTTTAAATAAATAGAAATAATTTATATAAAATTTTGGTGCAAAAATATTGAAAAATAAATTTATTATGATTTATTTATGATTAAAACTAACAAAAATTGATTAAAAATATTAAATAAATGATTTTTCAGAAATAAAAATCATTTTAGAAATGTTTAATGTTATATAAACTTAGAATAATTTTTGTGGAAATTTATATAATCGTTTTGATATTTTTATAGAATTTTATAAATAAAATAGAATAAATTTGAAATATTTATTATATATATTAAATAAATAATTTTTGGAAAACTAAAAATTGTATGTTAAACTTTCCTACTAGAATAACATAAAATAATTTTTGTAGAATTTATAAAGGAGTTTTAGTATTTTAAAACTAATTTTAAAAATATAGGTGAATATATATAAAGCTTTAAATGGTAAAAAGAAATGTTTTGTTGATGCTGAGAATCGAACCCGGGTCTGGGACCGGTTCGCGTTTTAATCACAAGCCTAGCCACCAACTGGGCTAGACCCTGAGAACGAATAAACCAAGTTTGAAATTAATTATATAGTATATGTAAAACTGATTTATAATTCATTTAAAAGAAAAGAATAAAATCGTGAAAGGTGGGACTCGAACCCATGTGCTCCGGTTAACAAACAGACAGACACAACCACTTGATCTAGATCAGTGGTTGTGTTTGGTTTGTTTCTGTTTAACATATATAATCATGTCTGCCCGTGTTCTTCCCCAATTCAAAATCATTCGTGCCCTAGCTTAACAATAATCTGATTTACACAACAATAACCCAATTGATCATAGGGTTATTGTTGTGTAGTAGCCGATGAACAAAACCCATCAAAGAAAAAGAACTTACAAAGCTTAATTCGTGTTTAACCACCGGTCAAACAGAAAGTCAAACACGTGTTCACAAGGTTTTGAAAGATGGTTTAAACTAGAAATTGGAGGTGAAAAGAGATGTATCGGCGAGTAGAGCTTGTTAGGGAGTGCTCAATTTATAGTGTGAGGGTTCGGGTGAATGATTTGGTATGGTTGACCGTGTTAAAACCTATGACGCGTAAATTGACACTAATTAGGTATGTTTTGACGAGGATTGATCGTGTAATAGACGCGTATTAGTCAAACCATTCATCAATCATTCCATATCAGGATCAAAACGCGTTTGGATTGGTGATTTATGGTAAATCGATGTTGCAGTTGACTTCCTAAGTCCACTTGCTAGGTTTCAAACATGTTATATAACTAATATGTGTTGAAAACTAAACAAGTGTGTTGTGTAGACCAGCTGGTTTGTTGCATGGTGTTGGTTGACCCGGCTATGGGCTCAGTTTCGAATCCCGGCCCAAGCCTTTAATTTTTTTGTTAATAATTTCCTATATATATGTATAATATATATATATATATATATACATATAGCATAGTATTAGGGGTCCAAATAGGGCTGTACACGAGCCGAGTCGAGCCGAGCCAGGCCCAGCTCGAGCTCGAGCTCGAACCTAAACCGAGCTCGGCTCGGCTCGTTTTTCTGATTGAGCTGAAAAGTCGAGCTTGAGCTCGGCTCGTAAATGTTCGAGCCGAGCTCGAGCTGGCTCGAGCCAGCTCGATATATTTTTTTTATTTTTTTATTTTTACAAATATTTATTAAATAAAAAACAATAAAATTAAATAAAATTACACATAATCATGTATATTTTTTTTATTTTTCTAAGTTATGGTTTATTTATCATGTATATTTTTTTTATTTTTCTAAATTACACAAGCCTAAGTCGAGTCATATGTCGAGCCATCGAGCCGAGCCACGAGCTGCACACCCCTGGCTCGAGCTCGGCTCAATTACAAAACGAGCCAGCTTGGCTCGGCTCGAAAACAAAACGAGCCTCTTCGAGCCGAGCTTTTTTCGAGCTTTTTTCGAGCGAGTTTCGAGCGAGCCTCGAGTCGCGAGCTTTTTGTACACCCCTAGGTCCAAATGCGTCACAAAATATTTTTAAAAGACGATAAATGATGAAACTTGACGTTTTATTAATAATAATCGTAACGTACAAGTATTTTAATGCGAAATGTTACACACCTTGTCCCTATCCCACCCAAAATTGGTCACAATCATGGTTTCCACAAGCTTCATCCAATTCCCAAAATACATGTGGCAATCAACGGTCGGCACGGGCTCATCTTACCGAGGTAGACCCTTTGGAACCTACATAGCTTGCAGATGCGATTCATGCTTTAACTGTAGATTCAGGTGATGACACTGATCAGTGGAACTTTGATACAGGTGCATCCTCTCATATTTCTTTAGATAAAAATAATATTGACACGTTTTCCATGTTTGCGCCAATAGCGTCAATAATTGTTGGCAATGGCAATAAACTTCCAGTTTTGGGCTCAGGCAACTCAACCCTAAATTTCGCCTCAAAACCTTTATACCTTAAAAATATCCTATTTAATCCCAACATAGTCAAAAACCTTATATCTGTCCGTCAATTTAATATTGATAATTACACATCTATCGAATTTGATCCATATGGTTTTTCTGTGAAGGATTTCAAGGATGGCACGATCCTGAGTCGTCAAACAGTTCGAGTGACCTGTACCCACTTACCCCAAATGTTTCCGCCACTGCCTGCTTTGCCTCTATTCAAGGGTGGCACGATCCGGGTCAACCCGTTATGGATTTCCTTCGTTTAAACAATTTTATTTCATGTAATAAGCAAAAGACTTCGTCTCTTTGCCATGCTTGTCGGTTGTCCAAGCACAAACGTTTACCTTTTCCTGATTCTGTTTCTCATACATTATGTCATTTTTCTTTATTGCACTGTGATTTGTGGACTTCACCACTTTTAAGTCATGCAGGTTACAAATATTATTTGGTAATAATTGATGATTTTACTCAATATACGTGGGTCTATCCACTAAAATTCAAATCTGAAACCTATTAAAAATAACTCACTTTCATCAATTCGTTTCCACCCAATTTCGTCTTCCCATACAAGCAATCCAATGTGACATGGGGGGCGAATTCGACAATACTAACTTCCATAACTTCACCTCTCAAAATGGCATTCAAATTCGTTTCTCTTGCCCACACACCTCTCAACAAAATGGCAAAGCTGAAAGCATGATCCGTTGCATAAACGACATCATGTTCACTCTCCTCACCCATGCCTCTTTACCTTCCACCTATTGGGTTGAGGCCTTGCACACCGCCTCTTACCTTCACAACATACTCCCTACCAAACTTCACCAAAACCGCACTCCCTTATCCCTTCTTTACCTTCGGGAACCTTCCTACGACCACATTCGCGTGTTCGGTAGTTTATGTTACCCCAATACCTCCGCCACCCATCCCCAATACCTCCGCCACCCATCCAAATAAACTCACCCACCGCTCACTTCCGTGCCTCTTCCTCGGCTACTCTGCCAACTACCGCGGGTACCACTGCCTTGACCTTGCTTCGGGCAAGACCATTTTTTCTCGCCATGTCACTTTTGATGAGCAATTCTTTCCACTTGCCAATCCCTCTACACCACTGCCAAACCACTCCTTCCTCGACCCTAACCCACTCCTCTTCGACCCTAATACCTTCTCCTCACCCGTCCCTCCCTTTCGGGCCCAACAACCTGAGTCCACTTCTCCCACACCTCACACCCAACAGCCTACGTCCCCCTCCCAACTACCCAACACCTCCACGGCCCAACCCTATCATCCCCACACCTCTTCCCCACAACTGGCCCAACTCCCACAAACTCAATCGGCCTTAAACTCACCCACATACCCGGCTGAAAACATCATCACCCAACCTAGTCCACCCCCACCCCCCAACAAGCCCAATCTCCTCTACTTGCCGTCAACCCTCAACCTCATCCCATGTAAACCTGGTCTCGTGCCGGCATCTTCAAACCAAAAATCCCATTCTCTCTCCATAACCAGACTTCACCTAGTCATTCACCTCTACCTAAATCCCATCTTATCGCCCTTACCGCCCCAAACTGGAAAACTGCTATGGTTGACGAATATGAAGCTCTATTGGCCAACAACACGTGGGAACTTGTCCCCCGCCCTCCTGATGCGCCTGTCATCCGATGCATGTGGCTTTTTAAACACAAGTTCCACGCAGATGTTTCTCTAGAGCGACATAAGGCTCGTTTGGTTGTCAATGGCAAGAGCCAAACAGTTGACATTGACTGTGATGAGACTTTCAATCCGGTGGTCAAACCCACCACAATCCGCACAGTCCTCAGTCTTGCTATTTCGAGAGGCTAGTCTATGCACCAACTTGACGTCAAAAACGCTTTCCTACATGCTCACTTGAAGGAAACCGTATACATGTTTTAGCCTCTTGGCTTCACCTCTGACACATACCCTAAATATGTTTGCAAACTAAATAAATCTTTATATGGACTAAAGCAAGCTCCAAGAGCTTAGTATCAACGTTTTGCATGGTATTTACTAAAGTGTGGATTTAAAGGCAGTGTTTGTGACACATCACTCTATATTTATCATCATGGAAACCAAATGGCGTATCTGTTACTCTACGTGGATGATATTATCTTAACTGCCTCCAGTGATAGTCTTCTACAGCAAATCATCAAGTCCCTCACCGCTGAATTCGAAATGATCGATTTAGGGACATTGCATCATTTTCTGGGTATTGCTGTAACGAAACAAGCTAATGGGTTGTTCCTATCACAGTCAACATATGCTGCTGACATCTTGTCTCGAGCTAATATGTCAAATTGTAAACCTGCTAGCACCCCAGTCGAGCCAGGCTCCAAACTTAGTGCTGACACTGGCTCCATTTTTGAAGACGGTTCTCTATATAGAAGCTTAGCAGGGGCACTTCAGTACCTTACTATCACTAGACCGGACATTGCATATGCTGTACAACACGTCTGCCTTTTCATGCATGCTCCGCGCGAACCTCATTATCAGTTTCTGAAACGAATTCTATGCTACATTCAGGGCACCCTTCATCACGGTTTACTACTCTCTCTCCATCATCCTCCACATCCTTGACTGCTTACTCTGACGCTGATTGGGGTGGGTGCCCCGAATCTAGACGATCAACGTCTGGCTATTGTGATTTCTTGGGCACGAACTTGATCTCATGGTCTTCCAAGCGCCAGCCTACAATTTCCAGATCAAGCGCAGAAGCTGAATACCGGGCCGTCGCCAACACTGTCGCAGAACTCAGTTGGGTACATAATCTTCCGGTTGAGCTACATGTACCCGTTCGTCATGCCTCTCTTATATACTATGACAACATCTCGGCTGTATACCTTGCTGAAAATCTGGTCAACCATCAACGCACCAAACACATTGAACTGGATATACATTTTGTCCGAGAAAAGTTCATCTTGGCACCGTCAAAGTCCTTCATGTCCCTGCCGATTACCAGTTTTACCGAAGCATCTTTTTTAACGCTTTCGTTCCAGTTTATGGCTCCGTTCTCCTATGGCTTAAACTGCGGGGGCGTGTTAGCCGATAATATTGCCTTAATATTATCGGTGCTTTATTTTGTATAATGTGTATTTTATATAGTCAATTGTTTCCTCATTTATCTCCTAGATTTACTCCATGTATTTTAGTATATATTGTAATCCCTTCTCATGAATAATATTGAACAATTCAACAATTAATACCTTCAAGGAAGTGGCCTATGTTTGCAATTTAGTCGAACCTTTTCCTATTTTAGTTACCTTTTCCTATGTTGTCTATCTTTGCTACAAGTGTTTTTTTGGTGGGAAATGGTTCATATCCGAACCAGACCTAGCTAAACTAGAACCATCTATGGTATGAGGTAGGTTTCGCATCATATATAGTAGACCAATCGACAACATTAATGTGTTTTTGCAAGTATGTTGAGCGAAAGGCCACGTTTTTTGTTAGGTTCTCCATCAGCAACACTAATGACTTTCTGCAGATAAGGATCGAGATTTGAGCGAAAGGCCAATGGTTTAAATTTAAAACCGGTTCGGGTCGGGTTCGATAAGAAAAATGTGGGATTGATGGGGAACCGCCGGTTCCTATTATAGGAACCGGAATCTGTTCGGGAAATACCGGTCCCATACGGTTCCAGTTGTTGGTAATTTTCGTGTTATCAACATTCATGGTGATATTGGATTAACTTGTCGAATGGTTTGATCTCGTTAGTCATTAACCGAGTTAGGAGATGCAGGAGTGCGGGCTCGGTTGTCACTAGTGAGATTGTGTGTGTTATCAGTTTAAGTAGTTAAAGTATAAGTTCATTGGAGTTGGGCCTATTGGATTAATGGCCTAATTAACTAGAGTCTAGTTTATTAATGGGCTATTAATTGATAGGAATAAAAGATAGGGCCTTGTCTTGCTCTTGTATAGGCCAAATGATATTAACATATGGATATATGTGAGTTTTCTATATTGGATAACTCCCAAGAAAACTAATTCTAATTTTCTAGAGAGATCATATCTCTAGAAATTTGGAGGTTTTGAACACACAACAACCAATTCTTATCTTGATTATCAGTGCAATAATTCTCAAAGATATTAAATTCGATTCTTGTGTATATACTACGTTTAATCCGTTCAAACATTTGATTGTACCGATCAAATAGTTTGTTCTGATAGTGATTACACGACTCGTAGTATAATCCAAGTGATTCTCGATTTTTTCTCGGTTTGGGAATGCTATTATGAGGCTTACTGAATCTAAAATGAGAACATATGTGAAAGAGGCATAGATTGCATATTTATTGAGTATTCTAAACATTCCTTTGTTTACAGGTTCTATGTTATAGAACCAAATGGTAATATATTGTTCATTCTATAATTGAGTCAAGGGATGCTCATTTTGGTAACTTGGATAGGTTTACCTCGGGTTCTAGACTAAATGATATGCCTTATAGTTGAAAAGAGTCTAGAATCATTAATGCCTGTGATGATAACTCTGGTAAAAACAAGTTGATGATGTTGTATTGTCATATGTTTTGTTCTTTATAACCAAGTTCACAAGTGTAAAGGAGTCAAAATTTGTCTATATTTGGATGACATGTTGATTGGTACTAATCAAGATCAAGTGGATAAAACCAAGGAATTATTGTCCTCTAAGTTTGCCATAAAAGGACAAAGGGGAGGTATAAGTGACTCTTGGTATTAGAATCACATGTGGGAACAATAGCATCTCGATCTCTTAATCTCATTTCATTGAGAAGATTTTGATGTAATTTAATTTTCAGGGCTGTTCACAGGTTAGAACTCTCATAGATCCTATTATTTGACTTATGCATTTTAAAAATCCTATTTCTTAGCTGGAATATTCCGGGCAATAAGATGTTTGATGTATGTTATGATTAACACAAGGTTTGATATATCTTATGTTGTGGGAAACTAAGTAGATATACTAATAATCCAAGTATACATCATTGGCAAGCTGTGTACATATTATTCATGTATATAAAAGGAACCATGAATTATGGTTTGTGCTATTCGAATTTTCCTTCAATTCTAAGAAGGGTATTCTTATGCAAGTTGTATAACTAAGTAGAGTTGTATGTTCTCTTGGGAGAGGTTTCATTTCTTAGGCAATTAAGATTTGTACTTGCATCATTTTACAATGGAATGTGAGTTTGTAGCATTTGCAACAGCTGGTAAAGAAGTTGAGTGGCTAAGAAACTTGTATTATGTAATTCCATTATGGTCTGAACCGATATCACTAATATCTATCAGGTATGATAGTGCTGACTAATGATTATAGTCAGGTGTATAATGAAAAGTCTAGACAATTATGTGTTATACATAGCATGATTCATGAGCTCATCATGCATGGTGTGATATCTGTTGAATTTGTAAGATCTGAGTATAATTTGGCTGATTATCTAACTAAGGAGTTAGAAAGAGATCTCGTGAATAAATCAGTCATAGGGATGGGTTTAAAGTCCACACTTTAATATCCTATGCCTAGATACCCAATTCCCATCTAATACAATGTGGAAAGGTTGTCATAGAAATATTGGAACACATGTTTAGAATCATCCCAAAGTTTGTGTTCAGACTGCAAGATAAAGTAGGATGAAGTATAACTTCTTAATAGTCCTTTGCATTTGCAGGTGCAAGAATAAAGAGACTACCTATAAGAGTATGAAGTTTAGCCGCTTCAAGAAGCTTGGACTTGGCTTCGATATACTCTTTGAAGGATTGGACACTGGCTAGTAAAATATAGTGTCAGGTAAGAACATATGGATTTATAAACTTATGTGTATTTTACCTTCAAGTATTCAAATGGATAGCAAGGGTTCAATCCATAGAGACACCCCGATATTCGAATATTTGGATCGTGTAATTTACTAAGATGGAAATTCAATCCTCAAGACATTTCCATTTATGCACGAGTTTGATTTTCTTTGAGAATTAAGTTAAGTTAATCAAGGATATCACTAAAATGGGGGAGGAATGTTGGTAATTTTAGTGTTATCAACATTCATGGTGATATTGGATTAACTTGTCGAATGGTTTGATCTCGTTAGTCATTTACCGAGTTAGGAGATGCAGGAGTGTGGGCTCGGTTGTCACTAGTGAGATTGTGTGTGTTATCAGTTTAAGTAGTTAAGGTATAAGTTCATTGGAGTTGGGCCTATTGGATTAATGGCCTAATTAACTAGAGTCTAGTTTATTAATGGGCTATTAATTGATAGGAATAAAAGATAAGGCCTTGTCTTGCTCTTGTACAGGCCAAATGATATTAACATATGGATATATGTGAGTTTTCTATATTGGATAACTCCCAAGAAAACTAATTCTAATTTTCTAAAGAGATCATATCTCTAGAAATTTGGAGGTTTTGAACACACAACTAATTCTTATCTTGATTATCGGTGCAATAATTCTCAAACCAGTTTTTTGTGCACCTCTAAATTAAATAGATATTTCGATTTACTTTTGAAATTAGTAGCTTTAGTTGAATGCATATAAGATATTGTTGTCCTTTTTAATACAGTTGATCCTTGTTTCTTTGTTTCAGGTATACTAAGATAGTGTTTTTGCACACAATAATTGTAAGTTGGAGTGTTCTTTTCTTATTTTCTTATAATAGTATACCTTCTTTCGTTATGATCCGTAATAATTAGCTTCATTTGAAGACTTAGATAATGCTTATGTGATGGTATGGTGTTTTTGCTATTGATACTGCACATTGAGAAAAAAAAAGGTGTGAAATGTCAGTCTTCAATATTAATCACTATTGTCTATTTCATGAGTTAGAAATGGAACATGCTTTTGTTGTTATTATGTTCCAATTTGGTGTAAGGTGTATGGTGTTTAGTATTTTTTTTTTATCTATGAAATTCTACTTAACCTAAACGTGCCATTTGCTTTGGATATGATATTGTTCAGTTTTCAGTTTGGCTGAATGCCTTTGATATGCAACCTGTGAAATAACACATAAAGTCTTGCTGTGGGCATTGAAGGTTTAATTATCTTGTTGTTATCTTTAAAATTTATTTTAAAAAAAACATCTGATAGTTGTTTCCTGCATTTTCTTAAAAGAAAGACCACTTTTATTAGTTATTTTGCATTATGATGACATAAAATGGGAAGAAAAAAAAGTTTGTATTGTTTATTTATTGTTGATTGTTGGCAATGGCGGTCTAATAAACAAGGCTAAGCCAAATGGCTTTGTCGCTTAACGGCTAAAAAAACAAATTTTATAAGTATGTTTGGCAAGGAGCTTTTAGGAGCTTCAAGTTTCAAGCTTTTAAGAAAAAGCTCTTTCTCAATAAAAAGCCTTGTTTGGTTGAAGAGCTGGAAGCTTTTATGTTAAGAGAAAAAACTCTATAGTGAAAAGCTACTACTACTAGCTTTTAAGAAAAAACTTTAGTAGCTACAAGTTTTTAATAAGTAAATGACACAAATACTCATTCTATTTTAAAAACAAAATAAAAATCTTCCTTACAAGCTTTTAATTATGTCCATTTTAGTCATTTTATTCATTTTATTAAAAGCTATAGCTACTCTGCCAAACACCAAAATATATTTAAAAAGCTTCCAGCTACCACCTTGCAGCTACCAACTACCAGTTTTCAGCTACCAGCCTCCAGCTAGTTTTGCCAAACATACCCTGTGTATTGTGTCTGAGGTGGTCAATTGGGTATGTAATGCGTTTACCGCGCCCCACACAACACGCAGGTAATGGGAATATTATTAATAATCAATAAGCCGGATACGAAAAACTTTGGTTTTCGTTATGACTTAGAATCAAATCGAACCATCATGTGCACACCTTAAAAGTCACCAACAAAGTGGTTGTGTTCCTCGTCGCATCGCGCAGGCACCACACTAGTAATAAAAAATGGAGCAAAGGAAAAAAAAAAGACGCATGTCTCGTGAAAAGAAGAACCAAGAAAAAAAAAAGTACAACACAGCTGGTCGCCAGGCTAATGGGATCAGTTGGGCTGGCTCGCGTGGGGAGAAGGGACCAGGCAGAATGAATGCAGCCCAGTCTTCAGGAGGCATACCATTAGGGGCGTTCTTTTTTATCCGAAACCCGAAACCCGACCCGAATTTGAGGTCACCCAAACCCGAATAAGACAATACCCGAAAAACCCAAACCCGAATAACAAAAACCCGACCAACTCGAACCTTATGTGGATCGGTTATCGGGTCAATTTTCCCTAACAAAAAACCCGAACAACCCGACCCGAAGAACCCGAAATCCAAAACCCGAATAAAAACCCGAACATGTAATGTCTTTTTTTTTTATAGATGTGTTTAAGTTTAGATTATTTGGCATCTTAAACATCAAGTTTTAGGAATTTTAAACACTATTATATCATGTCGTTATATAATGTTCAAGTTTTGATAATATTTTTCTTAGTATCACGTGATTTTTCATGATATTTTTGCAAGAAAAAAAACATTTTTCATATTACATATAAACCCGAAAACCGAACAACCCGACCCGAACTAACCCGGACCCGAATAACCTCAACCCGACTAACCCGAACTTTAAATGGTTCGGTTATCGGGTCAATTTTTGTCAACAAAAAACCCGAAAAACCCGACCCGAAACCCGAAAAATAACCCGAAGAACACCCCTACATACCATCATGAAACTCGGCCCAAGTGTTTGTTTTTAGCATTAGTTGCTCAATTAAACAAAAAAAGATCTTATTTTATTAACCTACAATCGGGCAGCATCCTGAATATAAAAACTCGATCAGAACGATAATATCAAAAGGGGGAGAAGCTGTTGAACAAAAAAAAAAAGAATTCTTTTGAGGTGACTTTGAAGAGGAGAAGGCCCCGGGCATGTTAAAGATTAATATTCAAGAAACCTCATGTTTGGTTTAGTTTTTGTTTATATTTTTATAGACATGAGGAACACTATTTTTATTTATTTTGTGATGATATTTCTAAATATTATGATCTAAACCTTTTATTGGTGACTTGGGATGATGAACTAGAGTTTGGGTGTGTTGAATTATATGATTTAATTTTTATCTTTGATTTTGAATATTTGTGTACTAGTGGTTTGTGATTTGGTTACTTGATTGTTGGTTTTGATGTTCTAGGCATATAGGAATATCCTCTAGATCTAGAAATCATTCTAGTTTAACTAACTTTTGTTGTCGAGCTAGTTCTTACAGTTAGGTATAGCGCAAGTTTAATGGGTTTTTAAAATCAGTTAGCTAAGGTGTGTAATCTCTTCCCGAAGGTCAGGAATATAATTCGGGATTGCTAGGTTAACTAACTAGGCATTGTTTGGTAGTTTGGTTATCACTGGGGCGAGACCAGTTACTTATTCGTCTTAGTTAAGTCGGCTTCACAGTTTGGGAGTTTTCGATCCAAAAGTGGTTGATTAAAGGATTACTATGGGATTTGGTTTCGCTAGGGCGATCCACTTTCATTTTAGCATCTTAATACTTGTCCCGCCTTGAGTCTAGTCAACTATCCTTAACATGAGGTTTATTAGGTGAGAACAGGGTCTCTGATCAGATTATATAAGTCAGCTTCTATAACTAGAGTCTAGGGATTCTACCTAGGTTACCAGTCTTCTCCTCATTAGAGTTCCAACCCAGTTTTCTTAGCATTCGTTTATTTTCAGTTTCTTAGTTTACTGAGTAATTTAGTTGTAATTAATTTATTTTAATTTTAGTTTTAACCCCCCCCCCCCCCCCAAATCGATTTGCAAGGACGAAGGATTTAAAGGGCTAGGGGTGGCCCTGGCCCCCCCTGTTTTTTGCGCAGTAGTGGAAATTTACGATTTTCATAGGTAAATTCAGTCCGGGTTAAGTCCGGCCCCCGCCGATATGCCACTACCGATCGAAAAAAAATTGAGTCCGGCCCCCTCCGATTCGAAAACCAAGCTTCGCCCCTGTCGATTTGTATGTGTGTATCTGAGTGAAAATGAAAAGGGATAGGATATGACACATCCATGAGCAGATGAAGACGTGTAGCAATATGATGATACCTTGAATAAGAGCAGAGCAAGACACATACCAAGATGCTTTGCTGAGTAAGACACGTACCAAGATGCTTGGTAATGACCAAATTGCCTCACATCACTGTTCAACTTCACTTCTTATTAATACATAGTATAATGATAGACGGCATACAAGCCTTTTCTAGGTATAGAATCTATAGCGAATACTTAAGATACATATTCCTAAAAAATATGCAAATGGTTACAAATGTATACCACACCAATATTTGTTTTGAATGATGTTTGAGAATAAAAGCGATGGTAATTATCGGCACAGTGTTTTATGCCCTTTGTTTGACTTGCATAGGGGTAGCAACCAGAGGTGTTGCTCTAAGCAATGTAAGGCCAAAAATGTCGTTCATGTCCATTTCTTCTCTAGCATGAGGCAAATTCCAATCATAGTGATAAACCAATGATGCCACCATTAAACTAACCACTCTTTGAGCCAAGGGTATTCCAGACACATCCTTCGACCAGACCCGAAAGGTATAAACTCAAAATGTTGACCCTTGTAGTCAAGCCCATTTTCTAGAAACCTCTCTGGCTTAAACATTATTGGGTTTTCCCAATGCTTAGGGTCTCGTGCCATGGCCCAGGCGTTCACCAAAATTTGTGTGTTTCTTGGCACAATATATTCACCTAGTTTAACTTCAGTTTCGGTTTTATGAGGTACTAATAAAGGTACGGATAAATGAAGTCTCATAGTTTCTTTGATGACGGCATGAAGATAAGGCAAGTCAAGGATCTTGGCTTCTTGAATTTTTCCATCTTCCCCAACTATTGTGGAAACTTCTTTACGGACTCTTGAAAACATATCAGGGTTAAGCAACAATTCTGTCATTGCCCATTCTGTTGTGTTCGAACTCGTTTCGGTTCCAGCTAGAAATAAATCCTACAAATGTATAAAATATTATTAATCATATTGTTTCTTAGCATTAGTCCGGTTTGAAAAACAATATATAACAATCACACGTTGAATTTAGGTCCATGTCTTATTATAATAATTACTCCCGTATTCTTTATTTTTTTTTCGCTATTTATTAATACAAGTAAAAACTTACATTTATGGTGGTTTTCAAAGCACTAATTCAGTCATTAATAGATTTACTTCAAAAAAATTCTTCCTCCTTTTTTTAACGTATACTTTCATATTAATATTATACTCTAGTTACATTGATGGGATGGGTCCTATAGACCATTTTGTCATGGGTTCGATTCTCACAATAAGGTTTTTCTATATTTATTGGGTTTCCTCATAAATTGGTGTATAAACATTAATGCCTAGTGGAGATGGATATGATAAGGTAGTTCCACTGATAGTACGATAATACTTAATGATCCGTCAGTATTTCAAAATTTCCATTAAAAAAAGTATCATAACCACCTATTTTTTTAAAAGTCAAATTTCGTAGGACTTGAACTCAAAATCTCTAAACTTAGGTGTTATTAAAGATTTTATCTTTGCCAATATTTTACTGACCGATCACTAAATATCTACGCATAAATAAATTATGCATCGACACTGCTACGTCACTTTATACATGTTATTTATCAAATATTACAAAACTTTGATGTATTTTTTATTTTATAGAAAAACAGTTTAATAGTTTTCTAATTGCATCAACGTACGAACTTAAATAACACATAAAAGAAACGAAAAAGTGCATAACAAAATGGTCTTTGTTCCCAAGACTTTATGACCAATAACACCACAACTAAAAATGTTAAAGACTTGTAGGTCAACTTTTAATACAAGTTTAATTATAACTTTTATTGTAATATATTTACACACTCGCATACTTTTCTTTTAACAATTATATATGCATATGTTTTTAAATTCATGGTTATCACTGAATATTTTTAGTATAATATCTAGTTAGTTACAATTATAAAAAAATATATAAATATAAAGTTATCTGATGCAGGGACGTTTATCTAGAACTTTGAATTTTAAAACTTATTTAAATTATCTTTTATTTAGGTTATTTATTTAATGTTTATCGATTAGTTAGTTATTATCTCTAAGTTTTTGAACTACTATAAGTATTTGTTTTGTGTTTTGTTTTAGTTAGTTTTTGATTGAATTTTAATTGAAAAGAACTTTGTTCTTGGAACCTATGGTTCGTTTATCGTCTTTGATTACTATTTGTTCTTGAGCCATTTGATTGTGCTTCTAAACTGCATTAGGTTATCACTAGGCTTATTAGTCTCGAATAGGGGTGTAAAGGGGCCGAGCCGAGCCCGAGCTTGACTAGGCTCGAGCTCGGCTCGGTTCGAGCTTGAGCTCGGCTCGGTTCGAGCCTACTATTCTGAGTTCGACTTGAAAGTAAATCCTAAGAGCTTGAGCTCGGCTCAGATCAGCTCGAGGTAATTAAAAAAAATTTTAAACGACCGAAAAACTTGGCTCGAGCTCGCCTCAATAGCTTAAAAGAGCAAAAGCTCGGCTCGAGCTTGTCTCAATAACATTATTAACTAAAATTAAAAATATTCAAAGGATAAATTTACATACATAAAAAAATAATATAACTCATACAAAGTTCGTTTAGACTCGCAAGCCTAAACGAACTTTGTATATAATGCTCGAGCTCATGCTAGATAACTAAACGAGTCATATTTCAGGCTCAAAATTGGGCCCGGGCTCGTTAACGCTCAGCTTGCCCGGGCTTTATACCGAGCCGATTCCGAGCAGCTGCGTGTCACCCCTAGTTTCGAAATAAAATTTCGTATATAATAAAAAAAAAAAGTAACGTAGAAGAGGGTATAGTATAGTATAGTACCACAAGCAAAATCTTGATGTGTTTGAAATTAAAGTCGGCTTCATTAGCTTCACTGTAATCAAGCAATGAATCCAACATATCACCAAATCTAGGAAGCTTCGACTCTCGATGCTTTAACCTCTCGGTTATGTAGCCTTCTGTGACCTTATCAAACCAATCATAAGCCGCCTTCGCCTGTCGTCTTATGTTCTGAGGGTCTAAGGGTTTCAACACTGGAAATATGTCCGCTATGTTAAACTTCCCATCAACTTCCATCAATGTCTTCACGGCTGTTTTAAACCCCCCTATATCATCAGACTCGTATGTGGTCACGTTTTGTGACACGCAAGTGTTAGACATTTGATTAAGCGCAACCGCGAATGCCAACTTTCCTATGTCCACGCTCGCCTTCTTTCGCCCCGATTCATTAAGGAAGTCGAGCATCCCCTCGACCACGTTTTGGCGTAGATCGCGAAGGGTGTCGAGTTTGTGTTGGTGGGTTAGGTATGTGTTGAGGGCTTTTCTTATGGTTCGCCATTCATCGTTTGCGGGAATCCATAGCACTGCCGCGTCATGGTCGGCTAAGGCTGTGACCGCGTCTGGGACAATACGGCCTGAGCACGCCTCGTCATTGCGTTGGAGGATTTCTCTAGCGGCCTCGGGTGTTGAGGCCACCACGCTAGTGATGCTTCCTAGTCGGATGGTCATAAGTGGACCGTGTTTTTTGGAGAGTTTGGCTAGGGACTCGTGTGGTTTCGGTCCAAGGTCAAGGAGGTTTCCGATGATGGGGAGACCAGTAGGGCCTGGTGGCATTTTTCGGTTACGGTTACGGTGGATGACATAAAAGAAGAAGAAGAAAACGGAGGAGAGAAGTAGATATAGAAGTTCCATTGTTTAATTTGTGTCGATCCAAAGGTGATGGCTTGTCTATTTATAGAGGAGTTACCCCATGATATTATCATAAATATTGAGTTATCGTCTAAAAATGTTCAAAAAAAAAAGATATATCGTCTAAAAAATGTGTTTGTTTTTATCACGCAACAGGCACACGGTTTTATAGTTGTACTAGTTTTTATCCCGTAAGCGTCCCGGGTTGAAATATCTAATACAAAATAATAAAATATATTATTATTATTATTTTAAACAAATCTCTGCCATAAGTTATCATTATCAAATATAAAAAAACGAATCTCTGCGCCGCGGTATAAATCTAGTGCCATTACAAATGAATTCGGAAGTTTGTAATCGATCATTCTAAAAAGAACTAATATAAAATAAGAAAAAAAGAGTTAATTATTGAAATATCGAACGCATTAGTCTAATGGTTATGTGATGCGTTAAAAAATTCATGGGTATATAATCGGGTACGTAGTTCGGGTATTTGGGTATGTTGTTTTGGGTAATCGGGTCGGGTATCACCTAATCCCAGACCCGACCCAAACCCACAATTTTTTTTTAAACTAATCTCAAACCCGACACAATACCTGTCGGGTTACAAAAAATAGTCATTTTTTTCTCCGATTTTTATATAACACTATGGTACTCGTTGGAAAGATAATAAAACGCTCGTTAATTTGGTGTACTTTTTTTCTTTAAAAAACCTCGTATATAAAAGATATTAACGTTTAAAAGTTATGGGATGAAACACGAGAGATAAAATAATAAAAGTTTAATATTTAGATTTAGTAGATTAGGTATTTAATAGATTAGGTTAAAGATTATAATAAATTAGGTTAAATCATATCTATTTCTTTTTTTTTTAATTGGTTTAGAGTTGCCACATCACATCCTATGTGGCATCTCTCAAAGAAGAGATTGCATAAGAATATGACATGTAGGATTAATCCCTTTGCAATATATATATATATATATATATATATATATATATATATATATATATATATATATATATATATATAGGGGAAAGTTAATTTGAGAACACCTATATTTCGTGCGAACCGTGAGAACGGCATCTAAAACCATTCAAATTCAAAAAAAAAAATTTACACTTGTCTTTATTACTAAAATACAATCCCAAAAACACAATTTACACGTAAAAATTCAAACGTATACGGAAATAATTTGTTTTTACACATGTGTAAATTTACTGTTTATACATGTGTAAACTCCTTCATTTACACAT
Source organism: Ambrosia x helenae (assembly GCA_030844895.1). NCBI lineage: Eukaryota > Viridiplantae > Streptophyta > Magnoliopsida > Asterales > Asteraceae > Ambrosia > Ambrosia x helenae. The sequence continues at coordinate 147,890 of JAUTDX010000184.1, read as the reverse complement.
GTGTAAAAAGTTAATTTGAAAGTGTTTTTGCAAGAAAAGATGAATTATTTGGAAAGAAAATTCATCTATTAATGTTGTATTTTGATTATAATGAGGCTTGTATTAAAAAATTTTGATTTTGATTGATTTTTTTTACTTGTTCTCACGGTTCTCACGATATTTAGCGTTCTCAAGATAACCCTTTCCTATATATATATATATATATATATATATAGATTAATATACTTCAATTGTTTAAAAGTAATGTTGTATTACATTTTTAGGTTACAAAGGATGGTTGTAGCTAGAAAACAATCTGAGTTTTATTTTAGAAAAAAAAAAAACTAATATCACATCTACAAACGTATATAATTTTTTTTTCAAAATATGATAGGTATCACAACTCTTGTGTACTATTCTTTATCATAACTTAATTTGCAATGAATGGTATTTATTATTAACTAGCTGATTATCCCGTGAGGGTTCCCATCTGATCAGTAATTATCTAAAGAATCACTTATGTAAGCTCCAACTATTAAAAAACTCATCACATCTCTCTAATTTCTCATATTCTAATGGCTCTTATAATTCCTATCCTAATCAACTAAACAAACACTTAAGTTGGAAGTTGTAATCATTGCATCTCATTATACCACATGGCATAATCAAGAGATGGTTGAGGCCACCATTGAACGTCACGTCAGCAACTATCAATTCTTTCCGGGAGCGTCCCGGGGCTGAAAAATATAACCATTCTAATAATACTAATACTAATAGTAATAATTATTACTCTTGTAATTAAAGAAATAAAAAAATAACCTTGCTATAAGGTGACACCATGTGTTGCAGTGTTGCGCGATTCTTTCTCCTAACTTCTCTTGATGAAGTATACATAGTAAAATTCCAATGATTGTGACACCCGGCAACTTCCGGTAACTAACTTTTGAAAACATAGTAAGTCTACCTTAGCGAGTCGCGCATACGTTACACATGGTCGAGTCGAGTCGCACATCATTAGGGTTTTAACATACGCAAGTCTCGGGTCCGGGAATTGGTGATCGGGCGGGAACGTGTCATTTATCATGTATTATATGTTTACAATCATTATGTGACTTGTCGGTATGTGAATATGTGCTAACATGTGTTAAAACGGGGTTTAACGCGCAAAACACACCAACTGTGGGGCTATAGGCGATTAGGCTCAAGGGAATAGCCTAATCGCATGTAAGTGGGGCGAGTAGCAGGATGCCATCAGGCGAGTAGGGCTACTCGCATGAATAGTCATGCGATTAGGCACCCTACTCGCGTATAAACCTGCATAATCGCGTGTAACGCGCTGGACGACCAAAAACGCCTATAAATACCACCCTTGACCTCCAAAACATTATTTGTGCAACCCTAGCCGTCCCATAACATAACCCAACACCCACACACCCTCTGGAACTCGTTTTTGCATCAAAACCACCATTTCCAAGCTTATTCCATCATCACCTCTTGATTACAAGGTGTGTTCTTCAAACCCAAACCTTTAAATGATTATGTTTTACTCCCTAAACGTCCAGACCTGACTTATAAATGTTTTTATCTTTGAAAATCCATTTAAAACCGTTTTTAAACAAACCCACACCTTTACATGTGTTATATGTGTTATATATGTTTAAAGGTAGGATTTTTAGGGTTTAATCATGGTTGTTCTTATGTTATTTTGATGTTTATTGCTGAGATAAGTTAGTAGGATAATGTTCTAGGAGTTTGGATGGTTTTGGTGGTGTATTGTTGATATTTGATATTTTGACCCATTTGAAGGATTTTAGACGATTAAGGATGTTATGTGGTATGTTGTTGATTGAATAACGTTAGGGTTTGCTCTAGGATGATGCTAGAACAGTAGGATGCTATCGGACAACGTGATTATGTGGTTAAATCTGAATATTTGCTATTTAGGGTAAGTTCTTGCATGTTGATGTGATGTTTACATGCTAAGTTGCCATTTTGGGAAAACGCTTGCATTCGGGACTGTTAGAATGATGAAAACTTAGGGGTTTTGCTTGAAATATGTTTGTTAATATGTTAGGATGATTATTGGATGTTTTTACATGTTTCGGATCTGATTTGGAGCGTTAAACGCGCGAAATTGCATTGTACAGCTACTACAGGCGAGTAGCACCCTAATCGCATGACTGTATAGGCGATTAGGGGTGTACTCGCCAGTAGGAGAAGCCTACTCGTGTATAATACAGGCGATTAGACCCTGTAATCGCCTGTTGACCAGCCTAATCACGTGTTGACTTTTCCTAATTGCTAGTTTGATTCCTAATCGCGTGTAATGCTGCTGTATGTATATTTTAACATCCCGGAACATGATTTGACGCCTAGGAACATGATAGGAACCACGGGATTCACCCAATGACTTAGTAACACGTATTCGGACCTGTTTATGCGTTAAACGGATATTATGCTAGACTAGGTGAACTGTTGCGCGTATTAAATGTTTAATTGCATATGTGGCATGATTGTCTTGTATTTATCAAACACGTGGAATGTCGGGTCACCAATGGGATGTCGAGTCTTGTCTTGCGTAGTCTGGTTGTCGGTCAAACATACTTTTTGGACACATAATGGTCATGGACTGGACTTAGGGACTAATGAACCCGATGGGTTATTAGTCTAACTTGACACATATCTTATGATAGGTCTCCAATAGTTGGGGTTATCATATCTTACAGACGGTTTACTCATATCACGCATACGGTTTACTCTTAAACGGAATACGCAACCTAAGGTGAGTTCACGGCCCCACATTTTACAGTTTTTACTTTCGGGGTGAGAAACATGCTTACAAACTCTTTTATGACTTATGACTTGTTAAACTCTTATGACTTATGACTTGTTATCACGTTATACTATGGCTTACTTATCTTACTATACGGTTCATCGAAATCCCTAGAAACCACTAACATGGGTATATGGCGGGGAAATGTGGATAGCGCTATTGGGAACTGACAAGCCCCACTCGACGGCTGGAGGCCGTGCGGGTGCATATTGTCTCTAAACAACACAAGGTCTACCGGCGATGACGGTAGCCCATAGGAATAAGGGTAACACTCGGCTTAGTCAGCAATGGTTTCACCCGTATGAGTATCTTATTCTGCGCCTAGCTAGCGTTCTTATAAAGCATAGTAGTAATTGTGATGGAAACGATTTTTGATGGATCACTGTAAACATTTAATTAAAACCTGTGAACTCACCAGCATTTTATGTTGACTCTTTTAGCATGTTTTCTCAGGTCGCTAAGGTAGCAGCATATGGATAGGCGCACGGGGTCGCACTGGAGTCGTCTCGTGTCTAGGGTTTCATCTGCACGTTTTGGGATTATGAACTTTTGAACTTATGTTTATTTATGCATGACTTTTGTAAACTTTAAAATGCTTCCGCACTATTGAATGTTGGTTTTAAACTTATGCATGGTTTTGTTTACGTATGTTTTTACATTTAGACGTCGTTTATTGTGACCGTTGACTTGGATCCTGGTATGTCACACGCCTCGCGGTAGAACTCCGCAGGTGGAAATTTGAGGGTGTGACAATGATAACATGACGATTGGGCTGATTTTCAACATCGTAGATAAGAACCTGCTTAAAAGAAAAAACATGATTAATGAATAACATGAACACTTTGTGTGTTTTTTTAACGAAACCCCACAAAAAATAGTCGATTTTTCTCCGTTTTTTATATAGGACTATGGTACTCGTTGGAAAGATAATAAAACACTCGTTAATTTGGTGTAATTTTTTTCTTTAAAAAATCTCGTATATAAAAGATATAAACGTTTAAAAAATATGGGAGGAAACATGAGAGAGAAAATTTTAAATTTATTTTTAAATTTTTTTTTTCCTAAAATAACTCAATTTAATTTAGTGTTGTATGTTTATCTTTTTTTAATTAAAAAGGGAAATAGTTCAAAAACACTAAAATCTTTCAATTATGATGCCACGTGGCACTCTCAAGTGGAGGTTGAGGCCTCCATTGCACGCCACGTCAGCATATACGTATTTTTTTTATATATATAGATAGATACATTGTTCACCACTATAGAAACTACCACTTTTTTTTAAAAAAAAAAACTATTTTTTATTTGATCTGAGCCGTTCAAATGAAGCAGTTTTTTCTAACATTAAATCTGGACCGTAATAATTGGGCGGTTATGGCCATAATTTGAAAGTTATTTTTGAGTTAGGGCGGTTAACAAATTACCTAAGATTTCTGTGATTTTTACTCCCCATGTCTCTTGTAACCTCCCCGTGTCTCCAAGAACCTCCATCGCTCACATCTATTAATAATCCTATTGCACCAACATAACTCCTTATACGGTCCTTTTATGTACAGAGGATTATGTTTCAAAATCCAATACCTTTAAATGTCTCTCCATACAACTCACCCACTCTCCTGTTTCTTTGATGGTATATCCATAATCAACGCCTCTTCTATGTTCACGGTGCAATTTACATTTTTTTAAATTTGAATTTTGGTAATTTCATTCATGTAGTCTCTCAATTTTGAATTATGCAAACTGTGTCTTATTCTTCCCCTTCTTGTAGTATGGAACAAAACTTCCTTCCGATTTAGAGAACGTCAAGCGGTATCGATTCTTCACTATCCTTCAAAATATTGGATTCGTTGAACAAAAGAGTTCTCTGTGTTTTGCTTTGGTTAGCAGGTAACTTCGAAAACTTAGTCATTTATATTTTTATTAATCTTTTCTACACCGTGTATGTCTAAATTAGGGGCTTTTTGGATTGCAACTTTGTTCAGGAGATGTTAGTGAAGATAAGAAAATTGAAAAGTAGGATCCAGATGTTGGTGCTAGGAAAAGGAAGAGAACCACTACTGTTAGTTATAAGGATTTATCCAAGCCTAAACGAATAAGAGGCTGTATCAGGTGCCTATGTTTATTTTGCCTTATTATTTTCCATCATGATATCTTATACAATAATCTATTTTACAACAAACAATAATTACAACGTTAACCATAATGTTTGACATGTTCTTAAAATATGAACTTATGGTAATTATAGCGTATTTTTTTTCTTGAAAGTAGTCTATTTAATAGGTAATGTTTTCAGATTTTGTATGTGTGAATTTATGAGAGAATTGATGACACTCTTTAGTCTTTAGGGGATTCATAGAGTTATCCTATATACCATCGATTAGCATTGTTTTTCTTTTTTGTTTTTCACTTTTTATAAGAAAATGGGATAGCGGTCAGCCTTTGACCTTGCACATGAAAGGTAAGTGTTAGACTTGGGCACTAGGCTATGAGTATTAGACTTGCATTATTTAGGATTGTAGTAAAAATGAGTTCTAACATGTAGGCGCCTCAAACATATATAAGATGATCTCCTTTCTTTAGGCCTGACGGAGGTTTGCACCTTTCGTTAGTTGTATGCAATGGAGGAGTTGGCGATGACGGGCACATGTAACAGTTTAATTCTACTAATTCTAAGCAAACAACAACGTTATTTCTTGTCATCTTCTATCTTCTAAGAAACACCACTTGCGGAGGCCCTAAGAGTGTCTTTTATTCCTTTTAGGCTTTCTTTTGACTTGCCATGCTTCCTTTCCTATTGGTTGAGCTTTCTTTTCTCTTCACTCGTCTTTGAAGTGTGTTGTTTTATTGTTACATAATATATATTCTTAGGATTTAGTTTTATTGTTACACACATATATTGTAAAGCATGACTAATATTTTTTTTAAATAGGAAATAAGCGACACAAAGCCGATTATATATATATATATATATATATATATATATATATTTTAAATTTAATGTGTTTTTTATTTAATTTATATGACTTTTTAATTAGTTTGTAAATAATTAGGTTTTTCGTTATACTTGAGGAGTACTTATTGCTTTCTTTAGCATGTTAGGTTTTTTGTTATACTTGCCTCTGGCATGCGCTTTCTTTGCGCCAAGGCGACAAGTGACCCCTTTGTGCCTTTGACTACCTAGATTTAATGTTTATCTTTGATAGAGGCAACAATAACATTTTTCATTGATTGAGTCATAGAGTTGTGTTGTATAGGGTTAAGATGTAAAAGACACAAAAAGAGTGGTTTCATAATCGAAATAGGCATTGATAACAATACTATTTTTATATGAAGTAAAAATTGACTGGGAAAAGTCAGGTATAATGTTATTAGAATATCAACCATGCTTTAAGTGTAACACCCCAACCGATGGCGGAATCATCGAGGTGCCACGTAGTGACGATTGTTCAAAAGCTCATGGTACTAAAATGTAAATATTATTGAATAAACCAAAATTTGTCTTACATGGAAATGGAAATACATTGTCTAAATGAAATGTAAATATTGAAATAACTGAATTAAAATAAAGCACTAAATGTCTCTTGTTAAAGCACTAGATCAAACTGCACCTGAAACATGTACAAAATAGATTTGGTCAACATATGAAATGTTGGTGAGCATTCCTAGTTTTGATATATATAGTAGGTTAAAAAGTTATACAATTCAAGTGCAAGCTACAGTGCAAATATGTAAACTATGTATCATACAAATGAGCGAAATCAACCCTGTGACTGTATAATGTACTGTATGAACGGCGGTGTACTTATCCAATAAATGGATAAAAGCTTAACACTGGCCACGGATTCTCTGATGAAAAAGGGGGAGAATCAATCTAGGCGGGTTGTCAATCCAAATAGCGCTATCCAATGTTAAGGTCGGCTTGTACCATGTTAATGATTTCACTAAGTACAAATGTATTCCACATGTATTGTCTAAGCATAAAGCACGTTGTAAGCAATGCACATAGTACTAGAATTGTATTTGTGAAAATGTAAAATTGTATTTGAAATTTTGTAATAGTGTACATGTAACACCCCAAAAATGTATAAAAGCAAAAAGGGGATAGGAAGTACTCACAGTTCACGTAATAGCTTGAAATTGAACTGGACAACGAAATATGCGTTGGAAATATTCCAAAGAATCAACCTAAAGAATTTGATAATGTGTAAGGAATAACTCTAGGATACATGTACTTCTAGGGTTACGAATTGGGGATAAACGTTTATTTGATTAATAAACAATTTGTTTGTTAAATATAAGAAATTTAATGAATAAATAAGTAAAAGTCTCTTTGTAAAATTTTAAGTTGAATATAGTCACAACATAAGGTTTTAAGTATGAAAATAATTTTTATAAAATTATTTTCTTGAAAATAGAATATTTAATCTAATTATTTCAAATTGTCAAAATATGATTTTAATATCTAAAAATATTAAAATTAAAGAATTCTTGAATTAAAAATTGTATTTCTGTTCCAAATGAATAGAAATAATTTATGTAAAATTTTGGTACAAAAATATTGTAAAATGAATTTATTATGAATTAATTATGATTAAAACTAACAAAAATTGATTAAAAATATTAAACAATCGGTTTTTCAGAAATAAAAATTATTTCTGAAATGTATATTGTTACACAAGTTTAGAATTATTTTTTTGGAATTTTATAAAATCGTTTAGATATTTTTATAGAATTTAATAAATTTAAATTAATAAACTTGTATTATTAATAATATATATTAAATAAATTATTTTTGAAAAACTAAAAATTGGATGATGAACTTTATCATCTGGAGATCACATAATAATTTTTATAGAATTTATAAACCACGTTTAGTATTTAAAAACTATTTTTTAAAAGTTTAATATGTAAAATATATGTATATAAAAAGGGAAAAAAAAAGTTTGTAGGTTGCAGGGATCGAACCCCAGACCTGATCCGGTTCAGAGCTTTTGTGAGAAGGGGCCAACCAGCTGATCTATGCGTTCGTTTTGTTTATTTCCTGTTCTAAAATAATTATATACAAAAACTGTTTGTGTTCTTCCCCAATACATCTAAGAACCCTAGTTTTATCAATTGATCCAATTAACAAGAATTAACCCCAGGGACTATAGGGTTATTAATTGGACCATATCAAAGAACAAAAACATGTATTTAATCGGGGCTTACAATACACGAGGCTATCAGAAGATCGAGTCAACGAAAAAGTCAACAGTTCTTGAAATCGTGGATTAAAGCTTAAACAGGAAGATTTGAGAGCAAGGGAAAGAATTTTCGGCACATTTAGAATGAAAAGGAGTGTTCAATTTATAGTGTTCCCACAGATTAGTTGATTTAGAAATTTTGACCAAGCTTTGAATGAAATCGCGTGATAATTGTTTAAATTGGAGAGATTGGCTAATTAAACGCGATAATGTGCACAATGGTTGACGCGAATTTAAATTTTCGGTCAAAGGGGGCATTAAATGGTGATTCCCATTATTCAGCTGCTGTCCCCTTTTTTTTTGCCTATCATCGTCGCACAGTAGCTATCAGGGGAAGGAAGATGAAGTTGGACTAGGCTAGGGTGGGTTTAAATACATATTGAGTTGGGTTTAAATCAAGAAAGGCTTCATAGCTCAGTGGTTCAGCGCGTTGGTGTTACTTGGCTCCTGCCCGGGTTCGAGTCCCGGCAGGGCATAATATTTTTTTTTTTTAACAGAATGGAGGGGAAAGGGAAGTGGGCTGGACTGATGGGCCCTTGGGCTTCTGCTGTTGGGCTCAGCAGTAACAAGAGATGAAATGGTTGGGTTATTGGGTTAAAGGTTATGGTTTGGTTTGGGCTTGACAAGTGAGGGTGTTTATAGATATATATATATATATATATATATATATATATATAATCTGATTTTTTTTTTTTTATTATTTTTATTATTATTATTATTATTATTATTATTATTATTATTATTATTATTATATAGAAATAAAATGAAAAGAGAAAGTGACGGATGTCACAGCATCCCCTACTTTTAGAAACTTCGTCCCGAAGTTAATAGTAACATAGGGTTATGGATGTTAGGGTAAAAATTAAGATAACTGTGGTTTGGAAAATTTGAGTAATTTGGATAAGAGGCTTGATAGGTGTGAGTTAAGGATTAGGTTCGTCTTGAATAATAAGGAAAATAAGGATCTAGTAACTCACTAAGTTTCAAGTTTTAGGAATCCTATGAAACTAAATGAACTAACAAGTAACAGAGTTTGTTCCTGGTCCAACTTCCAGTCTCACTTTCAATGCATCATTAGTGTTTGTATACAGGGTGTACCGCAGCTAACCCACCACACCTTTGATACCTTGAAAACGTACTGGACGCCTACCAAAAACTCTAATAGAATTTCACACTACCCTAATGCACCTGTAAATTCATGATTACGTTCCGGACCTGAATCATCAATTTACCTTACATTAGGGTTTTATGTCCTTCTATGATCCTATTCTAACAACACATTAACGCAAGTAAATTTCACAAGAAGATGACACAACAAACACGTTTATCAATGAAATAAGGCTATGTAATAACGAGGTCAATTGCATTGGTTTGCAACGATTTGTAAGCATAACAGTATGTATCTAAGTTTGGGCTACCACTCGTCCGAGGAGCCCTTTAAATGAAATGTTTATCAGAGTTGCGCGGGTAATACACACACGCAAGTAAGTTTGCAAGTACTACAACCATTAAGTGTAAGTGTTATTTTAGTGGCGAGTATCATGAATAATTAAATGTCCAATGGATAGTCAAACTAAGGGAAAAATCAAGTTTCATATGACAAACAACGATGTTTTTAGAAAAGCTCTGTAGGATTAAATAAGTATTTTGATTTTCATGGAAGTCAAGACCAAATGTTTCAATAAAATGTAAGGTAGAGTCGGAAACTTATACGATATAAATAAACGTAACCGAATTTGATAAATTTCCAATCTGTGTTCGTACACAATAGTATGCAAGGAAATTTCTAGATGTTGTATGCTAACGAGTGCGACAAAATTGGGTACAAAATGATAATAGGATCAAGAAAATGTAAACACGAGTATTGGATTCTCGAGTCTTGGGAAAATTTCATCCATGGCTTAACTAGTGGGATTATCGTCATCCTGATCAGTTGTTTCGTTGGTATTGATATTGAAAGCTCGTCCATGTGCCACCAGGTTTACATTGTTCAATTTGGGACATTGAGGTAGCATGTGATTAGGGTCTCTACAATGATAACATGCCCGACTGTTAGTAATCTGTAGTGGTCCCTGGGCAGCTGTTTGATGATTACTCTGTGTCCCAACCATTACTCGACAAGTGGTAACAAAGTGTCCAAACCTTCCAGATCTAGTGCATTGACGGCATGGAAGATTTGCAGGGTGATGATATTTGCAGGTGTTGCATTGAGGATGGATTCCCGTGTAGGCTTTCTTGATAGGAGGCTGAGCCACCGGATCAACAACAGCATGGTTCTGATTATCGCCCATTCGTTTCTTTGAGTTCGAAGCAGTAGTGGCGGCCTTTGCTAAAACAGTCTTAGATTGTTCAACAACATTGGTGGTTTTCTCAGTAGGTGTCTTGGTGCCCTTCCTAACCAAGTTTCCTTTCCTTACGTGTTTGTCTGTTAATGTGGCTGCAAGTTGGATGGCTTCTTCCACCGTAGTGGGTCTGCTTCCAGTAACTACATCTTGAATCAGGTCAGGCAGTCCCTCAATATATTTCTCGATTGCTCGAGAGACCGGGGCAACCATGTGTGGAACCAAAATACTGAGCTCATGATATCGAGTGTTATACGCAAGATTCTCACCACTGTCTTGTTTCAGTCCATGGAACTCTTCCTCCAGTTTCCTGATTTCGTTCCTAGGGCAGAATTTGGCGATCATGAGTTCCTTAACATCTGCCCAAGATAATGATAAAGCAACATCAGCTCCTCGATTGCGCTTTTCGCCATTCCACCAGGTTAGCGCCCCCTTTTGAAGGACACTAGTAGCATAGCGAACGCGGAGTTCATCAGGACATTCACTGTTCACAAAAGTACTCTCCATGCTTTCAAACCATTGGAGGAGGCCAGTAGCACCCTCCTCACCAGTGAATTTTGTGGGGTTGCAGGAGTTAAAGTGTTTGAAAGTGCACCGAAATTGAGTCGTACTCCCTGTGTTGGCACTGTTACTATTCTGGGTTATCTCACTGACAAGGTTTGGGATCACTGCAGCAATTTGCTCGGCGACTAAAGATGCGAGGCGACGATCAGAACGTCGCCCAGAAGCACGAACAGGGCGTTGGCTGGCATCACGGAGCATGCGGCGAGCAGACATCTACGAGGTAGTCAATTAATAATCATGAGATTAGAAAATGTAAGTGTATAATCGTGCAGATGATTATGAAGATATGATCTTGTAAGCAATCATGATATGCAAAGCATTGTATATGAAACGAGAGGGTATTATTGGAAAAACTTGTACAAAATGCTTGGAGTGCCCTTGTCTAGCTGTAAAGCTCAACAAGAACGTTGACTTTTCAAAGGAATTGAACCCAATGGTGATCAAAGAAGACATGCTTTAGCCTATAAGTGGACACTCACTCCAGGAATCCCCAGGTAAGCATAACAGGTCCGTTATTGGATTTATGCGCTATGCTTGCCTATGCCAGAAAACCCAGTGTACAGGCGTCCACCCTTCCAGATTGCACATGTTCTATCACACTCATTAAAGCTCAACAACTTTGAAGGAGCAAAATAAGAGTAGGCATTATGTCTAAGAGTGTCTTCATAAAAGGTACTGCTCCCGTTCCATGATGATGTAAACTTTCCACTCTCTGTAGGACACCATCTCTATGCACCATGATGAAAGATGAGAAGAATGGAGAGAGGGAAGAAGGGAAATATAGAAGAAGGAAAGTAGAGGGAAATGAGGGGTAGGGTAATTCAGGAAATATTATGCATGAAAGTTGAAGTTCGGTTATAGTCTAGGCCATTTTATCTAATAACCTAATTCCCTATAACCATGGCTCTGATACCAATCTGTAACACCCCAACCGATGGCGGAATCATCGAGGTGCCACGTAGTGACGATTGTTCAAAAGCTCATGGTACTAAAATGTAAATATTATTGAATAAACCAAAATTTGTCTTACATGGAAATGGAAATACATTGTCTAAATGAAATGTAAATATTGAAATAACTGAATTAAAATAAAGCACTAAATGTCTCTTGTTAAAGCACTAGATCAAACTGCACCTGAAACATGTACAAAATAGATTTGGTCAACATATGAAATGTTGGTGAGCATTCCTAGTTTTGATATATATAGTAGGTTAAAAAGTTATACAATTCAAGTGCAAGCTACAGTGCAAATATGTAAACTATGTATCATACAAATGAGCGAAATCAACCCTGTGACTGTATAATGTACTGTATGAACGGCGGTGTACTTATCCAATAAATGGATAAAATCTTAACACTGGCCACGGATTCTCTGATGAAAAAGGGGGAGAATCAATCTAGGCGGGTTGTCAATCCAAATAGCGCTATCCAATGTTAAGGTCGGCTTGTACCATGTTAACGATTTCACTAAGTACAAATGTATTCCACATGTATTGTCTAAGCATAAAGCACGTTGTAAGCAATGCACATAGTACTAGAATTGTATTTGTGAAAATGTAAAATTGTATTTGAAATTTTGTAATAGTGTACATGTAACACCCCAAAAATGTATAAAAGCAAAAAGGGGATAGGAAGTACTCACAGTTCACGTAATAGCTTGAAATTGAACTGGACAACGAAATATGCGTTGGAAATATTCCAAAGAATCAACCTAAAGAATTTGATAATGTGTAAGGAATAACTCTAGGATACATGTACTTCTAGGGTTACGAATTGGGGATAAACGTTTATTTGATTAATAAACAATTTGTTTGTTAAATATAAGAAATTTAATGAATAAATAAGTAAAAGTCTCTTTGTAAAATTTTAAGTTGAATATAGTCACAACATAAGGTTTTAAGTATGAAAATAATTTTTATAAAATTATTTTCTTGAAAATAGAATATTTAATCTAATTATTTCAAATTGTCAAAATATGATTTTAATATCTAAAAATATTAAAATTAAAGAATTCTTGAATTAAAAATTGTATTTCTGTTCCAAATGAATAGAAATAATTTATGTAAAATTTTGGTACAAAAATATTGTAAAATGAATTTATTATGAATTAATTATGATTAAAACTAACAAAAATTGATTAAAAATATTAAACAATCGGTTTTTCAGAAATAAAAATTATTTCTGAAATGTATATTGTTACACAAGTTTAGAATAATTTTTGTGGAATTTTATAAAATCGTTTAGATATTTTTATAGAATTTAATAAATTTAAATGAATAAACTTGTATTATTAATAATATATATGAAATAAATTATTTTTGAAAAACTAAAAATTGGATGATGAACTTTATCATCTGGAGATCACATAATAATTTTTATAGAATTTATAAACCACGTTTAGTATTTAAAAACTATTTTTTAAAAGTTTAATATGTAAAATATATGTATATAAAAAGGGAAAAAAAAAGTTTGTAGGTTGCAGGGATCGAACCCCAGACCTGATCCGGTTCAGAGCTTTTGTGAGAAGGGGCCAACCAGCTGATCTATGCGTTCGTTTTGTTTATTTCCTGTTCTAAAATAATTATATACAAAAACTGTTTGTGTTCTTCCCCAATACATCTAAGAACCCTAGTTTTATCAATTGATCCAATTAACAAGAATTAACCCAGGGACTATAGGGTTATTAATTGGACCATATCAAAGAACAAAAACATGTATTTAATCGGGGCTTACAATACACGAGGCTATCAGAAGATCGAGTCAACGAAAAAGTCAACAGTTCTTGAAATCGTGGATTAAAGCTTGAACAGGAAGATTTGAGAGCAAGGGAAAGAATTTTCGGCACATTTAGAATGAAAAGGAGTGTTCAATTTATAGTGTTCCCACAGATTAGTTGATTTAGAAATTTTGACCAAGCTTTGAATGAAATCGCGTGATAATTGTTTAAATTGGAGAGATTGGCTAATTAAACGCGATAATGTGCACAATGGTTGACGCGAATTTAAATTTTCGGTCAAAGGGGGCATTAAATGGTGATTCCCATTATTCAGCTGCTGTCCCCTTTTTTTTTTTGCCTATCATCGTCGCACAGTAGCTATCAGGGGAAGGAAGATGAAGTTGGACTAGGCTAGGGTGGGTTTAAATACATATTGAGTTGGGTTTAAATCAAGAAAGGCTTCATAGCTCAGTGGTTCAGCGCGTTGGTGTTACTTGGCTCCTGCCCGGGTTCGAGTCCCGGCAGGGCATAATATTTTTTTTAAACAGAATGGAGGGGAAAGGGAAGTGGGCTGGACTGATGGGCCCTTGGGCTTCTGCTGTTGGGCTCAGCAGTAACAAGAGATGAAATGGTTGGGTTATTGGGTTAAAGGTTATGGTTTGGTTTGGGCTTGACAAGTGAGGGTGTTTATAGATATATATATATATAATCTGATTTTTTATTATTATTATTATTATTATTATTATTATATAGAAATAAAATGAAAAGAGAAAGTGACGGATGTCACATTAAGCCTCGAATTCAGGCATATATAATCTTATTGTATTTGAGTTTGTTATCTTCTTGATGTATATAATCAAAGTTTCTTCTCATAGTAGGAACTAGAAACAAGTTTACAACCTTGGTTATTTCATTTCAAGTATCATTCTCTCATACCAGATTTTGATGGATTACAGAAAAAATAAGGCTCGTCTTAATTGTAAGTTTACATTGGATGCCTTAAATGCAGCAGCTGTCTACCTGTCACAAGATGCATTCCACAGAGATATCTTCATGTTATATGAATCGTTGTAATAATTGGAATAAGGTGGTTGAGGCGATTGAAAGCTGGTTAGCAATGTGGAAAGCTAAAACCTTGTCCATAGGAGGTCGCGTCACTTTAATCATGTCGGTATTGAAAAGCCTTCCGGTTTATTGCTTGTCTATTTATAAAGCCCCAGTTACTGTGTTGGGGAAAATAGAAAAGATTTTTAAGAAGTTCTTATGGGCCGGGACAAATGCAAGAGACATGATCCATTGGATGTCTTGTTATAGAGTTACGGCTCTAAAAAAGGGCGGTTTGGGAATCACAAAGCTTAAAGATGTTAATGACGCTCTCATTGCTAAATGGGTATGGAGATTCCGAACCGAAGAAGATTTTATATGGCGAAAAGTGATTATGACGTGTCATAAAACATCAAATAATTGGTTCGTTTTACCACTGAACAAATACATTAGTGGCTGCTGGAAAAACATTGTAACCACAGGAAACAATATAAGATTTGGGAATAAATCTATTCATAGTTGGATTAAAGGAGTGTTGGGGGACGGAGCTAGCATTCGCTTCTGGCTGGACATATGGCTTGGAGAGGAGAGTTTTAAAGACAAGTGGCCCGATTTATTTAGATTGGAAGGCAATAAGACATGTTATGTTAAAGACAGGATCGCGGCTGGAGGTTTTTCCTGGGGTTGGGTTCACGAGCCTGCTAACAGTATCAAATCGGCTCAGTTCGCTGAATGTTTAAGGTTGCTGGAAGATGTTGTTTGTAACAGGTCAAAAGACCGCTGGAAGTGGACTGCAGAAAAGGACAAACGGTTTTCGGTTAAGTCGGTGAAAGAGAAGTTCAATGCTGATAGAGATTATACAGCCCATTTTAGTTTCAAGTGGGTCACGTGGGTTCCGTTAAAGTGTAATATACATGCCTAGAGAGCTGAAATGGACAAAATACCGACGCGTCTGGCTCTTTTGAAAAGAAATGTTAATGTGGGCAGCAGCGTTTGCAGCTTCTGTGAGTTTGCAGATGAATCTGCAGTCCATTTATACACAGGTTGCGGTTTTACAAATGGGTTTGGACGTTAGTTGGCAGGTGGTGCACAATTGATACGCTTTTTGCATTTCAGGTTAGTAATGTTTTGTCGATACACAAAGCTGTGCAGGGGAGCAGAAATACGCGGGATCATGTTGGTTACTATGTGGGTCATATGGAAGGCGCGAAACGACAAGATTTTCAATAAAAAAACAAGCTAAGATTCAAGAAATTGTGGCAAACATTAAATCTCTGTCGATTTTATGGTTGAAAATCGTTCTAGATTTAAGATTTAGTGTGAAAATATTGGGTTTTGAATCCCTTGTATATGGTGTAATGGTTTTCTTTTGAGCGGTCTTGAATTCCATGTCGCGCTCGTCGTTTGAATGAAAGTTAATGTTCAAAAAAAAAATCTTTAGGTTATAAGTTTATTGGCTATCACTATCAATGTGACATTAGTCGTAACTCATTTAGTTGTTTGATTATAAATAGATCTTGTATGAACTACATGATTTATTTCTCTCATTAAAAGTGTTCCTCATTTACAATCCGTTCCGTTAATTCTGATAATTCAATGAATTTCATGTTTTATTGATTGATCACGTCTCCTTATTATGAGTAGTTTGTTTACTTTCATATTCGCTATTATTTTGTAAACAAAAGTTGTTTTTTGTTGTCTACTATACCTTGGTAGCCTAAGTTTTTATTGTGTACTCTAAACTGGTAGTCTAAGTTTGGCCGTTTGTATACACTAAACCCTTTACACTATAAATATGAATACTTATAACCGTTCCAGCAAAGATAAACATCGTGCAAATAAAATCATATAATAGGCAGTTATATAATCACAATTTAAACTTTTCGGTCAGAGTTGAACACTAATCATATAAACAAGTCAGCTAAAGCTTTCCAAAGAAAACATAAACACAAAGATAGCATTCTTCCAAAAATGAAAACTTTTATGATAAATACAAATGATAAATGCTACTATAGTATATAGTAAAACTACATTTATTTTATACAAAAAAAAAAAAGAATGTTTTTTCTTTATCATTTAAACCACAATTTTAACAAACAAATAAATTTGAAGACTAAACACATAAACACAATTGTAAGTATTCAATCAGATTTAATAAAAAAAAAAAAACTTAAAACCAAAAGATGTACGTAACGAGCTTCATATGTTTCTTACTCTTGGGATAGATTCTTATATTGTTGACTTATGGAGGGTTAGACAGAATTATGGGTTTTACATCTTATTTAGCCTATTCCTTTAGGGTACACCATTTTATACATATTTAATACTGGTAAAATTATTATAGGATCAAATTCCAAAGATGCTAATGAATTAGACATGACTATAAATGAGGAAGATTGCTACTATTCTTTGTTTTGATTTAACAGGTTACAAGGGGTTGTGTACACCAAGACTTTTGTGTCACCAATTATTTTAGTTTTGTTAAATATTCGGACTTCTTTTCTCTTCCTATCAATGGTTGGTTATATATTTGGTTGATTTAGATGACTTTATATGTCTTGACATTTAGTATTGATTTTTTAGTAAACATCAGACATTAAAGTTATTATGGGCAATATATAAAAATTGTGCCTACTAAATAAAAAAAACCTTGCGTAACATGTAAGCAAACTAACCAACTTCTGCACCTACTAATCACAGTTGGATAAGACGTTATCATGATCTTTAATGTACACATATAGTTTGAATGTTGTAAATTTCGAAAACCCGTCTCAACGGACGGGTATAATACTAGTTATTAGTGTTTTGAGTTAATAACGTAGATGATCTATGTGGTTTACTCGTATTGTATGATTGATCCCTGATTTTAAGAAATTACACAGGGATGATCTCTATTGTTCATACGTATTACGCAACACATATGGTCTTTGGAGTTCATAAACGTGAAAAGCTATGTTAAATTTTTAAGAATTGACCAAAATATCCCTATTTAAAAAATAAAGAATTTAAGAAAAGTAAAGTAAAATAGTGGGAACGATTAAAAGTGAAAAATATTAATAAAGAATGACCAAAATAGCCTACTAATTCCCTCCCTCCACATTTCGCTATGCCTCTAATAGAACCGAATGAACACAAACATATAATAGAACACATTTTTGTGTTCATGCTCGTTCATTAAAAAATTTGTCATGTTTATATTCGTTTGTTTAAAACCTAAATGAACAGTTCATGAACGAACATAAACAAACGTTTGCGAACATACTAAATGTAAACGATTTTGTATTACCAAAAAAACTCAAATACTAATTGGTTACATTTATACAAGTAGCTAAAGTCTAATTTATGTTTATGTTTATATTTATACAAATACAACTACTTATGTAATTCAAAAAATTTAAATAAACATAAACGAACATATATGAAAATAAATAAACGAACATAAATGGACGTTCATGAACATAAATGAACGGACACGACGTATTTTCACCTTCGTTCGTTTAACTAAACGAACAATTTTTTTTTGTTCGTGTTTGTTCGTTTATTAAATAAACGAACCCATCAAAAAAGTTCACGAACAGTTCATAAACATTAGGTTCTCTTACAGGCGTGTCACTCTCTGTCACATATTCAATGAGAAAGTCGTTACACTAAGAAAGTCTCAAAGTTAAAACATCTACCTCTTTTAGTACATTACAATATTACATGGTAAATAAAAAACCTAAATATCACTCTTATTTAGGCTACGCAGTATAGGGAGGGCGAGAGGGTCGTAATAGTTAAGGATGCAAACGAACCGAGCCGCTCACAAGCTACTCGAGCTCAGCTTGGTAAAAAGCTCGAAACGAGCCGAGCCTTATCGAGCTTGAGCCTAAAGCAAAGCTCGTTAATTTACGGAGCACGAGCTCGAGCCTGGTATATGAAACTCGTTAGACTCGTCGAGCCTTATCGAGTCTAAGTATAATATTAGTTTTTTTAATATTTAATAATATTTATCCCTCGTTTAAAGTTACTAGTGGGAAGCCCGCGCGTTGCTGCGGGACGATTAAGATAAATATATTTTTTTGAACAATGCACAAACGTAGCATGTTAGCCCACCAAGTTGTGGGAAAAGTGTAAAAATATATCGTCTTCCTTCCATTGTCTTTGAATGCAAAACGATGTATATGAATTTGTCTTTGAATGCAAAACGATAGTTTCTATACGATTAGTTAAACTTTTACATTATCAAATTATCTGTTGTGAATATTTGATTATTCATTTATAAATTTTAAAATCTGTAAAATTCTTTGTATCTCAATATTATATTTAGTATTATTATATGAGAACTTCTAATTTGTGAAAGTACCTAATCTAAAATAATAATATGCAACTCTTGACGACTAATTTTATTCGTCATGTAAATATAAAAAAAAGAATAAAATAAATAACAATGTAATGAAACATTTCTCATGTATGACGGTTATAGCATTCAATAGTAACTTAAAGGTGAGAGACGATTTCAAAAACACAAGTTGGGATGCATTGGATTAGTATTTTGTACTATTGCCATAAAAGGTTGTACACAAGGGGCATAAAAGGAAGAAAAGTAGTAAAGTTTAGAGAATTACACTTGTGACTTTTAAGTTGTCATCTTAACTTTGACATTTTGGACCTTTTTACCCATGGCTCCCCCTTTATAATCTAGTATAGACTAATATAGACTAGTATAGATTTAGTAAACGAAGCTAAGCTCGAGATTCACTTATTGAGCTCACGAGCCTAAGTGAACTATTATTTATATTATTTTTATTTAATATATCAACTAATAGATACTAAATGAGCCAAGCTCGAGCTTGAGAAATTACCAATGAGCCGAGCTCGAGCTCTCATAAGTTAATCGAGCTCGAGCCCGGTCGAGCTCGGGCTCGGCTCGGCTTGTTTACACCCCTAGTAATACTGAGAAGTGTAATTTTATTACTCCAATAAGGCCAAACATTACCATAACTTACAAACTATTACCATAACTTACAAACTATGTTTAACTTATACAAGGTCAAACTGTATATAACTTGCTTACAATACATAACAACATTAAATTGCAAAGAAAAAAACAAAAACATATAACATATACAAATTTAGAGATTATTAGACCGCCATCCATATTTCGAAGAACAGTTGAATGTTTGTTTTAAAACTCTGTTAATTTAAAGTAATACATCCAGCCCTTATCTTTCAACTATATAACTTGTAAGTTATCACATTCTTGAAATTCATTAGTCCTTTAATAATTTGGTTGCAACCGATTACACAATAGGTTCATATCTGATTCTACAAATATATAGTCGTTCATATATATATTTTACAAGTTACAAATAAAGAATCTTATACTGTTCGTTGTCATCTAACATATTAAGTACTACTATCGAACATATAGGTGTATGTATGTTATAACCTTTATAACCTTGCATGTGACGACATGTTATATGGTTTTTCATTTGACTTGGGGATTTTCCGTGTGTACACACGGGTATCTAACCTAGTTATTTATATTATTTAATTTAACATATCAACTAATAGATAATAAACGAGCTGAGCTCGAGCTTGAGAAATTACCAATGAGCCGAGCTCGAGCTCTCATAAGTTAATCGAGCTCGAGCCTGGTCGAGCTCGAGCTCGGCTCGGCTCGGCTCGGTTGCACCCCTAGTAATAGTGACTAGAAGGTGATCATACCAGTGACACTCTAGGAAAATTCTACATCGGTCGTGGTCAGAAGAGGTCCTTGATTCATATGTAATCCAATGCCTCTTAAATTACTAACGTTTTTTGGGGGCTTAATGTTAGTGGATGAGTGGAGAACTCCACAGTTAAGCATACTCAGGTAAGAGCAGTACAAGGATGGCTGACCTCCTAGGAAGTCTCCACTCAGGCAACAAAAAAAAAAATTGTGAGCTCTAAATGGGCAACCTATCGGGACAAAGCGGATAATCTTAGTGGTGAGAGGGGCCGGATGTTACAAATGGAATCCGAGTCACTCTTATGCCTTTCGGGATAGTGGGTCAAACCTCATCGAGGATGATGAGACTCTAAGGGGGGTGAATATGACACCCTAGGCAAATCCCGCATCGGTCGTGGCCAGGAGAGATCATTGGTTCATATGTAAACCAATGCCTTTTAAATCACCAACGCGTTTTGGGGCTTAATGTTAGTGGATGAGAGTAGAACTCCATAGTTAAGCGTGCTCAGGTGGGAGTAGTACCAAGAGGGGTGACCTCCTGGGAAGTCTCTACTCGGGCAACCAAAAACAAATCCGAGAACTTTGGATAGACAATCTGTGAAAACGGTTTAGAACCGTTTCCTGGATCGATTAAACAGTTACAGCTCGGTTTTAGACGGAGATTGGAGACGAAACAGAAATATATGAAAAACCACGTCAGCACTGATTCGTATTACATCATAAATGATTATAGACACTTTCATCAGTAGGATAAACATCTATCTCGGGGCCAAGGGAGGTCAGGCATGACCTCCCTAGAGAGCATTCTAATCACAAACTCACAATCTTAATGAACTCAACACATGATATTGCTATTTATAGACCAATTTGGTTCTACTTTTCGAAGGCACGAACCAATTGGTTCAACCCTATGAAAGCACAAACCAGTTTCCTGATTTCTTGGTCGACTTAAACAAATGCATCAAATCCATAAAGGCCCTTATGGATCGATCACCACAATCTCATGTTTTACAACACATGACTCAACCATAGTATATTCGAAAGCGATGACCACACACAAAGTGCATCAACAGTCTCCCCCTTGGACATTGCTAGCGAATGCTGAATACATCTTTGACATCATCAGTCAATATCACAGATCTCCCTCCCAATACATGCACTATTGCATTGAGTATAAGTACATCATCCTTCATGGACCGACCAAGTAATGCACTACGGACCCTCAGCATCAATACGCAGGAAGTCAGCTAGACCACGTATATCATTTGCGAACTCAACCGGCACGCTCAGTTGAATTACAACCATATCACCTAGTTACGCCAATGTGAAGTCGACAATGTAATGCACTGCAACCTCGTAGCATCAGTGCCCAGGGATGCCATCTTGACCAAGTACATCACGCGCAATCCAACTAGTCTTACCTGCGGTCTAATAAGACCCCTGCTAGAAGGATTCCATACAGATAGACCAGATATTCAACGTAACACGTCGGTACCACCACTCATTTACGTCTCCTACCTGAGCTTACCCATGCATCACCCTTCACACCAACTGGAGAAGTCTAATTGTCAGTACCCAATTAAAAATCTCAGATGTGACTATGTGCAAAACAATCCGCTCGGACGCTTGTGTTTTCTTTGAAAAATCTTCATCTGTGTTGATTGTGATTGCATTAACACTTTCTTCTCTTTGAACAAGTTCCCTCGAACATAATGGAACTGGGTTGACTGTTCATAATTTGCGGAGTAAAATCTATCCATCTAGGCGCATAATAGTCATCTGAATCGGATCATCATACCGCAGTACTCCTGATTCTCTTAACTACCCCACAATATAACTATTCATCATCATAACCTTCGGATCAATTTGAATTCGAAGCTTTTAATCATTATAATTCTCGAATTTGGATCATAATCTTCTTGCAACACCATTTCTCTCAACAACATATATGTTCACTATCAAAATTTTCTTCAAAATCTCCAAAATTTGCCATTTTCGGATTTTTTTACCCCTTAAAATTTCAATGTTTCCATTCTGATTATCGAAAGCCCGAATGAGTCTTTTACTCTCTCATTCGACCCTCTCTTTAGCACGAACGAACACCAATTGGCACGAATGAAAATTGGTTAGCACGAACGAATCTCATTTAGGCATGAATGAATTCTAAGTTTTCTCGTTCGACATAAGCTTAATACGAATCAAGTAACCAAGGCACGAAAGAGACTAAAAAACCTTGGTTCGACCTCTCGAAGGCACGAATCAGTTTCTCATTCGATGTTTTGCGGATAAACGTGTTCATCTTCTTCATTTTTCTACAAATCTACCCAAAACACTGTCATAGTTTGAATTCGATGATGAAACTTGTACAGAAAGGTGCGAAACTGAAAACCTAACCCCTGATTGATCAAAAACTTGGAAAAATCCTATGATTTTGTGTTCGGTTAAGACTCTAGGGTTTCTAGGGTTACAACCTTTCAAAAAAATCTGATTTTAACATCTAAAAACCATGAAAAACGAGCTGTGATTGATTAAAATGATTTTTAGATCATTCAAATCGGTACCACGGCTCTGATACTACTTGTGAAAACGGTTTAGAACTGTTTCTTGGATCGATTAAACAGTTACAGCTCGGTTTTAGACGGAGATTGGAGACGAAACATAAATAGATGAAAAACCCCATCAACACAGATTCGTATTACATCAAAAACGATTACAGAGCCTGTCATCATTAGGATAAACATAAACATCTAGGGGCCAAGGGAGGTCAGGCATGACCTCCTATAGAGAGCATTTTAATCACAAACTCACAATCTTAATGAACTCAACACATATTTATAGACCAATTTGGTTCGACCTTTCGAAGGCACGAACCAATTGGTTCGACCCTATGAAAGCACGAACCAAAACTTCTAGTTTTGGTTCGACCCTTCAAAGGCACGAACCAGTTTCCTGATTTCTTGGTCGACTTAAACAAATGCATCAGATCCATAAATGCCCTTATGGATCACCACAATCTCATGTTTTACAACACATGACTCAACCCTAGTCTATTCGACAGCGACGGCCACACACAAAGTGCATCAACACAATCCATCGGAGCAAAGCAAACAATATTAATAGTGAGATGGGCCGAATGTTACCGTACCTTAAAACTAAAAAAGAAACGAATGTTGAAATTAATTGTTTGAAGATGTTGAGACCACATTTGACTACAATGTGATTAGTTAGAGGGGTTTTGCCACAGTTTGGCAAACCTGGGATTTTGCATCCATTTCTACCCCAAGTGAGCTTCATAACCCAATTTTGGAACCCGAAAATCGAACCCACAACACTTGTGATACTGTACCCCTCAGGCTCGGCCCCTTGGCGAGTTTCCCACCCTAGTCATCCTAATCATAGGAATTATGATGCTAGAATGTTCTCTTTAGTTATAATACGAATGGGTACATTGGTTGGGTTCTTAAAACTTAACAAAAAGTCTCAACGTCTATCCACTTCAAGGACTATTCGTATAACTTCTTAATGAAACGTGATGACCATCACTGGTTCTTTTGTTTTAATTTTTAAGAGAATTAGATTTTAATAATTCAAACTTTGTCTCGTTAGTCGTGCGTATGGGTGCACATAGGGGCCGTTTGGAAACTTCTGAATAGGTAAATGCTGACCTAGTAAGAGGTCTGAATGGTTAAGAGGTTCTAAATGGTTAAGTGCTGAATCATTAGTGATGTTTGGTTAGACATCTGAATGCTTAAAATTTCTTGTCTCGTTTTCTCTTTTTCAGCAACCGAACAACAGCCTGAACACTTTCGTTTTCGTTTTGTAGACCACGAAACAACAGCAGCTCACTAGGTTTCGTTTTCCAGCGGCCGAACTGCAGCAACTCGTCCCTCTGAATCAGTCAGACTTGCTCCAAGGTCTGAGTGGATAAGATGCCTGGTCAGACATTTTTTCCATTCAGACGTGCCCAGCCAAACAGCTACCAAGCTGATCGAGTCAGACGTTCAGCCAAACCAGAGGTGTTCAGATGCTACCAAACGGGGCCTTAGTATGAAACATATGAGACTATGTGGTGTAGTTGAGTCAAGGCTTGGGAAGCCTTGCCGCCACGCCAGCAAAAAATGGGCCAGCCTTGGTTTTAGACATCTTGAAGACTACCCAAGGGTGTGGGGTAGTCTTCCTTCGATAGTCCTCAACTCCTATTGGTTACCATTTATTTTTATTTTCTAACTTTTTAAATAAGTAAATAATTAAAATAGATAACATAAAAAGTCACATAATATTAAAAAAAAAAGTTACAATGAAGTAGACATTAAAAAAATCGAAACCTAAAAATAAAATAAATTAAAAGTTACCGAAACCTAAAAAAAAACCGAATCCTAAAAAATAAAAAAAAAGTTTCCGAAACCTACAAATTTTTAAAAAAACTGAAAGCTTA
Source organism: Ambrosia x helenae (assembly GCA_030844895.1). NCBI lineage: Eukaryota > Viridiplantae > Streptophyta > Magnoliopsida > Asterales > Asteraceae > Ambrosia > Ambrosia x helenae. The sequence goes on along the minus strand of JAUTDX010000184.1, from coordinate 123,024 downwards.
AAAAACATCTACCAATCGACATTAAAAAACGCAACAATTGCCATGCGAGAAGATGGGGATGCTGAATTCGACCCCGTGAGCAGCCCGATGGTCTTCTTGTGTGCGTTGGATTGCCGCTTGTTGGGTAAGACCAGGGTTCGCCTTCATCGTGGCTTCAAATAGGATGTTCCACCTCATACACCTTCTTTGTATAGTCCACCACTCACTAACGCGTTGATCCGCAGTGCGGTGATTTGTTTGGTTTATACGATTGTATTCCGCCAAAACGTTGTTCCAAAAAGAAAACGAATTTACTTCTAAGTCCGTCGACCCTTTGATATTGATGTAGGTCGTCACCAACTTGATGTCGTTATTGGAAGTCCAGGCCATTTTTATATAAGAGGGTTTTGGTTTTTGGTGGATTTTATAAAAAAGGTAAAGATTTAGAGAAGAAATGAAGATGGTTTGTAAAAACATTGTTCGGAAAATAGGTGAGTTTTTATAGTGAGATAAATGGTAATTTTTTATTTTTTATCCTCCAACAATTATAATATTAAATGAAGGCCCCACAATTTCAAACCAACCAATCAAAATGGACGGCCACAACGTCCATGTTGAGCCGTTTTGGCCAGGATCGGAGCGGCGGGAACGGTGTACGCCAGGCCTGAATGTGGTTGACGGGCCTTGACCGCCCCCACACCACATAGTCTGAGAGGAGCAAGTTGTTAGTGTCTGACTATCCATATAAATTTAGTCAACTAGTTGTATAAAATCACGCGCGTTGCGCATTTTACAATCGAGATTTAGATAAGGTGTTAATTAATCAATGAATTATACAATCGAGATTCTATTTTGGTTGTAAACGTTAAAAAAATAAAGAAATCTACACATAAGGTAACACATGAAATTTGTGACGAAATCATAGAAGATTATGTTATTTATCATCATCATCATCATACTCAGTTAATCCCACCAATAGCAAAAGCTAAGGTAGGGTCTGAGGAGGGTAAGATGTAGACAGCCTTACCTCTATTCCGTGGGAATAGAGAGGCTGCTTCCAGTGAGACCCCCGGCTCAATAGTGGTTTTGTATCAAGCCTTAGACATAATGTCACACCCTCAAATTTCCACATGCGGGGTTTTACCGCGAGGCGCGTGACACACCAGGATCCAAGTCAACGGTCACAATAAACGACATCTATATGATAAGAAAATAACGTAAACTACCATTGAGTTTCAAAACCGTTCTAACACAGCGGAAGCAAAATGTATTATTACAACTTAAAATAAAACTCAAAGTCTGAAAAGTTTAACAAAACATGCATATGATCCCTAGACGCCGTGATGACTCCGTGCGCCTATACTCAATGCTGCTACCTTAGCGACCTGAGAAACATGCCAAAAAGACGTCAACATATAATGCTGGTGAGTTCACAGGTTTTAAGTTCGTAAACGTTTTCACATGTGACAACCTGCACCCTTCACTTTTCATAAATGTGCATAATTGGTTCCTCAACTATTTCAAAATTTTCATTTTTAACCCTCGTATTTTAATAGGACCAAAATTCACAATTTAATAAAACTTATAATTTTTTTAAGTAAAAGTATGCACGTTTTATACTCACATCTACACCCGAGCACGTATGTTTCAGACCTTGATACTCAAAGCCCTTAATTTTCGGTCCCAAAACAACTTACAAATCAAAGGAAACAAATCCAGAACTTAAAATTGATTAAATTAGAAAAATTGATTTTTAGCTCTCGCGGTCCGCTGAGACAGTCAAACAGTCAAAGTCCTAGTCAAAGTCTCAGTCAAAGTCCTAGTCAAAGTCCTAGTCAAATAGTCAATTTATCTTAAAACCTTACTTTATTGTGTTGACCAATTTTAAAGCCTAATTGAATCCAAAACTAGTATAAAAGCCCACCTATGACCCATTACACTTTGCACCTCTAAATCGATTGTTTCAATTCGATTAAACTCTCCCTCATACCTTTCTTCTAGAGTATATTACTTCTACATTTGAAGCTTTGATTATAAGCTCTTGTAATTGGCGAATTGGAAGCTTGATATTTTTCCTATTCGGTTTCTTTTCTTCTAAATTGGACTAGTTTCGTTGTTGAATCTTTGGATTGCTCGCATTTTCACGCTCGCTTAGTCATCTAGTCATTTGGCAAAAGTGAGTATTTCCTATCCCCTTTTTGCTTTTATTCATTTTTGGGGTGTTACATGTACACTTATACAACTTACAAATACAAGTTCACATTTTTACAATACAATTCTAGTACTATGTGCATTTGCTTACAAACGTGCTTTATGCTTAGACATTACATGTAGAATACATTTGTACTTAGTGAAATCATTAGCATTGTACAAGCCGACCTTAACATTGGATAGCGCTATTGGATTGACAACCCGCCTAGGTTGATTCTCCCCCTTTTTCATCGGAGAATCCATGGTCATTGTTAAGTTATTATCCAATTATTTGGATAAGTACACCGCTGTTCATTTAGTACATTATGCAGTCACAGGATTGATTTCGCTCATTTGTATGATACATAGTTTACATAATTGCACTGTAGCTTTGCACTTGAATTGTATAACATTTTACAACTTACTATATGTATTAAATCTAGGAATGCTCACCAACATTTCATATGTTGACAAAACTTATTTTGTACATGTTTCAGGTGCAGTTTGATCTTAGTACTATAGCATTGGACTTTAGTGCTTGCTTTTAATAAGTTATTTCAAATTTCATGTTTCATTCAGACTTTTGTATTTTTTTTTCCATTTCATCTATGTAAGACAATTTAAATTATTCAATAATATATTTACATTTTAGTACCATGTGCTTTTGAACAATCGTCACTACGTGACACCTCGATGATTCCGCCATCGGTTGGGGTGTTACAGATTGGTATCAGAGCCATGGTTATAGGGAATTAGGTTATTAGAATGCCTTTTAGCCTAGTCTATAACCAAGCTTACATTCACGAGTCCTCTCATGTTTATTTCTCTTTATCCTATTATTTTCTTTCAAGATATTTTCGCTATGATTCTTTCTCGTTATTCTTTCGGTGTTTTATTTAGAGAAGAAGATACTCGTATTTCACAAAATAAAAGATATCACCAAGTTAGGAGTGACATCCATACCTTGGTGATTAGTTTCACTCCTCTATATGTTATTTATCTTATGAATATATCTTTGAGATAGGAGTGACATCCACACCTCAAAGAGTATTTCCTTCAAAAAGAAACTTAACCACTAAGCTGGGAGTGATATCCTTAACTTAGTGATTGGTTTCATTCCATAATAGTTTTCAATTTTGAAATACATTTTTGAGTTAGGAGTGAAATCCATATCTCAAGGATCTATTTTTGTATCTCGTTTTTTCATCTCGCTAAAGTTTTGGAATACACTAGTGATGGGGCACGTGCAATCTGGAAGGGTGAGCGCCTGTATCCTGAGTTTTCTGTCTAGGCCTGGTATTTCGTATAAATCCCAATCAGACGAGGCACCCGTATACCTACCTGGGAACTCTTGAGATGAGCATTCACTTATAGGCTAAAGAACGCCCCTACAAGTCACTAGGAAATTTCAAATACTTGAGTTGGTCAAAGTTTCCTATAGAAACAATTTCAATGTTTTATATCATTGATATTTATGTTTGTTTATCATTTGAAGATTCCATTTAATCACTTGATGTTTCATATGCCATTATTCATTGATCATTCGCTTTTGAATCCCTTATCATCATTACTAAAACTTTTGTTCGATATATTATCGCATTAAAGCTTACACTATTTCACTTATGCTCATGATTTTTACACTATAAGGTATTACTCGTTTTGCGTTAAAACATTTTTACCCACGACTTAAGTTTTAAACTCTGTGTTTAACTTTGATCACATCCTGATTTTAGGAATGTTGCGTCATCATACAGTTAAAAATGAACATGGTTTTTCCAAACTTATTATTTCAACCTGTTTTATACCTTCATGTTTACAAACTTACTTGATTGAAGTCACAGTATATCCTCATATACCTAATACTAATATTGCTGCACCCAGTCTCCTAAGCCATAGCCAACTACCATTAGTTAGAACTTCTTAGTCAGACTAAACTCATACATAAATGCCTACCTACACGATACGCACTAGTACACTACTCTCTAAAACGATTAATTTGACAACTTATTCTATAAGTCTTTTCACAAAGCCTATTCGCCAAATTAGAACACACTTTTCATACACCTTGTGCCTTGAAACAAATAGCCCGCTACGAGCCCAAAGAGATGCCTTAACGACCCTGCAAATAAATGATCTTTCAATGTATAAATTTCGTAAAAGTTTAAAAATTTAAAAGGTTTCAAGTTTACCCAGTCTTAGCGGGTAACACTTCGATTTTCTCAACATTTCATAACAGTTAAAAATTTCCGACTTTTCAACCCACAAGTTAAAAAAATGTTTAAATACAGAAAATTTTATTTTCCAAAATTCGTCAAGGCATCTGGGATCATTTACAACCTTCACATCATTTTAAATCTTGGTCTTTAGAAACACATTAGATTTACACACACTTCATGAAATGGTTTCATCTTGCATTTTATAAACTTGCATTGCATATTTTACAAATCAAATGTAAATCTGCATGTTTTCATATAATGTATCCAATATATGTTTTCGGGAGGAATTTGCAACTAATAGTATACCTTATAACACTTTTCAATCTTGACTTCTTGTAATCACATGAAAATGTGTACCTACGAAATCTTTTCAAGTGAATATGTTTTGAACTTAAAACATTCTTCGGTTTCCGAAAAGTTATCCTCATACCAGTAGACTATACGTCTGTTCAGCGCACTTTCATTTACAGTAAATTTCATTATTTTTTTACACCATTCTATTTATAGTTACGTTCGTACAGTATCTTATTATTTTTGTATTATTCTTTTGTTGGTAGTTATTTTCACGCGTTATTTGCAACTATTCTCGCACTAGTTATTCTTACAACACTAGTTTTGAGTATTAATTTAACTCGTTTACTTTCATTTTGTGCAAATTGTGCAATTTACTCGATTTACGTTATGCTATTCTTTCAATCAAAATTTTATGCTATACTTATATACTTACATGAACGCATATTTGGTATGCATTTTTTTTTGTTGTGAGCAAAAACCTGTTATACTTTACATTATTTTGTTCATCATCATGGCCAACGAACATACTAATTGATAGCTTGTATGAGATCTAAGCCAGTTCCCATGTACGACTCGGTTCAGAGTATACCTCTAACCCAAGGGGAACGGTGTAATCCTCAGAGTTTATCAATATGGTTGTTTAAAGCCCAATGATGTGAACAAAAATTTACCGGTTAAGGGTGAACCCGAAAGGTGAAGAACCCCTAATCATGTCTTATACTTACACATTAATCTCATTACGGTTAAAAGGTGAACCTGAAAGGGGAAGAACCTCTAACCGCATCTTATACTTGAGCAGTATCTACTACTTAACACATTTTGGTTGCACGCATTGTTTCTTGTATTACTTATGTTAGTGTTATGGAAAAGCATAACACCCTAGTGTAAGGTAAATCGATGATTACGGTCCGGAACGCAATCATGGGTTTACAGGTACATGGGGGTGGTGTGTGATTCTACTTAGGATATTGGTAGACAATCAGTACGAGTCCAAAGTATCAGTAGTGTGGTGGGTTAGCTGCGGTACACCCTATATATAAGCACGAGCGATACTACGGGAGCGGACTAGGAGTCTGAACAAGAACCTACCCATTACTATCTCTTTATTAGATCGTTGACTAATAGCTAATTAACATTTTCGATAAGAATGTTCTTACACGAGCTTCAATTCGACTTCCTAGAGTCTTTCTCTGGACCATCCACACAGAAAACTCAAACTTTGTATACTCTTACACTCTCTGTTAGTCGAAATTCTGTTGCATGTCCTTAATAATGTTCGGTCAGGTGCTTCTCTAAAGTAAGGGAAGCTACTATAACACTACCCTGCCCTAACCAGTTACATACTTTTCCCAAACCTTGCTCATTATAAAACTCTTAATTCTCTAACCTTGGGTCAAACTTTAAGGATTTTCAAACTCTTATTTTGGGTATTAAACAACAACTTCAAACTTTGTCAAATCATGGCTGATGCATTTCTTAAAATCTACTTGCCTTTTTACAAATGTCTTTTGTTTCATGGAAACCTTCACATGAAAGTAATTTCGGGACGAAATTTTCTAAAGTAGGGGAGACTGTGACAACCTGCACCCTTCACTTTTCATAAATGTGCATAATTGGTTCCTCAACTATTTCAAAATTTTCATTTTTAACCCTCGTATTTTAATAGGACCAAAATTCACAATTTAATAAAACTTATAATTTTTTTTAAGTAAAAGTATGCACGTTTTATACTCACATCTACACCCGAGCACGTATGTTTCAGACCTTGATACTCAAAGCCCTTAATTTTCGGTCCCAAAACAACTTAGAAATCGAAGGAAACAAGTCCAGAACTTAAAATTGATTAAATTAGAAAAATTGATTTTTTAGCTCTCGCGGTCCGCTGAGACAGTCAAACAGTCAAAGTCCTAGTCAAAGTCTCAGTCAAAGTCCTAGTCAAAGTCCTAGTCAAATAGTCAATTTATCTTAAAACCTTACTTTATTGTGTTGACCAATTTTAAAGCCTAATTGAATCCAAAACTAGTATAAAAGCCCACCTATGACCCATTACACTTTGCACCTCTAAATCGATTGTTTCAATTCGATTAAACTCTCCCTCATACCTTTCTTCTAGAGTATATTACTTCTACATTTGAAGCTTTGATTATAAGCTCTTGTAATTGGCGAATTGGAAGCTTGATATTTTTCCTATTCGGTTTCTTTTCTTCTAAATTGGACTAGTTTCGTTGTTGAATCTTTGGATTGCTCGCATTTTCACGCTCGCTTAGTCATCTAGTCATTTGGCAAAAGTGAGTATTTCCTATCCCCTTTTTGCTTTTATTCATTTTTGGGGTGTTACATGTACACTTATACAAATTACAAATACAAGTTCACATTTTTACAATACAATTCTAGTACTATGTGCATTTGCTTACAAACGTGCTTTATGCTTAGACATTACATGTAGAATACATTTGTACTTAGTGAAATCATTAGCATTGTACAAGCCGACCTTAACATTGGATAGCGCTATTGGATTGACAACCCGCCTAGGTTGATTCTCCCCCTTTTTCATCGGAGAATCCATGGTCATTGTTAAGTTATTATCCAATTATTTGGATAAGTACACCGCTGTTCATTTAGTACATTATACAGTCACAGGATTGATTTCGCTCATTTGTATGATACATAGTTTACATAATTGCACTGTAGCTTTGCACTTGAATTGTATAACATTTTACAACTTACTATATGTATTAAATCTAGGAATGCTCACCAACATTTCATATGTTGACAAAACTTATTTTGTACATGTTTCAGGTGCAGTTTGATCTTAGTACTATAGCATTGGACTTTAGTGCTTGCTTTTAATAAGTTATTTCAAATTTCATGTTTCATTCAGACTTTTGTATTTTTTTTCCATTTCATCTATGTAAGACAATTTAAATTATTCAATAATATATTTACATTTTAGTACCATGTGCTTTTGAACAATCGTCACTACGTGACACCTCGATGATTCCGCCATCGGTTGGGGTGTTACAGATTGGTATCAGAGCCATGGTTATAGGGAATTAGGTTATTAGAATGCCTTTTAGCCTAGTCTATAACCAAGCTTACATTCACGAGTCCTCTCATGTTTATTTCTCTTTATCCTATTATTTTCTTTCAAGATATTTTCGCTATGATTCTTTCTCGTTATTCTTTCGGTGTTTTATTTAGAGAAGAAGATACTCGTATTTCACAAAATAAAAGATATCACCAAGTTAGGAGTGACATCCATACCTTGGTGATTAGTTTCACTCCTCTATATGTTATTTATCTTATGAATATATCTTTGAGATAGGAGTGACATCCACACCTCAAAGAGTATTTCCTTCAAAAAGAAACTTAACCACTAAGCTGGGAGTGATATCCTTAACTTAGTGATTGGTTTCATTCCATAATAGTTTTCAATTTTGAAATACATTTTGAGTTAGGAGTGAAATCCATATCTCAAGGATCTATTTTTGTATCTCGTTTTTTCATCTCGCTAAAGTTTTGGAATACACTAGTGATGGGGCACGTGCAATCTGGAAGGGTGAGCGCCTGTATCCTGAGTTTTCTGTCTAGGCCTGGTATTTCGTATAAATCCCAATCAGACGAGGCACCCGTATACCTACCTGGGAACTCTTGAGATGAGCATTCACTTATAGGCTAAAGAACGCCCCTACAAGTCACTAGGAAATTTCAAATACTTGAGTTGGTCAAAGTTTCCTATAGAAACAATTTCAATGTTTTATATCATTGATATTTATGTTTGTTTATCATTTGAAGATTCCATTTAATCACTTGATGTTTCATATGCCATTATTCATTGATCATTCGCTTTTGAATCCCTTATCATCATTACTAAAACTTTTGTTCGATATATTATCGCATTAAAGCTTACACTATTTCACTTATGCTCATGATTTTTACACTATAAGGTATTACTCGTTTTGCGTTAAAACATTTTTACCCACGACTTAAGTTTTAAACTCTGTGTTTAACTTTGATCACATCCTGATTTTAGGAATGTTGCGTCATCATACAGTTAAAAATGAACATGGTTTTTCCAAACTTATTATTTCAACCTGTTTTATACCTTCATGTTTACAAACTTACTTGATTGAAGTCACAGTATATCCTCATATACCTAATACTAATATTGCTGCACCCAGTCTCCTAAGCCATAGCCAACTACCATTAGTTAGAACTTCTTAGTCAGACTAAACTCATACATAAATGCCTACCTACACGATACGCACTAGTACACTACTCTCTAAAACGATTAATTTGACAACTTATTCTATAAGTCTTTTCACAAAGCCTATTCGCCAAATTAGAACACACTTTTCATACACCTTGTGCCTTGAAACAAATAGCCCGCTACGAGCCCAAAGAGATGCCTTAACGACCCTGCAAATAAATGATCTTTCAATGTATAAATTTCGTAAAAGTTTAAAAATTTAAAAGGTTTCAAGTTTACCCAGTCTTAGCGGGTAACACTTCGATTTTCTCAACATTTCATAACAGTTAAAAATTTCCGACTTTTCAACCCACAAGTTAAAAAAATGTTTAAATACAGAAAATTTTATTTTCCAAAATTCGTCAAGGCATCTGGGATCATTTACAACCTTCACATCATTTTAAATCTTGGTCTTTAGAAACACATTAGATTTACACACACTTCATGAAATGGTTTCATCTTGCATTTTATAAACTTGCATTGCATATTTTACAAATCAAATGTAAATCTGCATGTTTTCATATAATGTATCCAATATATGTTTTCGGGAGGAATTTGCAACTAATAGTATACCTTATAACACTTTTCAATCTTGACTTCTTGTAATCACATGAAAATGTGTACCTACGAAATCTTTTCAAGTGAATATGTTTTGAACTTAAAACATTCTTCGGTTTCCGAAAAGTTATCCTCATACCAGTAGACTATACGTCTGTTCAGCGCACTTTCATTTACAGTAAATTTCATTATTTTTTTACACCATTCTATTTATAGTTACGTTCGTACAGTATCTTATTATTTTTGTATTATTCTTTTGTTGGTAGTTATTTTCACGCGTTATTTGCAACTATTCTCGCACTAGTTATTCTTACAACACTAGTTTTGAGTATTAATTTAACTCGTTTACTTTCATTTTGTGCAAATTGTGCAATTTACTCGATTTACGTTATGCTATTCTTTCAATCAAAATTTTATGCTATACTTATATACTTACATGAACGCATATTTGGTATGCATTTTTTTTTGTTGTGAGCAAAAACCTGTTATACTTTACATTATTTTGTTCATCATCATGGCCAACGAACATACTAATTGATAGCTTGTATGAGATCTAAGCCAGTTCCCATGTACGACTCGGTTCAGAGTATACCTCTAACCCAAGGGGAACGGTGTAATCCTCAGAGTTTATCAATATGGTTGTTTAAAGCCCAATGATGTGAACAAAAATTTACCGGTTAAGGGTGAACCCGAAAGGTGAAGAACCCCTAATCATGTCTTATACTTACACATTAATCTCATTACGGTTAAAAGGTGAACCTGAAAGGGGAAGAACCTCTAACCGCATCTTATACTTGAGCAGTATCTACTACTTAACACATTTTGGTTGCACGCATTGTTTCTTGTATTACTTATGTTAGTGTTATGGAAAAGCATAACACCCTAGTGTAAGGTAAATCGATGATTACGGTCCGGAACGCAATCATGGGTTTACAGGTACATGGGGGTGGTGTGTGATTCTACTTAGGATATTGGTAGACAATCAGTACGAGTCCAAAGTATCAGTAGTGTGGTGGGTTAGCTGCGGTACACCCTATATATAAGCACGAGCGATACTACGGGAGCGGACTAGGAGTCTGAACAAGAACCTACCCATTACTATCTCTTTATTAGATCGTTGACTAATAGCTAATTAACATTTTCGATAAGAATGTTCTTACACGAGCTTCAATTCGACTTCCTAGAGTCTTTCTCTGGACCATCCACACAGAAAACTCAAACTTTGTATACTCTTACACTCTCTGTTAGTCGAAATTCTGTTGCATGTCCTTAATAATGTTCGGTCAGGTGCTTCTCTAAAGTAAGGGAAGCTACTATAACACTACCCTGCCCTAACCAGTTACATACTTTTCCCAAACCTTGCTCATTATAAAACTCTTAATTCTCTAACCTTGGGTCAAACTTTAAGGATTTTCAAACTCTTATTTTGGGTATTAAACAACAACTTCAAACTTTGTCAAATCATGGCTGATGCATTTCTTAAAATCTACTTGCCTTTTTACAAATGTCTTTTGTTTCATGGAAACCTTCACATGAAAGTAATTTCGGGACGAAATTTTCTAAAGTAGGGGAGACTGTGACAACCTGCACCCTTCACTTTTCATAAATGTGCATAATTGGTTCCTCAACTATTTCAAAATTTTCATTTTTAACCCTCGTATTTTAATAGGACCAAAATTCACAATTTAATAAAACTTATAATTTTTTTTAAGTAAAAGTATGCACGTTTTATACTCACATCTACACCCGAGCACGTATGTTTCAGACCTTGATACTCAAAGCCCTTAATTTTCGGTCCCAAAACAACTTACAAATCGAAGGAAACAAATCCAGAACTTAAAATTGATTAAATTAGAAAAATTGATTTTTAGCTCTCGCGGTCCGCTGAGACAGTCAAACAGTCAAAGTCCTAGTCAAAGTCTCAGTCAAAGTCCTAGTCAAAGTCCTAGTCAAATAGTCAATTTATCTTAAAACCTTACTTTATTGTGTTGACCAATTTTAAAGCCTAATTGAATCCAAAACTAGTATAAAAGCCCACCTATGACCCATTACACTTTGCACCTCTAAATCGATTGTTTCAATTCGATTAAACTCTCCCTCATACCTTTCTTCTAGAGTATATTACTTCTACATTTGAAGCTTTGATTATAAGCTCTTGTAATTGGCGAATTGGAAGCTTGATATTTTTCCTATTCGGTTTCTTTTCTTCTAAATTGGACTAGTTTCGTTGTTGAATCTTTGGATTGCTCGCATTTTCACGCTCGCTTAGTCATCTAGTCATTTGGCAAAAGTGAGTATTTCCTATCCCCTTTTTGCTTTTATTCATTTTTGGGGTGTTACATGTACACTTATACAACTTACAAATACAAGTTCACATTTTTACAATACAATTCTAGTACTATGTGCATTTGCTTACAAACGTGCTTTATGCTTAGACATTACATGTAGAATACATTTGTACTTAGTGAAATCATTAGCATTGTACAAGCCGACCTTAACATTGGATAGCGCTATTGGATTGACAACCCGCCTAGGTTGATTCTCCCCCTTTTTCATCGGAGAATCCATGGTCATTGTTAAGTTATTATCCAATTATTTGGATAAGTACACCGCTGTTCATTTAGTACATTATGCAGTCACAGGATTGATTTCGCTCATTTGTATGATACATAGTTTACATAATTGCACTGTAGCTTTGCACTTGAATTGTATAACATTTTACAACTTACTATATGTATTAAATCTAGGAATGCTCACCAACATTTCATATGTTGACAAAACTTATTTTGTACATGTTTCAGGTGCAGTTTGATCTTAGTACTATAGCATTGGACTTTAGTGCTTGCTTTTAATAAGTTATTTCAAATTTCATGTTTCATTCAGACTTTTGTATTTTTTTTTTCCATTTCATCTATGTAAGACAATTTAAATTATTCAATAATATATTTACATTTTAGTACCATGTGCTTTTGAACAATCGTCACTACGTGACACCTCGATGATTCCGCCATCGGTTGGGGTGTTACATCATGTGTAAAGCAATTCCTCAGAAAGTGCCAAGTGTGCAAAAGTTCCAAGTAAATAACAAACGTTCCCTTACTACTACGACTATGTTGCTAAAACCATTACTGACAAACGTTGCTCAAGTTGCTGCCCATGTGTCAAGTGTCAAGTGTCAAGTAGAGACAATATGCACCCGCCCGGCCCTCCAAGCCGTCGAGTGGGGTTCGTCACACCCGATAGATCTATCCACATTTCCCCCGTTGTGCCCCGCACATTCATGGTTTCAATAGGGACTTAGGTTTCGTCGTATAGTAAGTAAGTGCCAAGCGTCAAGTGTCAAATGCCAAACATCAATGTTTAAAAGTGTCAAGTGCCAATGTTTAAATATGCCAAGTGCCAAACGTGTCACGTTTCTCAAAAGAGTCACATTTCCAAAAGGCGTCATGTTTCTAAAAGCGTAGCGTTCCAAAAGTGTTGTGTTTCAAAGCGTCGTGTTTCAAAACCGTTATGTTTCCAAAAGTGGTAAGTTTCGTGAAAGTTGCGTTTTCAAATCATAAACGTTGCTTTGCTAAAACGTGTGGCATGCTTCTCCCCCGAGAGAAAAGAGTATAAAAGAGGGGCCGTGAACTCACCTTAGAGTGCGTCTTCTGATAATTAGAAATCCAACACGTGTATGATAATCCCAACTAGTGACAACCTATCAATGAGTTTACATAAGTGTGATGACCATTAACCCGAAGGCTAACTAGTCCCCGATTGTCCAGATCTTGACTACGTGTTTTAAAAAGTGTGTTTAAACGTTAACCGGACATCCCAGACCGACCCGACATCCCGTTGGTGACCCATTTCATCAATTAGGCATGCACATAAGTTTAAAACATAAGTTTCAAGCATAAAACACTTAGTTTGCATCAAAAATCTCACTTTAGTAATCGTAGGGTCGAATGTAGTTTTAAGCGGTCGAAGGAGGCTTTAAATGGTCGAATGTGGCTACCTTCGCCCCTTTTCTCCTCCTTCGCCCATTTGCAATACGTTCGACCAGTTAGTAACCAGGTTCGACCCTGGAGTCCCTCCTTCGCACCTTCGATCGGTCGAAGGAGGCCAGGTTCGCCCCTGTTGTGCAAATTTTCCTAAAAACGCTTCAAACACATTCAAAACGACCCGAAACATCATCAAACACAGCAGTCAAGCATGGATAACTTATCCCTACAAAACCATACCGATTTTACACCAAAATCTAGTCGTTTTACAAGTTTTCCCAAAATAGTAAATTATGGAGATGTCACGTCATCATGCATGCAATCTTTACCCAATTAGGAAACTTTATGAAATCAATCTATAATCAACTTAATATGCTCAGATTATCATGAACAACAAACCCCCAATTCCATCCTCATCACTATCATCATGAACAAGCCCTAGATCTAACCCAAAATCCCCAAAATGAACATAACATCATCAATAATCAATTATAACCTATCTCAATCATAAAACATCATCAACAACAGTCCTAGATCATTGTTATAACATCTATACAACAATCAATCATCAAACCATGCATAACATCACATAAAACATCATTAACACATGTTATTTTGTATGAAAACTCATTGTTTATGAATAGGTTTTGTTTAGAAAGATATTAGGAAGGTTTTTATACATGAAAACATGTTTGTATCAGATCTGGACTCTTAGGGTTTAATAAAAACGAATTGAAATGCTTTAAAAATGATTTAGAATGAAGAACACACCTTAGATCTTTGTGTAGAAGATGTTTGTAGGTTAGATTATAGAAAACAAGGGCAAAACTCCTTCCCCAATGTTTAAAGTTGCTAGAGAGTGTTTAGAGACGTTTAGGGTTTGTGAAATGGTGAAAAATGACAAAGTGTGGTATTTATACTATGTCCTCATTCGCCCCTTTTACCTGGGCGAATGTACTCTCCTTCGACCCTTTCACAGGGTCGAATGAGCCCTGTCCTGGTCGAAGGGAATTCTTTCAATTCCATATCCCAGGTTCGCCCATTTACAAAGGGTCGAACCAAACAAGTTTCCTCCTTCGACCACTCGAAGTGGTCGAACCAGAGTCCATGTTTGTCTAGTTTTCCAGTTTGTCGTGTTTAACGCATTCTAACGCACCCTAACATACGAGCATGCAACCTTAGTCTATGTTTAACATATTTAAGCACAGATGATTATCTACACATCATTTAAACACGTCTAAGCATATAATCCACCATACGACAATTAGTCTACACATACACTTAATTAGTTTATGTAATTCACCAACAACGGGACTCGTATCGTGTGTGTGTGTGTGTGTGTGTGTGTGTGACTAACCTAATGATCTCCCGAATCATTGAACCCTGGACAATACGGACTGTGTTCCGACTCTACTGACCCCGTCAAGTATGTTTAATAAACGTTTTTCGCTAAGGTAGACTTATGTGTTTATAAAATGTTGACCCAAACGTGCCGGGTGTCACACATAAGGCACATAACATTTAGCAATCGGGACAAACCCGATTGGTGCATGTACCCCTTGTCTTTTGGCTATCAACGTAACCACCTGATGCATGATTAACCGTCCGTCATTTTTAACGTTATTTTCATGAAATTAGTAAAATAACGTTAAAATTAGTGCAACTTTACTTTTGCCCTCGATGACCACACATATATACATTATATGCGCACAGCCGTCAGCGGCCACGTTATGTTATTTATATTAATAGTATATAATATAATAAATTTTTTGAATAAAATAATATGAATAAAATAATAATATATAATATATTAATAGTATATAATATAAGAAAGTTTTTAAATATCTTCTTCGACATTTAATTTTGTAAGTTGACCATCAATTGAATTGATGGTTCCAAATCAACTATAGTGTTTGATGGATGCTTATACATTTGAAAACATTAAACAAATTTAGTTTTAGATAAATGACTTTTATCGGTGCTTTTTAGAACCGGAATAGAATGATAGTCTGATAAAAACCGTTTACCCAACTGTTTGTTTGTGTACTATTAAACCGTCATTCGGGCCGAATGGTTGAATGATAGAACCGACTTCATTTTATCATTTTGACCATCCGTTGTCACTCATCTCTAGCGAAGACTTTATCCTATTAAAACATGACAATTGGGAGTTGACATGGCACTGGCTAAAGTGTCAATCCTGCTCACTTGATCCTGTTATGACTCAAGGTGAGCGATGACTTTATCATGTTTTTTTTATGTTTTGTAATTTTTTATAAAACACTACATTGCATAAATATTAAAATAAACGCTACATAAAAACGCGTAAAATAACATCAATCCATAACATCAAACCATTATTTAAAAACATAAATAAATAGTAGAAACACGACTATATTAGAAATCGTCCTCTCATAGCTCTCCAAACCTCAACCCTTGGGTAGTTATCATTGTGTATGTTTCGGTATTAGTTATGGGCTTCTTCAATCGCTTCATCTTCGTTTAATCCCGGATTGTCGTTCACCGCATTTACGAAGAATTGCTCAAATATTGGGCACTTCGACTTTAAAGATACATACTTTTCATATATCGCGTCCGTTGAACAAATGTTGTCACCCATTTGTTCCTTGAATCTTGTCACAACCACTTTCCAAAAACTTTGCATTCGCTCCATTCCTCCTTGCTCTTGAATAGCAATATAACTATTGACCAAGGCGAGTTCGTCATCCACGTTCCAGGTTGGTGGTCGCACACGGTTTAGTAGGGGCGAGATTGGATTTGGATTTGGGTTTGGGTTTTCCTTTTTTGATCAACTTGAAGATGGAAAATTGATGATATTTTTTGGTAGAAAAATTAGTGTTGCACCACATATATATAGTCTTCAAAATTCGACCGTTGGCTGGCAGCCAACGACTAGTTTTTTGAAAGTGGCCTCGCTAGCTCACGCAAGCTAGCTCGCTTGGCCTCGCTCGCGCCAACGGTTTTTTGGAGTTGTATGGGCCGAGCGATCCACGTGAAAAAGATTGTGGCTCGCGGCAGGCTGCTCACAGGCCACAATGGATAGTATTAGTAATTCATATTTGTTTTTTTTTCCGGTTTTCATATTTTGTTAACATAAAAAACTTACACCAAAATAGCTTCACTTTTCCGGTTTTCATATTGTGGCTCGCGCCGTGTAGCATTTATGGGACTCGTATTTGAAAGATGAAAATTGTGCGGAGTGGAGGGGGGGATGAGAGTGAAGGGAATAATATTATATTTATTTATTTGTGTTTTTAAAGTAAAAAAAAAAAAAAAGACCCAATCAAATTTAGCCTCCATGCCGTAATATAATAGCCTCCATGCCGTAATATAATAATCAATATTTAGATTACGTACACTTTCATTCAAGTTTCTTAATATTAAAATCAAAATCACAAAAATATACCTCATGCAAGTCGCCAACATGCACACAATTATCAGTCTTACATTATTGTTTTCAATTAATAGCCTTGACCCCTTCCATTATCTACTAGCATCCATCCAGGTCCATTATCTGCTAGCTTCCATCCTGGTCCATTAAATAATATATATTTATCTCCGAGTGCGGTCATCCGCCATCCCCATGATGAAAAGGGAAAGAAGCCAACGGTTTGAATAAAAATCAAGACTCGTCACAATGGTACGACAAAAGCGTTGTTGAAAAAGTGTAAATTATAAGTTCAAGTCTAACAAAAGAATTGATAGTTTGAGTCAAGTTGGAATAATATTGGATAGTGGACAAGCAACATCATTCTAACCAGCAAAATAATTGTACTAGACATGTGATTACTCGTGTCATTATAGTCTTTTTAAAATAATATAAATATACCTCTTATATTTAATGGCGACAATTTAACTAAAGCGATGCTCACTTTTTTTTTCCCTGCTACCACACTTTCTTTGTTTTACACCCTGTTCTAATCAACCACTCAATAGGAGTCATGTCTTTTACTTGAGACCGTGTCCTAGGACGAGAGGTGCACGCAATGGAAATGAAAGGGGATATATTCTGCGTATTGCCTCTTGGAATGTTGGAACTCTAAGTAGTAAATTGTTAGAAATAGTAGACGCTCTTAAAAGGCGTAGAGTAGGGATAGCATGCCTCCAGGAGACTAGGTGGAAGGGTCATAAAGGGGAGGTGCGCAACGGATACAAACTATTGTACTCGGGGTCTTTTGGACTTTGGTGATAGGTTATGAGTTAGTTCATGAAGGTTTTGGTTTTGGTGATAGGAACGACCCTGGTAGGGATCTTTTGGACTTTGCTTTGGCTAATGACTTAGGTATAATAAACTCTTTCTTTAAGAAAAGGGATTCACATTTGTTTACGTATAGCAGCGGAGGTCATAACACACAAATTGATTATCTTATGATGAGGCGTGAAGATCGTCGATGGTGGAGGGATTGCAAGGTTATTCCAGGCGAGGCAGGAGTAGCTCAACACCGTTTACTAGTGGCAGATATAGTCATGAGAGAAAGGTTGTCTAAGGGGGTTGAAAAAATGCAACCCACGATCCGATGGGGCAATTTGAAAGGTGATAAGATAGCAGAGTTCAAAGAAAAGGTTGTCTCGACGGCATCGACTCCACTTGATGTGGACACAAACCAAATGTGGGAGGCTATGGCGACAACCATTACTCATGCAGCGACGGTGACTCTAGGGGTCACAAAAGAGAAGACGGGTGGGCATAAGGAGTCCTGGTGGTGGAATGAGGAGGTACAAACCAAGGTAAAAAATAAGCAAGGGAGTTTTAGGGATCTTTTGAGATGCACGAGCGACGTGGAACGTGAGAGATTGAGGGAGATATACAAAAAGTCAAAGAAAGAGGCGAAGAAAGTTGTGACTGATGCAAAGAACACGGCCTATAAGAAGCTGTATGAGCGCCTAGAAACTAAGGAAGGAGAGCGCGATATGTTTAAGATAGCCAAAGCTAGGGAGCGTAGAAGAAGAGATCTAGGGGTAATAAAGTTTATAAAGGGAGAGGATGGACGTGTGTTAGTCAAGGGACATGACATTAAGTTGAGATGGTAAACGTACTTCCACAAACTTTTCAATGGTGAAAGTGCATGCCAGGATGAAAGCGACATCCCGATTACGCGAGGGAACAACTTTTTTTGTAGGCGTATCACACAGAGAGAGGTGAAATCAGCACTTAGGAAGATGGGAAGGGCTAAGGCGGTTGGCCCAGACAACATACCAATTGAGGCGTGGAGGTGTTTAGGAGATGAAGGAGTCCATTGGCTAACAAACTTATTCAATCGTATTTTTGAATCTGGAAGAATGCCAGACCAGTGGAGGAGAAGTATTGTAGTGCCTTTATATAAGAACAAAGGAGACGCCCAAAGTTGTGGGAACTATAGAGGAATTAAGTTGTTAGGACATACTATGAAATTATGGGAGAGGGTGATTGAGACTAGACTTAGAAAGCAAACTCAGGTTTCAGTAAACCAATTTGGTTTTATGCTAGGGAGGTCTACTACGGAAGCGATACACATTCTAAGGAGATTGATGGAAAAATATAGAGAGAAAAGGCAGGATCTACATATGCTTTTCATTGACCTAGAAAAGGCATACGATAGTGTACCTCATAGGTTGATTTGGGAAAGTCTAGAGAGTAGAGGGGTTCCTTGGAAGTATTTAGACTTAATAAGGGATATGTATGATAGGTTAGTGACTAGCGTTCGGTCGCTGGTAGGAGATACTGATTTTTTTCGTGTTGAGGCAGGACTCCACCAAGGGTCTTCTTTGAGCCCTTTCCTTTTTGTTGTTGTCCTAGATGAGTTGTCTAAGATGATTCAAGAGACGGTTCCGTGATGTTTACTTTTTGCGGATGATAATGTGTTAGTTGCCGAGAGTAAACAGGGCTTAAATGAGAAGTTAGAGGACTGGCGAGTAGCTCTAGAGGGCAAAGGTTTTAAGATTAGTCGATCTAAAACCGAGTATTTTTATTGTGATTTCAGTGGCGTAGAGAATGACGAGGATACCCAAATTACCATTGGAGGTCAAGTGTTTCCGCAGGTAACTAAGTTCAAGTATTTGGGATCGTTTGTACAAAGGGATGGGGAGATCGATAGTGATGTAGTACACCGCATTCAGGCTGGATGGTGTAAGTGGAAAGCAGCCACTGGAGTATTGTGTGATAAGAGATTTCCTGTTAAATTAAAGGGGAAATTTTATAGGGCAGCAATTAGACCTGCTATGTTATATAGGACGGATTGTTGGGCCATCAAGAAAACACATGCACATAAGATGGACGTAGCAGAGATGAGGATGCTGAGGTGGATGTGTGGGAACACAAGGTTAGACAGGATAAGAAATGAGGTTCTTAGAGAAAGGTTAGGAGTAGCTAGTATATCCGATAAGATAAAGGAGGGGAGACTAAGGTGGTTTGGGCATGTGAAGAGGAGACAGATGACGGAGCCAGTTAGGGTGTGGAAAACCTTACTGTAGAGGGGAGGAGGGGTAGGGGTAGGCCTGTTGGGTTATATTGAGACCACAGTTACCAGATCATAGACTTTTGATAGCCAGTTGTATAGTTTGATAGTTGAAGGACTTAGTATGTAATTAATACAATGTTTAGTAAAGAAACCCTAGGCTGCGCACTTGTGATACGGGCCCTGCGCACTTGTGTTAAGTGCGCAGGCCCAGGAGCCTTCCTATATAAGCTTAGTGTGTGCACAGCTCTAGGGTTGGGGTTTTGGGATTATCTTTGTAGCACACGTGAATAGGTGCGTATTAGTCAGTGTATTCCAAGGTTATTCATCATCAAATCAGAAATGGAATCATCATGTTATTCATTGTGTGTGTCGGTTTTATTCATGTTCATCTAGTATCTTTGTTTTTCTGGATTAATCACTTAAAACACCTAACAAATAGGTGTTTCTAAGTGATAACAATCTATTGCATTTCACAAGATCTAGCATTCGGGACTTACAATTTGGTATCAGAGCCTCTGTGCTCTAGATTGTATCTACTTAAAGATACCAAAACCCTCATCTTGTTAGTTTTATTAGTTGTTAAAATTTTATAAACTTATTGTGTTCTTCTCATATTTTGGCTTCAAATTTCGTGAAAATTGTGTTTCTGAAGGTTAATAGTATGTCATTTTAGGTAGAAATTCAATCCAAGCACTTTTGAATGAAATGAAAATGTTTTGGAAAGAATTCAGCTGAGTTTTTGTGCTTTTCACAGCCTGTTTTGCGCACTTATTTCATACATTCTGCGCACTTATTTCATAAGTTGAGCACGTGTTTCTTGGTTTGAGTACTTGACTCATATATTGCATACTTGTGATTGTGAGTACTTAAATCTCTGGTTTTAGTACGTAGTCAAGCTTATGCGTACTTGTTGTTGTCCATTGTCTTGAGCACTTATCTAGGGTTTCTGCGCACTTAAACAGAAATCTTGGATTTGTGCGCACTTATTGATAGGTGTAGTCTTGAGTACTTGGCTAGGGTTTCTGCGAACTTAAATCTTAAACGAGAGTTTAAGTGTCTGCGCACTTAATTTAGTACGCAGACTGATCAGTAAATACTGAGCACTTATCATGCCCAAGTGTTGACTGATTTGCGCACTTATCAAGAAACACAGCTACACGTGTACTTCCGGTCTGCGCACTTAACAAAAGACTACAACTTGACAAAGCTGTTTACATTCTTATAGGTTGCTGCATACTTAATCTGGACTTTTGCGCACATAACTGCGTACTTAAGGACTTGGACACTTTTCTGGACTGTTAACTAAAATCTGATAAACAATACTCTTAAAATTCACTTAAATCATGGCCGGTAACGATAACCACTCAACAGTAAATCCTATCACTCAACAAGAACTTGAAACCGGAACCACAACTAGAGTTCCTAAGTTAAAAGGTGTTGAAGACTATGGAACTTGGAAGAACAGAATGAGATCATTCTTCTATGTCACGGACTTCACCCAATGGAATTCTATCCAGTTGGGCCCACACATTCCTATGAGAACCACTGCCACAGGAGAAGAGTTTAACCCTGACCCAACCACTTACACTGATGTCGATAAACAGCTACTCCAGAGAGATCATAAGGCTTATGGTGCCCTTACCATGGCCTTATCAAACGATGTTTATAACATGTTTGAGGAGTATGGTACTGCGCACGATCTGTGGTTTGCGTTAAATGAGTACTATGAAGGGAATGAAGAGATGCACCAGTATAAGCAAGACATGGTGCAGAAAGAATATGACATGTTTGGTAGCATTCGTGGGGAAAGTTTGAGCTCACATATCGAAAGATTCATGAGTATGTTGACCAAGATGAATAAGGCGGGAATTCCTGTGAACAACAGAAATTCAATCAAAAAGCTGCTAGACTCCCTGCCAAAAGAATGGAGCATCCAGTGTATGTTGATCAGGAAAGAATATCTAGACGCCCAGTCTACCTTGGCTGACCTTATCAACACCCTGAAGTCGTTTGAGATGGACATCACGAAGAGAGAGAGATGAACCAGACCAATCCGAAGGTAGTACCCAGCACTGCAATGAAAAATTTGGCATTAATGTCCCCAGTGGGTAACATGGGTTCAAGCTCGTCTCCTGTGTATGCTGATGCAATGGGTGGTGGTGGCTCCAGTTCAGGAAAGACCGTTCCATACTCCGACCCAGTGGCAAGAACTCTCAACCCACAACAAACAAAGCTTGCTAATGAACATGTTGAACTCTTCAATGCCTTCATGACCAGCTTTGAAGCATTGAAGACAGGTGATCTAAAGAATGATATGATGAGTCTAGAAGATATGTATCAAGTGGATCCAGATGATATGGAAGAGATGGACCTAAAATGGCAAATGGCCATGATTACTCTAAGGGTGAAGAGGTTTCAGGACAGAACAGGTCGAAGGGTTGGACTGGGAAAGGTTGGCTTTGATAAGTCAAAAATCAGGTGCTACAATTGCAAAACTCTCGGACACTTCAAGTATGAATGTCCAACGTTGAATCAAGCTGAAATTAAACCGGAAAAGAGAATGGTGGCAATCACGGATGGAGGCGAAGCCAATCAGCAGAAGGCACTGGTGGTTCAAGATTTTGACTGGGGAGAGGAAGTTGCTGTGGCTGAGGCTGAAGTGAACAAGGCACTGATGGCAAAGATCTGCACAAAATCAACACTTGGTGTGAGCTCTTTGGAAGGGTCATCAGCGGAGATGCCAAAAGGAGAAAGGATGGAGAATGTTGGCTTAAAAGGAGTGCTGAATGAGGACAAGGGAAAGGAGGTTGCTACCGCAGAGCATGCAGAAGAAAGTTGAGGAGAGAGATCTGGTAAGTATTCCGCTCGAAATAAAATCAAAGCTGTGCTCACCAAGGTGTGTTACAGCTGTTGCTTACTGTTTGTCCCACAATAGGAAAATTTTAAGAGAAATGGACGACATCCGAAAAATCAACATTGAAATGAAAGAAAATGAGTTAGCATATCAGCGAAAGTTAAATGCAACAATAGCTGAAATGCAAACTCTAAAAGAATTTGTTCTCAGAAAAGATTTTTTAATAAATGACTTAACAGAAAAACTAGAAATATCTAGAAATGAAACAAATCATCTCCAAATTGTTGTGGACAAATGGAATGTAAGCAAGCATGCTCATACAGATATCCTTGATTGTTCAAGGAAATCATTCGTCAAAGATGGAATTGGGTATAAGGATAAAAAGGGACTTGTAAAATCTCTATTTTTACCTTTGAGCAAAAGTGAATATATACCCATTCCAAAACCACATCCAAAAAATGATCTTTTTGAAAAAGAATGTGTCAAATCTGAGTCAAACTCTAATATAAGTAAAAGCAGTGCAGATATGACCCAACAGGATCAGGTGGACGATGATGAGAGTTATGGTGGACAAACGATGGGGTTAGGTCACCCAGGTGCCAATTACTCTACAGTGAATTGGTTCATCTGGAGTCATGACAAGTCTAAAACTATTTTGAATTCGGATGAATGTAATAACTTAACTAAACTGGATGATTGTAATAGTTTATCTAGGATGGATAACTGTAATAGTTTATCTAGGCCGGATGACTGTACTACATTAACTTCTAAACTTAATTTAAAGGGTGTTGTGGACCCTGATGATAGGATGAATCCTGTCAAACGCTCAGATATTTGTGTTGACAATGTTATGCCAGTTTGTGTTGATCTTAATGATGCATTCTCTGATAATGAAAATGTATATAGACCATCTCCATTTGTACCAGAACTAAAAAGAAACAAGTTCGGGAAATTTCTTACTGAAGAAATTCCAGAGTTTACTCCATCATCAACAGATATGTCATGTTCTGAAGAATCACAAAGTGAAACAGATAACACCGCTTCTGAAGAATCACAGAGTGATACAGAGAGTGACATTAGCGAGTCAGAATGCAACACAAATGAGAAATCAAGCAACAACAACATTGATGAACCATGTTCAAGAGACAGCCCCAACTCAAGCAAATACAAGAGAAGAACATCACAACCATCATCATCCATATCTTCTTCAAAGATCAAGCCTAAACACTCTAACTGCTTTAGATGTGGAAATGAGGGACATGTGGTTAAAAATTGTCATTTGAAACCCAAACCACAAAGTGATGCCAAGACTCAAAAATCTTTTTCCGATCAAATTAAAAATCTTCAAGAAACTATAAGAAGTTTTGTTAAAGTCACAAAAACTTGGAAAAGACAAGAGTCAGTTTTGGGTGAAAATCACGACAGATTAAAGCTAAACAGACCTGGATTCCAAAAGTTACATAAAAATATGGTCTGAGTCGTGATTGTACATAGTGTCTCGTATATTCATCTGTATATTTCTTTTGTTTTATGTGTATTTCAGAATAAACTACAGAAATGGTTGATTGCCCTGATGAGATATCTATGGCATGTTGATAGCGGGGCTTCAAGGCACATGACGGGGCTGAAAGAACTCCTCAAAAACTATCGGTTTATTGATGGAGAGTTTGTTGCTTTCGCCGACAACGAGAAGGGCGGAAAGATAGTTGGGATAGGAGACGTGATTTCTGATGCACTGACTTTAGAAGATGTGAACTATGTTCCAGAATTGTGCTACAATCTGCTGAGTGTATCACAAGTCTGCGACAAAGGAATCTCAGTGTTGTTTAATGACATGGAGTGCATCTTTCTAAAGCCAGGATTCTTACCTCCTACCAATATGATTATGCTTAAAGCTCCTAGACAGAATAACACTTATGTGATAAACATGAGAGATGCCAAGTCTGAATGTCAAATGACATGCTTACTCTCTAAAGCATCCGAGTTAGAGTCAATGTTATGGCACAGGCGATTAGGACATGTTAACTTCAAAAACATTAACAAGCTTTCAAAACTAAATCTTGTCAGAGGTCTTCCTTCCAAGGAATTCCCTTTTTCTGAAAAATGTTTAGCATGTGCCAAAGGAAAACAACACAAGAAATCGCACAAGTCCAAAACAATGAACTCTATAGACTCACCTCTTCAATTATTGCATATGGATCTTTTCGGTCCTATCAGTGTTAAAAGTTTAGCTAAAAAGTCTCATTGTCTGGTGATAACAGATGATTTTTCTCGCTTTACATGGGTGTACTTCTTAGAATACAAAAGTGAAGCTGCTGAGATATTGATGCTGTTTGTTCCTCTCATTGAGAACATAATAAAGACAAAAGTTAGATCAATCAGAAGCGATCACGGAACTGAATTCAAAAATCAAAGTTTCGTGACTTTCTGCAACAACAGAGGAATTCATCTTCAGTCAGTGCTACAAGAACTCCTCAACAGAATGGAGTTGCTGAAAGGAAGAATCGTACACTTATTGAAGCGGCCAGAACCATGTTAATCGACTCCAAATTGCCGATCATCTTCTGGGCTGAAGCTGTGAATACCGCCTGTTATGTTCTTAACAGAGTCTTAATTGTAAAGAAGCGCGGGAAAACAGGTTATGAATTGCTTTTTAAAAGAAAACCTCTGATTGACTACTTCAGGCCATTTGGATGCTCATGTACGCTGCTTAACAACTACGAGAACATAATGAAGTTTGATGCAGTTGGTGATAAGTGCTTCTTTGTTGGATACTCTTCAAGTCAAAAGGCTTATAGAGTGTACAACAAACGAACCAAAATGGTTCTCGAATCTTTCTAGGTTGATTGGCAGGAATCCAACTCCACTAACACAGGAGCCGGTCCTGACTGGTTCTTTGACGTGGACGTTGTTTTCAACAATTTTAGTATCATTGAAGAACAATCAACTGACAATCAAGCAGCCGATCCTTCTCCTCTTGAAGATACTCTTTATTCTTCCGAAGACGATGTTGCACCGTTCACCACCCGTTTTTCTCCACTCGTAGCCGATCCAATTGTTCCTCTTCAGTCCACAAATGGTGATGCAACTGTTGAAACTACTCCATCTCCTGAAAGTACTCCAGCTTCAGAAGAAACATCTTCAGCACAACAGTCTGCAAATGATCAATCCAGCTTATCAATTCCTGTAGATCACCTTTCTAATCTGCCTTCCCAAATTCAAGAAGAACCAAACATGGGATTTAAGTCTTCTAAGAATCATCCTGTGGATAACATCATTGGACCAATCTCTGAGGGTGTTCTCACTAGGAATCAGGCAGATAAACTTAATATTGCACTATCAGCCTTCTTATCTCAGACGGTACCTTTCAGCATTGAAGATGCTGTCAGAGATGCAAGTTGGGTTGAAGCCATGCAAGATGAGCTGTATCAGTTTAGAAAGCTCAAAGTTTGGGAACTTGTGGATCTACCTGAAGGGAAGTATCCTATCGGAACAAGATGGGTGTTTCGCAACAAAATGGATGAAAGAGGTGTGGTGGTCAAGAACAAGGCTCGTCTGGTAGCTCAGGGCTTTCGTCAGCAGGAAGGTATTGATTATGAGGAAGTGTTCGCTCCAGTTGCTCGACTTGAAGCCATACATATCTTCCTGGCATACGCCTCATACAAGAACTTCAAAGTCTTTCAAATGGATGTGAAGAGTGCATTCCTGTACGGGAAGATCAAGGAAGAAGTCTACGTGTGTCAACCCCCGGGTTTTGAAGACCCACATAATCCCAACAAGTACTACAAATTGGATAAGGCTCTTTATGGACTTCATCAAGCTCCTCGAGCTTGGTATGAGACCTTATCTTCATACTTGCTGCAGAATGGGTACACCAGAGGGAAGATTGATATGACTCTGTTCACCAAAGAAGTCAACAAACATTCTATCCTTGTTCAAATTTATGTTGACGATATTATCTTTGGCTCCACTGATGAAAACTTGTGCAGGGAATTTGAAAGCATTATGAAGTCTCAATTTGAAATGAGCATAATGGGAGAATTATCTTTTTTCTTAGGCTTGGAAGTTCAGCAGAAAGAAGACGGAATTCTCATCCACCAAGCCAAGTATACAAGAGACATTCTGGCAAAATACAACATGACCGACTGCAAGCCGTCCAATACTCCTTTTGCGGCCCAAACAACACTTGTACCAGATCTTCAAGGCCTTTCAGTGAATCCTCACACTTATCGATCAATGATTGGCTCTCTGATGTATCTAACAGCCAGCAGACCAGATATCATGTGGGCAGTTGGATGTTGTGCGCGTTTTAGTCCAATCCTAAGCAATCGCATGAAACTGCAGTGAAAAGAGTCTTCCGCTACCTCAAAGGGACACCAAAACTTGGTTTATGGTATCCTAAGAGTGATAATTTTGATTTAATCGCTTACTTTGATAGTGATCATGCAGGTTGTAGGATTGACAGAAAGTCTGTCTCTGGTGGTTGTCAATTTCTGGGTAACAGGCTAGTGTCTTGGCAGAGCAAGAAGCAGACTACAGTGTCCATCTCCACTGCTCAAGCTGAATACACAGCTTCATCCAGTTGTTGTTGTTAGGTGTTATGGATCCAAAATCAGCTTTTGGACTACGGTTTGAACGTCATGCATACACCTATTTTTATTGATAATGATGCCTGTCGTGACATCGTGAAGAATCCAATTGATCATTCTAAAAGCAAACACATTGAAATTCAGATTCACTCAATTCGCGATGCTCACGACAAAGGATATATACAGGTGTTGCCAATAGATACTGCTGATCAAAAGGCAGATATCTTTACAAAAGCTTTTGACAAAACCCGGTTTCATCAGTTGGTTACATGGCTTGAGATGATAAATTTTGAATAAAAAAAAAATTTACTTGTGCATATTTTATAGAAAAATCTTCTTTTTACTTAAAACAAGATTTTTGGGGGAGAAAGTAAAACTAGTCCATCCCTATTGCAAAATTACTTCAGGAAATGATAGGAACTAATCATATCTCGTTAGCATGTGAATAGGACCCAGAGGATGTTGTGGCCTCAAGCAACGATGTGTCGGTAGATTCAGCTTGGAATCAAGTAAACTGCTAATAGGTGATTAACAATGAAGATCTACACGGAAAGCTGCATTCCCACTGTGCTATAGGTCTGCACAAGCTGAGTCCAGTCATACACAGGTTGAGAAATTAAAAGACACAGAAAATTTTGTGCATAGGTAAATCAAAAGACACCTAAGAGTGCAAGCTACCAATGCGGGGCTAAGAAAAGGAAAATTTTTGAAACTGAGCAGCAAAAGACACGCAATGTTAGTGACGTGCAAACATATCTAGATAGCTCACCAAACGATCAGATGATCATCTTCTCTGCTTATGGTAACATAGACCTGAAGCTCTCATCATCTGATCAAGATAATGATCATCTTCTTTGCTTATAGTAACATAGACCTGAAGCTCTCATCATTATTTTTCAATAAACCTTGAGGATCGGTAGGACAATACCTAGCACACTGTGGGGTCCATAAAATTTTCGTCAATATTACCTAAGAACATGATAAACAGCATCACCAAACACATGTTGAAAGAGAAAAGGCATGGATTTAAGTGGACAAGCATACCGACAATTGTTCTTAGGCTGCAGCTATCCAACGGGAAGTTGAAACGGGTTCTGGCAGGTATGGTTAGTATGATCTTGAATGCAGAAGGTGAGACTTGGTAAAACCCCACTTATTAAAATGGATTTGGGCTTTTAAACTCTCATTGGGCCAAATATTTTGAACCATGCGTACTTGTCTCATGGGCCCTGCGCACTTGACTCAAGTGCGCAGCCCATTTGTTGACTGTATATATTCTCAGTCAATTTCTTTTTTAACAAATTTTATTTTCTTTAACCCTTTTTCACATTAACCTTATCTGTTCATCATCATCATCGTTCATCATCAGCATACATTAAACCCTAATCACTATTATCAAGCATTAACCATCATAAATCATCCTACATCATCCATCTTGTTTCTTTCTTTGTTGATTCTAATCCACTGATTAAGGTGTTCGTATAACTAATGGTTTTTATTGTTGTTGTGATCTTAGGATAATCAAAGGTCTCATCTGTTTATTATGGCTTAAACATTGGGGTTAAACTTATGAAGTTTGCGTACTTAAGGATGAACAAGTGCGCACTTGTCTCATAAAGACTGCACACTTGTCTCATACTTATTCAAGCCACAAGAAACCCTAGTGTTCTGCGTACTTGAGTGTGACTTGAGTGTGAACTTAAAATCTTAAACGAAGGTTTAAGTGTCTGCGTACTTATCTAGTACGCAGACTTGACTGTGTTGCCAAGGGGTTACCATGCCCAAATCATGACCAATCTGCGCACTTGAGTTCTTACCCGGCCATTGCCTGCGCATTAACCTAAGTGCTCAGTCAAGTATGTGCGTACTTGACTGAGTACTTGACTCAATTGACTGTGACTTGGCATGCGAACTTGTGATCATGCGCACTTGGACTTTAAACAAAATGTGACATTCATCTTGACCATTGAGACACTTGAACGGACTGCGTACTTAAACCCGGACGTTAATGATCTTAAAACTGAAAATCAAACGTATCATGGACACTGATGAAACCAATCCATCAAACCTTAATCCTATGACTGTTATAATTACAAAGCTTAAAATATATATATAATAAAATCTAAGTCTAAGTACGTTGTCCGTCTAAGTTTAAGTCTAAGCTCAGTCATCGATCGTCGATTCGTATTCAAGAGATCTAATTGGCTTTTCGTGCTCTTGGTTTAAACAGATGGCACTTGACTGGGATCCGAGAGGAATGCACAACCAGCCGATGAATCTTGAGACTGATGATGTGAAGTTTAAAGACGTAGTGACTTGGATCAGACGCAACAAAGTCGGATATGCTGTGCAGCACATTGTACCAGTCTACTGTTCTCACATCGAAGACTTCTGGAGGTCTGCTCGAGTTGAAACTGCTGGAAGAGTCAAGCGAATCAACGCTACAGTCCGAAACAAGGCTGTAGTCATCACTGAAGACACCGTTCGGAACGTGCTGAGACTGCAAGATCAGCCAGGAACTGTCTGATTCATGCCCAAAGCAGATATTCACCAACAGTTCAAGAATTTCGGCTACAAGGGAGATTTTGACAAGAGAGGCGACATCAAGAAAAGCCAGCTGACAAGAGACTGGAGACTAATCAGTCATGTATTTATTATGTCTCTATGTCATAGAAAAGGAGGCTACAACGCGCTCAGTACTGAATGGTCGACGGCAATGATAAAGATTTGCAAGAATGAAGCGTTCAACTTGTCAGGCATGATCTTTGATTACATGGTAAAGAATGCTGAAGCTGGGTCAGGCAAATGGGTTATGTACCCAAGGTTCGTGCAGATGATGATCAACGCACAACACGAGAATCTGCCCCTCGGTGATCAATACAATTTCACCAGAGGCGCACGATTCTTTATTGAGTGCAACACGCCTGACTGGGAACCCATGCTGGAAAATATGTATGCAGCCCAATGATATCCTTTGGTGATGGAACTTTACAACAAGATTAAGAAGAGAAGGCTGGATGCTACTGAAACTTGTCAACAATCCACGGCTGCTTCTGCACCTGGTTCATCTGACCCTGCTCCATCTTCAGCCCAGCCAACTGCTGAAGAAATTGCTCTAGAGAAAGCCAGGGGGAAAAGAGTGGCTACTGAACCAGCTCCATCTAAGCCCACTAAAAGGCAAAGGCCAACTGGTTTACTACAAGAAGGAAGAGAAACATTGACACCCGAACAGCTTGAGACTGCTGCAGTCTTACAAGAAGTTGCTGAGTTCGAGAGGGCAGCAAGAAAGAAAAGGAGAGAACAGCTTCCTTAGTCAGAGATTCCTCGTGTAATGACTCTGGACGATATCGAGGAACAAGTGATCTTGGAATCCATCTTTGGGGCAGAACAACCAGAACAACCAGGGCCTTCCACAGCTGCTGCTCCAGCCCCCAAAGCTCCAGCTCAACAGCCGGGTGAACCATCCTCCTCAGCTCCTGCTGGCTGCTGCACCACATCGCAAACCGGTGCATCAGGAACTGTATGAGAAACTAGTGAAAGAGGTTGGAAAGACGGCTGCCAGGGAAATCTGTACCCTGAAAAGCAATGTGCACAACAATCAAGAGCTGAGAAAGAAAGTGAAGAAACTCAAGCACAAGAACAGGAACATGGAGAAAATCATCAAAGATCAACGATACCTGATCAAGTTTCAGAATTAGGTTCAGATGCAAATGTTTGATATGTTCCAAGAGTTCAAGAAGCAGCAAACTGGTGCTACTAGCGCTACATTTGATGAGGTTTTTGATTTTGGAAAGTTTCTGGAGGAAGAGAAGGAGAAAGAAAAAGTGGCTGAGGAAAGTGAGGTTGATGAGATCAGTGAAGATGAGATGCCTGATAGGTTTGTGGAGATGGGAATGGATGAAGAGGTTGTTTATGAGACGTCAGATGGGCACAAGTTGGATCCTGAAAGATCAACTTGGTTTCCTAGAAGGCCCATCACCATTCCAGCCATGCATCAAAACATCCATCACACTAGGGAAGCTCACAAGGAGAAGATTATCTCCTGGAAGTATGATGAAGAGAAAAGGTTATTTGCCGTGAAGAGAAGAGGGGGAGTGATACAGTACTTCAAGGGTCAAAAAGAACTGAAGTCTCTCCCTCGATGGGATATCAGGGAGCTTAGCAGGGCCCCATTCATCAACCACACCCACGACACCACGGGGTCCATGCTTGAATGGTTTATAAGGAAAGAATGTGACACTGATTTCCAAATCTTCAAGCCGCAGAAACCAAGAAGGAGGATCTCCAAGAAAAGGATCGATCCAGCAACAGGACGTGGCATGATAACTTATGTGATTGACCCTCCTCAGGTCGTCACACGAGTTCCTATTTGATCTGAGCTTCCAGTGATGCTGAGGGACTTTAAGAAGTGGTTTTACGACAGCAACACTGGTGAAGCAGTCATTAAACTGCAGGACGATTCGGAGGCTATGAGGATTTTGGATCCAGTAGATGTGTTTGCACTTAATCTGTCAAATCTGAACATGCTGTTTGCAAATCAGATTAATGTGGGTGCCGGGAACGCGTTATTTGAGGAGGTCGTCTTATTTAGAAGGGCGGTTGATCGGGCAATGAAGCTAAAGCGGGAACTGCTTGAGATAGTTGACAGGATCAATGCAGCAGACAAGAAAAAGAAGATAGAGAGAAAGCTGCTCAAGCTACTGCTGCTGCTGCTGCAGAAGTTACTCAACCTGAAGTCGAGACTACTTCAGAGGTACAGACAGAAGATCCTGCATCAGTAGCTGATCCAGAAAGACCTGCAACAGAATCTACTCAAGCTCCTCCATTGGATGAAGAAGATCCAGTCGCACTGTACATTCAAGACCCCCTAGAACAGGTTGAGGGGGAGCAAAGCGAGGTTGAGATTGATTGAAGATGGAAGAACTGGTAGCTGTGGTCTAGGGGGAGTATTGTTGGGTTATATTGAGACCACAGTTACCAGATCATAGACTTTTGATAGCCAGTTGTATAGTTTGATAGTTGAAGGACTTAGTATGTAATTAATACAATGTTTAGTAAAGAAACCCTAGGCTGCGCACTTGTGATACGGGCCCTGCGCACTTGTGTTAAGTGCGCAGGCCCAGGAGCCTTCCTATATAAGCTTAGTGTGTGCACAGCTCTAGGGTTGGGGTTTTGGGATTATCTTTGTAGCACACGTGAATAGGTGTGTATTAGTCAGTGTATTCCAAGGTTATTCATCATCAAATCAGAAATGGAATCAACATGTTATTCATTGTGTGTGTCGGTTTTATTCATGTTCATCTAGTATCTTTGTTTTTCTGGATTAATCACTTAAAACACCTAACAAATAGGTGTTTCTAAGTGATAACAATCGATTGCATTTCACAAGATCTAGCATTCGGGACTTACAAGGCCCAGGTTGACTTGGGATAAGAGGATTAGGAAAGATCTACAAGAGTTACACCTCTCTGAGGACATGGTCCAGGATAGGAGTTTGTGGAGACTTAGGATTAAGGTTAACGACTGTTAGGATAGGTTCATAAGAGCTTTTAGATGTGGCATAGGAAATTAGATTTCACCCTCACTTTTTTGTTAGTCTTTACACGTGATTGTCTTCTTGTGCTTTAGGGGTTCTTTATATGTTTTTTCTCGTTGTTTATCTTTTACTTTTGCCATGTAGTCTTTCCGCCATTTATGTGATATTGGTAGTTTAATTTATTATCATCATTTTTTTAGCCGAGGGTCTCTTTGGAAGCAGCCTCTCTATTCTCAGGGATAGAGGTAAGGTCTATCTACATCCCACCCTCCCCAGACCCTACCAATAGTTTACTATTTGTGGGATTCACTGGGTATGGTTGCTGTTGTTGTTGTTGTTCAAATTTTTTTAACAGCTAGATTTTATACAACTAGCTCAATGGATCAGTGGCGGATCTAGGCCACAAAATCAGTAGTAACGTTTTTCATTTTTCATTTTAGTAGCAACGTTTTCCAAATTTCGTAAAAAAAAACAAATTTTCCACTAATTTTCCACTACGCGCGCGAAGTTGAGCCGCAACGTCCGCAACCCCTCCCCATGAAGTATGTCCGCCCCTGCAATGGATAATTGAATGAAATGTACATGTATAGAGGCCGCAGATATACGTACACTGTTGGCTGATTTTAGACCCGATGACATTTTATACGACTTGTATAAGGTGATACTACTCGTATCGAGCGTCAATGGTGCCAATTTTGTCTGTTGAAAACGTCACACGAGTCGTGTAGCCCTATACAACTCGTATAAACTTACTTTTGTTGAAAAGGATTGTTAAAAAGCCCAAAACGAAACATAGTGATTTGTTTGGGCTAAATGGGCTGCTTGGAATTTCTGATACGGATCCAACATCTGAAACTGATAACTCAGATAGTGAAGACGAAACACGATTCAATCTTAATAGCAATCCTATTGACACAGAGAGTTTCAACCATGAATGCCCTATCGATTTAAAAACTACGCAGCAGGAGTTTAATTTGATTTAAGCAACGAAGGATGATGAGGTTCCGATCATTCTCCTACAAAATAACGAGGCTGAAGCTACGAAGTTGTTGGGTTCTAAACTCGATGTTGACCTTGCACAACAAGACAAGTTGATATTGGATTCCATCATCACTGAAGGCTTACAAAAAGGTAATAAATGAATTGTTTGTCGGTGAATGTTAGAGGTTTGGGTTTTGGTTCTAAGGCGGGTTGGATGAGAAGAATTAAATCGGAAATGGGAATTTCTTTCATAGGGATCCAAGAAACTATGTCCTGTAATGTTAATTCAGGGATGGTTTCTAATTTCTGGGGAAGTCTTGGTTTTGATTTTGAAAAGGTTGATTTGTTGGGAATTCTGTGGGTTTATTGAGCATTTGGGATCCAAAAGTTTTAATGAAAGATGTGGTTGTGAAAGATACTAATTTTCTGCTCGTGTCTGGTTTGTTAATGGATGGGACAACTCGGCTGAATATTATCAATGTTTATGCACCGCAAAATAATGGGGACAAAAGAAATCTTTGGGCAAAAATTACTCAGGTTTTAAACGGGGGTCTGGGTTGGTGGATTGTTTTTGGAGATTTTAATGCTGTTCGTGAGCCAAGCGAAAGAAAAAATTCCTGCTTTGATCCTGTTTGTGCTAGAGAGTTTAATGAGTTTATAGGTACCACGGGTCTTCGTGAATATAACTTGAAAGGTATGAAGTTTACCTATTTGGTTAATAGACGGGGCGTTTGCAAAATGAGTAGAATCGACAGGGTTTTCGTTCGAGATGCTATTTTTAATAAATGGCCAAGTGCGTGTGTCAGAGCTCTTAAACGAGAGTATTCTGACCATGCTCCATTATGTTTGTCCTTGGTTGATAAGAATTTTGGTCCTAAGCCTTTTCGTTGGTTTAACTCTTGGTTGGACCGTCCGGGTTGTGAAGAAGTGATTTTGTCGTGTTTATTGGGATGGTCTATAGTGGACCGGCTGATTTGAATTTAATCAGAAAATTGGGGTCGCTTCGATGCAAACTTAAAACGTGGATAAACGATCTCAGAAACAAAGAAAACGAAGAAATGAAGCGGCTGATGTTGGAAAAGGATAATATGGAATGTCTTATGGAATATAAGGAGTTGGATGAAGCGGAATTATGGGTTTGGGCGGAGTGTAAAAAGAGCCTTCAAGAAATTGATTTAGTTAGACATCGGGACATGCGACAAAAATCTCGGGTGAAATGGGCATCTCTTGGTGACGAGAATACGAGCTTTTTTCACAGTATTGTTAATGGTCGCAAAGCTGCAAATGCGATCCCGGGTTTGGAAATAAAAGGCGAATGGGTATCAAAACCGGCATTATTGAAGAAGGAAGTTTTATGTTTCTTTCGTGATCATTTTAAAGAATCTGTTTCTAACCGGGCCGAACCTTGTTTGTGAAGGTTTGACCCGTCTAAATGAGCAAGAGGGTTCGACTTTAATTGCTTTGTTTTCTAAACAAGAAATTAAAGATGCGGTTTTCAGTTGTGGCTCCAACAAAGCTCCAGGCCCTGACTGGTTTAATTTCCACTTCCTTAAGTGGTTTTGGGCTGTCCTCGAAGATGATTTTTTTCAGATAATGTCGGAGTTTCATGAGACAGGTTGTATTAATCCTGGTTGCAGTTTCGCGTTTATAGTTTTGATCCCTAAGGTTAACTCGCCTATGGGACTCAAAGATTACCGGCCCATTACCCTGATTGGGGTGATTAGCAAGGTTATTTCTAAAATCCTTGCTAATCGCCTTAAAAAGGTTTTGGGAAAGTTAATTTCGGAGACCCAATCGGCTTTTTTATCAGATTGTTTTATTCTTGATGGGCCCCTAGTGGTTAATGAAGTCTTGGAATGGATTAAAAGAAAAAAGAAAAAAGCGTTCTTATTGAAGATTGATTTTGAAAAAGCGTATGACAATGTCAATTGGTGTTTTTTATTATCTGTTCTATCTCAAATGGGCTTCCCCGAGAAGTGGTGCAATTGGATAAAAGGTATTCTTGAGTCGTCTTGCGCGTCAGTGTTAGTCAACGGGTCTCCTACTTTCCAATTTAAGAGTGAGAAAGGATTACGTGAAGGTGATCCCATATCGCCTTTCTTATTGTTATGGAGTGTCGTTCTTGGTTGATGAACAAGGCTAAAGACTTGGGTATTTTCAAAGGTATTAATTTCCGGGTTGACAATACGGATCTTAATCATCTTTTCTTTGCGGACGATGCGCTTATTATGGTTGAATGGTCCCGAGAGAATCTCCAAAATACGGCTCGTATTCTTCGTATTTTCTACTTATGTTCCGGCCTTCGTATCAACATTCACAAGTCAAACTTATTTGGGGTTAGTAGACAAGATGGGGAGGTTGATAGTATGTTGGAGGTCTTGGGGTGTAGAAAAGGGGCTTTTCCTTTCGTTTACTTGGGGATTAAAGTGGGCGCAAAGATGACGCGAATTAGTAATTGGGATATGGTCTTGAATACTCTTAAGAAGCGCCTAACTGGCTGGAAAGCGAAACATTTATCTATTGGTGGCCGGGTGATTCTTATTAAATCCGTTTTAGAGAATCTTCATATTTATTATCTTTCTCTTTATAAATCTCCAAAGGCGGTTATAGAGAGTATGGAGAAAATTATGAGACGATTTTTATGGGCGGGTTGTAGTGAAGAGAAGAAGATTAAATGGATCGCTTGGGATATCATTACAACACCTAAAAAGGAGGGTGGTCTAGGTGTCTCTAAATTGGAAGACGTAAACGACACGCTTCTTCTTAAATGGGCGTGGCGTTTTAAAACCGGAGGTAATTGTTTGTGGAAAAAAGTGGTCATCGGATGTCATTGGTTGAGTAGAAATTGGTCGCTTCTTCCGTGTACGGCTTCGGCTAGTGGATGTTGGAAGCAAATTGTAAAGATTGGAGAAAAGAAGATTTGGTCCGGAAAAACTCTTGGGAGTTATTTTGAAGGAATCGTAGGAGACGGATCGGTTATCAGTTTCTGGATGGATTCGTGGCTGCGGGAAGAACCACTCCGGTTAACTTACCCTCACTTATTTATACTCGAAACCAAAAAATGGGATGTTGTCACGGACAGGATAAGGATCGTTTCTGGTTCTAAGTTTCCGCAGTGGGACTGGCGTGCAGAACCATCTTCTGCTACTGAAGTTAACGAGTTTTTTAATCTTATGGAGGATATTTATGACTATGATTGGAAGGGTGGTATTGACAAATGGAGATGGACAGCTAGCGGCTCAAGTTTATCCACTGTCAGCAGCGCTAGAAGGTTATTATCTAGCTACCCGAGACTAGCTTTGGATTTGCAAATGAAATGGAAGTGTTGGACTCCTCTAAAATGTAAGATTGTGGTTTGGAGAGCGATTCTTAATCGGTTTCCAACTAAAGTAGAGTTGTATAAACGTGGAGTTAGCCTTCAAAATGATTTATGTGGGTTGTGTGACTCGGGCACTGAAACGTCTACCCACATTTTTACCGGATGCTTCGTTGTTGCTGAGATTTGGAGTCGTGTGGAATATTGGTGCCACTTGAGCCCGTCGATTGTTTTTTATGTTAATGACTTACTGAAGATAACTAAGAGCCAGCTGCTTACCAAGCAAGCTAAATACATTTTGCGATGTATAATCTTTACTACTTTGTGGACCATTTGGAATGAACGCAATGATCGTATTTTTCAAGGTAAAAGGCGACGCGCTACAGAATTGGTAGAGAGCATCAAAATGACTTCGTATTTTTGGTTTAAAAATAGATCTAAGGTAAAAAGTATAGATTGGAATGTTTGGTGTAAATACCCACTAGACTTGATGTAATCTCGTTTGTTTGCCCGGGTGTCCTTTTTTCGAGGACATCCCGATGTGCTTTTTGAATGAAATTTACCTTTCAAAAAAACTTGGTGGATGTGTTTTGTTCTATAAAACATTGTAAAACTAGTCTAATTCAATTAAAACATAATAATTTCGTTAATTGAGTTAACTGTAGTGTTTTTAAATGAATCAGACTTGTTGTCATGGAAGGTAGAGATCTACATGGGTCGGTTTTTTACCATTAACCATAACCATAACCACCATTTTGGTTATGGGATTTCCTTAACCATAACCATAACCAAACTTTAGTTATGGTTATTTCGGTTACTAACCAAAAACTTCAACTGAAACTAACTTTCGATTAAAGTTAAAAAGTAAAATCTTGTGGGTCTACAAAATAAAAGATGGAACGTCTTATAATGGTGGACCTAGCTTAAGCTTTTTTTTTATAAGACAACTAAGATTACAATTTTTTTTTAAACTACCAATGGTGATCCTTGTTAATAAGATATTTCTCGACAATAAAAAAAACTTACTTAAGCCAAATTAAGTTTAATTCTTTATTAAAATAAAGGTCACCTACATCAAGATCATTTTGTTACTAACATACTTTTATCTTAGTAGAAAACCTCTACATAGTTAGTGTAAAAAATAAACCTATTACCTAGACATAACACTAGAAGTTCGGTTCGGTTTCGGTTATATCAGTTAACCAAAGCGTCATAACTATAACCATAACCGCTTGTTCGGTTAAAGAAATTTCATAACTATAACCATTGTTTATGTTGGTTATCGGTTAAAATCGGTTCGGTTATGTCAGTTATGGTTCGGTTATTGGTAATGGCGGTTAGTTTTGCTCACCCATTGGTAGGTGTTTTATATCAATCATATGTACTAGATGTTGGTTAGCCATCTCAAAACGAACAAAACACACTTGGAAAAAATGATCGACTTTTACCATGTGAAATGATCAATCTTTTTTAGTTTATGTTATGGTTGGTTTGATTATTATATAGCGATGGAGATGAGATTTAAATTGTAATTAGGATTGATATAAAATCCCTATAAAACATTCTATCGATTAATTGCCATGATCCATTCCTAAAATTATGTTTTATCAAAGTAACTTAATTCCCCCCAATCTCTAAATTCAATTATTGCCGCAAATCAGCACCAACACCGAAATCAGTTTTACCCTTTTCATAAATCTCACCCTTTATATATATAGTACCCTACTAGTTTTTATCCCGGGAGCGTCCCGGGTTAAAATTGACATAATAAAATATATTATTATTATTATTTTAAACAAATCTCTGCCATAAGTTATCATATTCAAATATTAAAAAAACGAATCTCTGCGCCGAGGTATAAATCTAGTGCCATTACAAATGAATTCGGAAGTTTGTAATCGATCATTCTAAAAAGAAATAACATGAAATAAGAAAAAAAAGTTAATTATTGAAATATCGAACGCATTAGTCTAAGGGTTATGTGATGCGTTAAAAAATTCATTGGTATATGATCGGGTATATAGTTCAGGTATTTGGGTATGTTGTTTCGGGTAATCGGGTCGGGTATCACCTAATCCCAGACCCGACCCAAGCCCACAATTTTTTTAAACTAATCCCAAACCCGACACAATACCTGTCGGGTTACAAAAAATAGTCATTTTTTTTTCTCCGTTTTTATATAGCACTATGGTACTCGTTGGAAAGATAATAAAACGCTCATTAATTTGGTGTAATTTTTTTCTTTAAAAAATCTCGTATATAAAAGATATTAACGTTTAAAAGTTATGGGAGGAAACATGAGAGAAAAATAATAAAGTTTTAATATTTAGATTTAGTAGATTAGGTATTTAATAGATTAGGTTAAAGATTATAATAGATTAGGTTAAATCATATTTATTTCTTTTTTTTAATTGGTGTTTACACTTGCCACATCACATCCTATGTGGCATTTCTCAAAGGAGAGATTGTATAAGAGTATGACATGTAGGATTAATCACTTTGCAATATATATATATATATATATATAGGGGGCGGTTATTCTACAAAAACAAACATTCGTGCGAAGCGTGCGAAGGAATGCTAACCGTCGATCAAACAACAATCTTACGTCATTAATTAAAAAAGTACGCGGTGTCAAATTCGTAAATAAGTGAGAGATTAGACAGTTAATAAGGGTATAATCGTCAATTTTTCTAAAATCAAATTATAAGAGACCGTTCAGTCTCATTAATCGCTCAAAACTTCTCCCCAAAATTACATAATAAACTCTGAAACCCTAGTTAAAATCATCAATAAACTCCATTTCTACAGAAGATTAACCATGAAATACTCAAAAGTATACGAAAGTAAGTACATTACGTTATTCTGTACCAAATTTTACATTGAAAAAACTATATAATAACTTACATTATGCATGTTACAGGAAGAAAGAGAGGAACAGAGTATGAAACTGAAAAGAACGACGTTGATGAAGGTAAATAAGTATTACGTCAATTAATATTGTTAATACGTTGTGAAATTTTACTAAAATACGTATTTCTAATTATCAGGCCCTAGCAAAATTCAAAAAACCAATGATAAAACTGACAAATCAGAGAGAAGAACAAAAGCAAACCATGACAGGCCTTCAAGGAAAAATGGTACAGAGAAATTTATTTTGAATTTATTTTGTTATGTGTTACGTTATTTTAGTAATATAACTATAAATGATTTTGTATATGATACGTTATTTTAGTAATCGGAATGTAGTGATTCTGTCAAAAATGTTAAATGCTTTTAGAAAAATGATTATGTCTATGGTGCATCATAATTATGTCTGTGTTACGTAATTTTATTAATAGAACTAGAAATGATTATGTCTGTATTACGTTATTTTGGTAATGAAATTCGTAATGATTATGTCCTTGTTACGTTATTTTAGTAATGAAAATGTAGTTATTCTGTCATTGTTAAGCAATTGTAGTTTATGATTATGTCCTTGTTACGTTATTTTAGTAATGAAAATGTAGTTATTCTGTCATTGTTAAGCAATTGTAGTTTATGATTATGTATATGTTACGTTATTTTGGTAATGAAAAAGTAGTTATTCTGTCATTGTTAAGCAATTTTGTTAAATGAAAAACAATAGTTTATGATTATGTCTATATTACGTTATTTTGATAATGAAATTTGTAATGATTCTGGCCATAAATATATGATGATTATGTATATGTTACGTTATTTTAGTAATGAAAAAGTAGTTATTCTGTCATTGTTAAGCAATTTTGTAAATGAAAACAATAGTTTATGATTATGTCTTTGTTACGTTATTTTAATAATGAAATTTGTAATGATTCTGGCCATAAATATATGATGATTATGTATATGTTACGTTATTTTAGTAATGAAAAAGTAGTTATTCTGTCATTGTTAAGCAATTTTGTAAATGAAAAAACAATAGTTTATGATTATGTCTTTGTTACGTTATTTTAATAATGAAATTTGTAATGATTCTGGCCATAAATATATGATGATTATGTATATGTTACGTTATTTTAGTAATGAAAAAGTAGTTATTCTGTCATTGTTAAGCAATTTTGTAAATGAAAAAACACTAGTTTATGATTATGTCCTTGTTACGTTATTTTAGTAATGAAAAAGTAGTTATTCTGTCATTGTTAAGCAATTTTGTAAATGAAAACACTAGTTTATGATTATGTCTTTGTTACGTTATTTTAGTAATGAAAATGTAGTTATTCTGTCATTGTTAAGCAATTTTGGTAAATGAAAAACACTAGTTATGATTATATGTCTATATTACGTTATTTTGGTAATGAAATTTGTAATTATTCTGTCATTGTTACGTAATTATAACATTTGATAATAACGCAGAGATCAATGAAAATGAATTACTCCTACAACAACAGCCTGCAAATTCACCAGAAGAGCCTCAAAATTCACCACAGAGAAAGCAATTTGTTCTGTACTCGAATATAAAATTACAAGTAAGGGCGTCTGTTGATAACATGAATGAGGCGATGGCAAGCTTATCAAGTGCACAGAAAAAAGCAATCAAACAGATGGGATTTGAAGCTTTTATATCAATGAACATCAAAACAGTGCCAACAAAGTTAGCAAGATGGTTATTAGTGAATTATGATGATAGACGAGATGAATTGAATGTAGGAAACCACATAATTCAAGTTACAAGCAACAAAGTTCAACAAGTACTTGGTGTCCCAATGGGTAACCAGACAGTAAATGAAAAGAACAAACCAAGGAAGGGTTCATCTAACACGCTTACTGTATGGAAGTCCCAGTTTGAGCATAACAAGATTTTAATCTCGGATGTGAAGAAGAAAATAATTGAAAGCAAAAGCGGAGACTGGATTTTCAAGTTGAACTTCCTTGTACTTTACAACTCTATATTTGGGCAAGTAACAAAGAGTTCAACAGTAAATCAAATGTTCTTGAAAGGAGTGAAAGATGACAAATCAATCAAAAAATTGAATTGGTGTGAGTACTTAATTTCCTGTCTCAAAAGAACGAAGGCAAGCTGGAACGGAACTGAAATGTATAATGGACCTTTGCCTTTTCTTGCGGTATGTTTTTTATTCATAATTATGTAAATGTATAAGAAATACAAAATTACGTAATGTGTTATTACTAATTACGTAATGATCAAATGTTAACTTTATTCATATGACAGATGCTTTATGTACATGAAAAAAGGTTATCACATGCTCCTGAAACAGCACAAACACCAGCAATTAAGTACATTAGCACCCAGAATTTGTCTGATGTTGATAAACATTTGTATGACAATGGGCCATTTTCAACTGATGAAGAAGATAATGATGAGGATGAAGAAGGAAATGATGAAGTAGAAAGTCCTAGAGATGAAGAAGGAAATGATGAAGATAATGATGAGGATGAAGAAGATGATGG
This sequence comes from Ambrosia x helenae, assembly GCA_030844895.1. Classification (NCBI taxonomy): domain Eukaryota; kingdom Viridiplantae; phylum Streptophyta; class Magnoliopsida; order Asterales; family Asteraceae; genus Ambrosia; species Ambrosia x helenae. The sequence continues at coordinate 80,394 of JAUTDX010000184.1, read as the reverse complement.
TGGAAATGAAGATGCTGGTGGTGATGGTGAAGAAGCTGATGCAGAAAAAATGAATGAAGATGCATACATTCAGCATGATGAACAGCAGATCTTTCTTGAACAACAAATCCTTGTGGATAATCTTCAAAATCAAGATTCAGAAGAATTCAACAACGTCTTTGAAACAACAAAATCACTCTCTGACATTGATGAAATCTTGGAAAATTACAACACTCCACAAGTCCCTATTGTAAGTGCAATAACTGTATAAAAATTACATAACATGCATATGTATATATGATTTTAAAAAATCACGTAATGTTTGCAGGTTGGTGATGCAAAAAAGGCAACAACACCAAAAATACAAAAAGTTGCAAATCAAAAATCAACAGATGAGAGCATAAAAGGGTCAACAAGGAAAAAGACAATGGGAAAGAAGAAAAACAAAAGTCCTTACCCAGTTAATGAGAATGTAAGTAACTGTAATTTATTATGTCAAACATCAACAGAAATAATGTAATTTATTCACGTATTGTTTGCAGGAATGGATTTCAAAAATAGAAAACAAAATGGAAAAGTTTCAAACATATGTTGCTGAAATAGATGAAATTTTCGAAGAAGCCACTTCAAATTTTTTAGACAGCAACATTATACGTGAGAAGCAAACAACATGGAAGTCATGGGTAGCAAGTTATAAATCAAGTAATGAGAAAAACATAGAAGGTAAAATTTACGTAATGTATATTTAAATGATAAAAAAGTTAGTTAAAAATTACGTAATGGATATCAAAAAAGTATATTAGTAGTTGCAGGTGAAAAGGAAAACCAGAACAGTGTTAGCACAGGGATGCTAGATGCAATAGTGATTGCAGCTGAAACACTAGAAGGTAAAAAAAAATCACGTAACACATTATTTGTCAAAAACTTATTAATGATCAGAATACGTAATTACAGGTGAAAGGGAAGATTTGAATGAAAAGACAACAACTTCACAGAGTGTTAGCACCGGAATGCTAAATGTAATGATCGCCGCAACTGAACAATTTGAGAAAACAAATGAAGAAGAAGCTGTGAACAACATAATGGATGCTTTGAACGATGCAACAACAAATGAACCACCTGTCAATGAAGGTAAAAAATCACGTAACAGATTATTTGTCAAAAACTTATTAATGTTCATAATACGTAATTACAGGTGAAAAAAAAGATTTGAATGAAACGGCAACAACTTCGCAAAGTGTTAGCACAGGAATGCTAGATGCAATGATTGCCGCAACTGAACAGCTTGAAGAAACAAATAAAGAAGAAGTTTTGACAGATATAATGGATGCTTTGAAAGACGCAACAACAAATGAACCACCGGCCGATAAAGGTAAAAAATTACGTAATGTATATTAAAAATGTTTATACTAAATGGAACTTATATGAATATATATAAATTGTTAACTAAAATCAGGAAATGAGGCCCTAGAGAGTGAAAGCACAGATATGATTGCTGAGATGATAAAAGCAGCCGACAAAGAAGAAAAAAATGCAGCTTTGCAAACTTCAACCACACAAACATCATCCGAAAATGTCAGTTCGCAATTCTTGAAAGAATTGAATGAGTTTGAAGAGAGATCTAGGAAAGGAAAACAGATCGAGACATCGGAAGGAAACAAAATAGAAGAAATACAGAAAGAAACCTATGAAGGACCAAGTTTCGATCTGAATATCTCACAAGATGATACACCTACAGATGTAATTCCAGATCTACCATTCCTACAAAACTCTGAAGCTGATATCGAAACACCAAAAACAGTAGGGAGACTAATAGTTAGTCAATCACTGGAGTCAACCATAGCCAATAAACACGTTGAACGTGCAAAAAGAGGAAGGATGTTGGCTGGACCTCTGAAGTCTCCTTACATTCAACGGCAGGTGGTGATGAAGAACAAGATAACTGAAGATGAAAACATAGTTGCGCAGTTTATATTTGCAGCAACCGAGGCAACACAGTAAGAAAAACCTTATATTACTTTATTTTGTCATTAGAAAAATTACATAATGAATATTTTCAGAAACATAGTTTATTACAAAAAATTACGTAATGTGTATTAAAACTTATCTTCCACAGTGACATTGTATTCGAGCCAGAAGATGGGACTCCATTCTTCAAAGTGGTATTTGAATGCTTATACCCTGGGATAACATTATCATCTAATGTTTTGGATGCATGGTCGCATGTGCTGAACCACGACGAGAAGAAAAGAGCTCCGGGTTCACCATTTAGATTGTTTGTTCAAACAAATATTCTGGTATGCTCCTTAGCTTTTTCATGTAATACATAAAATTATAATAACGTAATGGTTATGCTAAAATACGTAATGTATGCTAAATTTACAGCCAAGTGACTGCTTCACGCCTGAGTATGATGATTTAAAGCGAATGGACACCATGACATCGAACTTAAATCTTGCACTTAGCAAAAATGAAATAAAATCAATCAATGAGGTGGATTTGTTGTTCATGCCCATCGTATCTTCGGACCACATATATGTAATATGTTTCAACATGAAGAACCCGAAGATAGAAATACTAGACAACAGCAAGCTTGGAGCGAATAGCAAATATGACAACATCATAGTGCCATTGGTAAAAAAAATATTTTTACTTAATATTATTTTGATGTTAGTTAATTACGTAATGCTTATGGTAAAATTACGTAATGTATGCAGAAAGAAGCTTTATGCAACTATATGATGGTCAATGAACACCCCATGACTCCTAAAATGGTAAGCAAAAAACCAGTGAGAGTCCAAATGGAATGGAGAACTTCACAAAACAAAATCGATTGTGGGGTGTTCACAATGAGGCATATGGAGACTTTCATGAGCACATATAGAAGAAAATGGGTAACTGATTTTCAAAAAGAAGGAGCAGCTCAACAAGTGCAGATTGATGACCTTCGCTACAAATATCTATCAAAAATCCTACTCTCCGATGCCAACAAAAATAAAAATTTAATTGATCGTCTGGCTAGGGAGTTTCATCAAAAGGAATACAGTGAGAAAGCGAAGTACAAGAAGAACTTATTCCAAACTCTAGTGAAAAGACAAAATGATCATGTTTGAAATAGTTTTAATTCCACGTGTCGGAAAATGTCATGATACAATTTAACATTTGGTTTATGTATGACAAAATGTCCTGATACAATTTAACATTTTGCTTGTCACATACTACATTATATGAATGATTATGTATGTTTCTGATTATGTTGAATGATAATGTATGAATGATTATGTATGAAACTGATAATGGTTACCTAACATACAATTACGTAACATACAAAAAACATGTATGATAATGGTTATATGTTAATCATGTATGAAACTGATAATGGTTACCTAACATAAAATTACGTAACATGTGAAAAAAAATGTAAAGTAATGGTTATATGTGAATGATTATGCTATGATACAATTACGTAACATGTCAACTAATTACGTAATGAAATGCAAAAAAACCATATGTGTACAAAAAAATCACGTAACAATGTAAAAAAAGAAAATGTTTCAATCATCGCAAACTTCATATTCCGAATCTAGACTATTATCCGCATCTGCTTCATTGACGGATTCTTTCCCTTTGTTGTTAGCTGTTGAAGTCCCTTTAAGAACTTCACAGGTGCGCCTATCATGACCACTACCCCCACATACTTTGCAATTTCTTGATCTCTTCCCTGCACGACTAATCGCTTGTTCACGTTTTGATTTAAACCTTTTGCGTGACCCACAACCCTTATTCCTAATACCATGAGGAACACGAACAGCAGCCTCAGTTTGATGTGGAGCCCCAATAATAGCTTGAATAATTTCTTTCTTCTTGGCTGATATCCTCTGAATACCAGCTTCATCTGTCTTCTCTTTCGTCGCTTTTAGCTCGTCTCTAAACAGCTTCAACTTTTCAAAATCAGTAATCAACTTATTAACTACATACTCACTCAAATGCATTATATCACGAACAACATCATTAACACTTTGATGGTCCACATTTTCATCAGTATGCATCACCAACGACAAGCTCGACCGAGAGGGACTATTGCAAATAACATCACTCCTCCAGCGATCAAGAATGTATCTGCTGGGAATTTCATTTATATCACACAACCTTAAAACTAAAAAGGCATGTCGACACAATAAACCATATCGCTCAAAACGCTTGCAAGAACATAAAATTGTCAAATCTTCCAGGTTAAATTTAACCTGCAATACAAAAAAGATCTCCATAAAAAAATAAAATACGTAATGAGGTATATGAAACTGAGAGACTAATTAAATAGGTAATTACGTAATGTCTGTTACAATGATATGTAAAAAATTACGTAACATAGAAAAATAAACTATACATACCTCTATCAAACCGGCACCATACGCAGAACGATCTTTTATTAGAAACGTCCCTATATCTCCTTCATGTGAAAGAAAGACATTTATGCATTTATGCACAGATCCGTAAATTTCTTCTTGGACATCAAAGAAAATACTTCTTGTATATAATTTCGCAGCTTGCACCTCAATAGCATAATCAGTCCAAAAATCCGGTGTTTTATACCTCGTCTCATGATCATTTTTCCTATGAGTATACCTTTGAGATTCCATGGCAGTATCAAAATGACTAATAAACTCAAGAAGCGTTAATTGAGCATTTGAAACTTGACCAAAAAAATGATTTTCACATTCAGATCTTGAAGTAGTACGCATAAGACCTGACATTGGCTCATCGCGATAAAAAGCAGGAATCCACATTGCTCTATTTGAATAAATGTCACACAACCAGTCGTGGTAAAAGAGATTAAAATCAAAAACAAGTTGCTCCCACCCCTTTTCAAACTCTTCTGGTGAAATAGAATCTGTCCAAACAATGTCGCAAATACGCTGTTTAAAATCTTCATTGTTGCATAATGCAGGACCAACCTATAAAAATAACAAAAACACATATTGTTATGAATTTGAATAATCACGTAATAAAAATATGTTATGCAAATAAAAAGCCTTGAAAATCACGTAACATACACAAAATCAAAAAAATCATATCATAAAAAAAATCACGTAATATACCTTATCAAAAATACGTAACATATAAAAAAATCAAAAATCATAGCAAAAAATGACATATACCTTATCAGCAACCTTTTTCATGATGTGCCACATGCACAATCTATGCCTACTATTTGGTAAAACTGATGCAACTGCTTGTTTTATAGCAGGATCTTGATCGGTAACTACAACAAGCGGTTCTTTACCAAAACACTTCTTGAAACAAGTTAACAGCCATGAGTAGGATTCAATTGTCTCTGAACTCAGCAATCCAGCACCTAAAGTTATATTGTTGCAGTGATTATCGATACCGGTAAATGGAACAAATACCATCTTGTATCTAAAAAAGAAAAAAAATTTAAGTAAACTGAAATAATTACGTAAAATGAATAACATAATTACGTAATGAACTTACTTGTTAGAATTGAAAGTAGCATCGAATGAAACAACATCACCAAAAACTTTATAACTTCTTTTTGCATGCTCATCAGCCCAAAATAATCCAGTTAACTGTCGTTTAGTGTCATGACTATACTCAAAATAAAAATCAGGAAGAAAGTCCTGCTTCTTCTGCAGCATATTAACTACCATATCCGCATCATACTCACCAATATATAAGTTCAAATCCCTTTTAAAATTTTTGAAATCTGCAGCAGTAGCACCAACTTGTTCAAAACCACCATAAATCGTCCTCATTAGATTAAAAGCCTTAACAGGACCCATGTTTACTTTGGACATATTGCACAACACTTGCATTTGTTGATATGTCAAATTACGTGATGATGGAAGAAATTGCATATCTTCTGGAGAAACCAAATAATGGTTATGCTCTTCAACAAACTTTGAAACTTTAAAATTTTGTCCATTCTCTGACGAAAAAACTATATGAGCATTACAACCTGTTCTCTGCGATGGTTTATTCCTACTTTTAGCATTTTGAAGACTATCAAACGCTTTACAAGGTTTGAATCCTTCCTTTGAACAAACCAAATGCTTCAACTTAAGAATCTCACCATGAACATATTGACCTCCTTTGCGAACACTAAATCCAGCATTTTTTGCATATGTCACATAAAACTCATACGCATGATCAATCGATGGAAATACCATATCAACACATGGCGTCATAGAGGAGGCAACTTGTGGTTTATAAACTGTTGAAACAGCCTGAGTAGAACTACTTTCACCTCTATCATTGAAAATAAAACCTGAAATCACGTAATAACTATTAACACAGTAACATAAAAATATAATAACGTAATGAAATAACGTAATGAAAGTTACGTAACATGAATATAATAAAAACAAACAAAAAAAAACACGTAAAAATGTGGCATTGTGATATGAAACAAACAAAAACACAAAAAAAAAAAAAAAACGTAAAAACTATCATTAATACAAAGAAATCAATAAAACTAAGAACACATAACAAAACTAAGAACAAATAACGTAATGCTTCCATAAAAATAGAAAAACAACGTACAAACAATAAAAAAAAAAAGCTGAATTTAATTCAAATTCTACTAAAATAGAAAAACAACGTACAATCAATAAAAAAAAGCTGAAATCACGTAATAACTATTAACACAGTAACATAAAAGATGAATTTAATAACAAAACTAAGAACAAATAACGTAATGCTTCCATAAAAATAGAAAAACAACGTACAATCAATAAAAAAAAGCTGAATTTAATTCAAATTCTACTAAACAGAAAGCAATCGAACAACACATTACGTAATAGATAGCTCAAATTATACCTGCACAATCATTATTCACAGACATCTTTAATGAATGAATAAAGGAAAAATCGTTTGGAGATATAATCGAAAGAGAATGAGCTGATTTATGATTGAATGAACTGATTTATGATTGATTTATACTGAATTCAAAATCTAAAAACAGAGTAAAATACGAATTTGAAATCTGATCCTTTTATAAAAGATATGGGTTTTAAATATCGAGTAAAATGACGATACTACCCTTCAAGAAAACGCGCGTAGAAGCCTTCGCACGCTTCGCACGTTTTTTAAACTTTTTATTTGAACCGATCCCTATATATATATATAGATTACATAATTGATTGAAATGTCTATGATTTATTTAAAAGGAATTGGAATTAAATAATCTTAATTTTGTCGGGTTGAAGTCAATAATCTTAACTTAAAAATTGAATTAAACATATATGACTTGTCTTGGTTTTTATTTTACTGGACCAAAAATTACTGGGTTTAACCTAGTTAGTTTTCTGACTTTGTGGCATGTCATGTGGCAGATGACATGTAAAAATGTCCTGGTTGGCACGGAAGTGGAATACCACGTATGTAGAAAACTAATTGGGTTAAACTCAGTTAGTTTTGGTTTAGTGAAATAAAAACCAAGACAAATTAAGTCTGCTAGATTCTAATTTTCAAATTGAGATTATTGTCTTCTAACCTGATAAAATTGAGATTATTTAATTCTAATTTCACTTTATTAAATGTCAATGATTTATTCATAGTAAATGGAAAATAGCCACCGGATTGAATAAAAATCAAGACTGGTCACAATGGTACGACAAAAGCGTTGTTGAAAAACTGTAAATTATAAGTTCAAGTCTAACAAAAGAATTGATAGTTTGAGTCGAGTTGGAATAATATTGGATAGTGGACAAGCAACATCATTCTAACCAGCAAAATAATTATACTAGACATGTGATTATAGTCTTTTTAAAATAATATAAATATACCTCTTATATTTAATGACAACAATTTAAGTAAAGCGATAATCAATTTTTTTTTCCTGCTACTACACTTTCTTTGTTTTACACGCTGGTTTAATCAACCACTCAATACTTAAATAAATAGTGTTTTAATTTATTAAGAATGCCTTTTTCCTTATCTATATTTGTTCAAAACTTTTTTAACAGCTAGATTTTATACAACCAGCTCAGTGGATAATTGATTGAAATGTACATGTATAGAGGCGCTGATATACGTACACCGTTGGCTGATGTTAGTTACGATGACATTTTATACGACTTGCATAAGGTGATACTACTCGTATAGAGCGTCAGTGGTGCCAATTTTGTCTGATGAAAACGTCATACGAGTCATGTAGCCCTATACGACTCGTATGAGCTTACTTTTGTTATAAAACGACTATAACGTTTGTTTGTTTTACACCATGTTTTAATCAACCACTCAATACTTAAATAAATAGCGTTTTAATTTATTAAGAAATAGGTCTAACAGATTATCCATAGCAATAGTTCATCTCCAGAGGCAGGAGTTTGTATTTGGTAGACTACAGTTCGTAATTCAGAAGGAGGTAACGACACAGCTTGTGATCGTCTGTCTACCTTCTATTTGGATGTAAATTGGCAAGTTTAAAAAATGAAAACGACCTTAATTTGAAATTTAAAAAAAATATTAAGAATGCCTTTTTTCCTATCTATATCTGTTCAATTTTGTTTAATAGCTAGATTTTATACAAGTAACTTAGTGGATAATTGATTGAAATGTACATGTATAGAGTCTGCCGATATACATACACCATTGGCTGATTTTAGACCCGATGACATTTCTCAATGATATTCCACGATCAATACATTCATTGAAATCTTCTTTTTATAAAGGAAATCAACTTCGGTTCTTGAATAATCCACATCACTTCTGCTTCTATTGTAACAAAAGATTGCCCTTTTATGCGGAAAAGGCCCGTATCAATAATTATGATTTTACGTATGGTCAATTCCTCAATATCTTGTTCATTCGCAACAAAATATTTTCTTTGTGCGTCGATTAAAAAAACATGTTTTTTAGGGAAAGATACTATTTTAGCAATCGAGTTACATGTATCTAACATATTCATACCTAAGATTTTTCCAAAAAGTGGTGACGAAATGTATAACTTGTACAAATTTTTCCATTTTCCAAGTCAATCCAATCCATTCGTTCGTAGACCTATTTACTCAATCGCGGACATTTTTGGAAGTTAACCATCTCAAACGAACAAAACACACTTGGAAAAATGATCGAATTTTACCAGGTCAAATGATCAATCTTTTTTTAGTTTAAGTTACAATTGGTTTGCCTAAAGTTATATTTTATCAAATTAACTTAATTCCCCTAATCTCTAAATTTAATTATTGTGACATATCAACGGATTCATTTTTACCCTTGTAACACCCCAACCGATGGCGGAATCATCGAGATGTCACGTAGTGATGATTGTTCAAAAGCACATGGTACTAAAATGTAAATATATTATTGAATAATTTAAATTGTCTTACATAGATGAAATAAAAAGAAAATACAAAAGTCTGAACGAAACATGAAATTTGAAATAACTTATTAAAAGCAAGCACTAAAGTCCAATGCTATAGTACTAAGATCAAACTGCACCTGAAACACGTACAAAATAAGTTTTGTCAACAAATGAAATGTTGGTGAGCATTCCTAGATTTAATACATATAGTAAGTTGGAAAATGTTATACAATTCAAGTGCAATGTTATAGTGCAATTATGTAAACTATGTATCATACAAATGAGCGAAATCAATATTGTGATTGTACAATGTACTAAATGAACGGCAGTGTACTTATCCAATAAATGGATAATAACTTAACAATGACCACGGATTCTCTGATGAAAAAGTGAGAGAATCAACCTAGGCGGGTTGTCAATCCAATAGCGCTATCCAATGTTAAGGTCGGCTTGTACAATGTTAATGATTTCACTAAGTACAAATGTATTCTACATGTAATGTCTAAGCATAAAGCACGTTTGTAAACAAATGCACATAGTACTAGAATTGTATTGTAAAAATGTGAACTTGTATTTGTAATTTGTATAAGTGTACATGTAACACCCAAAAATGAATAAAAGCAAAAAGGGGATAGGAAATACTCACAGTTCGCGTAATAACTTGAAACTCTACCGAACAACGTGATTTGAATCTATAACACCCCAACCGATGGCGGAATCATCGAGGTGTCACGTAGTGACGATTGTTCAAAAGCACATGGTACTAAAATGTAAATATATTCTTGAATAATTTAAATTGTCTTACATAGAAGAAATAAAAAGAAAATACAAAAGTCTGAACGAAACATGAAATTTGAAATAACATATTAAAATCAAGCACTAAAGTCCAATGCTATAGTACTAAGATCAAACTACACCTGAAACATGTACAAAATAAGTTTTTGTCAACATATGAAATGTTGGTGAGCATTCCTAGATTTAATACATATAGTAAGTTGGAAAATGTTATACAATTCAAGTGCAAAGCTACAACGCAATTATGTAAACCATGTATCATACAAATGAGCGAAATCAATCCTGTGACTGTATAATGTACTAAATGAACGGCGGTGTACTTATCCAATAAATGGATAATAACTTAACAATGACCACGGATTCTCCGATGAAAAAGGGGGAGAATCAACCTAGGCGGGTTATCAATCCAATAGCGCTATCCAATGTTAAGGTCGGCTTGTACAATGTTAATGATTTCACTAAGTACAAATGTATTCTACATGTAATGTCTAAGCATAAAGCACGCTTGTAAGCAAATGCACATAGTATTAGAATTGTATTGTAAAAATGTGAACTTGTATTTGTAATTTGTATAAGTGTACATGTAACACCCCAAAAATGAATAAAAGCAAAAAGGGGATAGGAAATACTCACAGTTCGTGTTATAACTTGAAACTCTACCGAACAACGTGATATGAATTAGAATTATCCCAAAGGATAAACCTAAAGAATTATATAATTTGTAAGGGAATGAACTTAGGATACAAGTAGTTCTAGGGTTCCTAATTTGGGGATAATTAATTGTTTAATTATTAATTAGGTAAATTGTTATTAAAAAAATTAGGTAAATAATTAGATAAAAGACTATTGTAGGTTTTTGATTTAGGATGATCATATTATAGGGTATTAAGTATAAAAATAATTTTTATAAAATTATTTTCTCAAAATTGAATATTTAGTATATTTATTTCTATTTGTCAAAGATTAAATTTTAATATCTAAAAAATACTAAAATTAGATAAATTTCAAATTAAAATTTATATTTCTGTTCTAAATGAACAAAAATAATTTATGTAAAATTTTGGTATAAAAATATTTAAAAATGAATTTATTATGATTTATTTATGATTTAATATAACAAAAATCAATTAAAAATATGAAACAAACAATTTTTCTGAAATAAAATTTATTTCTGCAATGCTTATGGATCTACAAGTTTAAAATAAATTTTGTGGATATTTATAAGATCGTTTAGATATTTTTATAGAATTTTAAAATTATAATTGAATAAACTTGCAATATTTATAATATATATTAAATAAATTATTTTTGGAAATCTAAAAATTGTATGGTAAACTTTGTTATTAGATTAACATAAAATAATTTTTATAGAATTTTTTTAATACACTTTTAGTATTTAAAATTTTATTTTTAAAATAAAACATAGAATATATAAGTATAAAAGGAAAACTAAAAAAAAAGTTGCTTATGCCAGGACTCAAACCCAGGACGTTTCAGTTACAAACAAACACACTAACCATCTGATCTACAAGATCAATTTGTGTTTAGTTTTATTTTACTTCAGTTATAAACATATACGATTGTAAGTCTTCTTCCCCAAATAAGATGATAAGAACCCTAGTTTAACAATTGAGATAATTATCAAACAATAACCCCAGAAACCATGGGGTTATTACTCGCACTATATCAAAGAACAAATACACGAATTTGATTTATACTTACAATGCTTGTTATTATCCAAGAAGCCGAGTCAAACAAAAGTCAAACTTCTATGAATTCGCGATCTATAGTGAACGAAAGAGAGATTTGAAGGTAGGGTTATAATTTTTGGCACATTTAGACCCAAAGGGTGAGTCCAATTTATACTATAACATACAAAAGCGACGAAAAGGAAAGTTTGACCGTGGGTTAATGTATACGAGTGAATAATCAAATTTTTGGTATGTTTTGATTGATATAACGCGTGCATAATGTTGGCAACAATTAATTTGATTGAAGCTTCCTATTCGAGCTCCAATCACGCGATCAATTAACAAGGTAAATGATCAAAAAGAGAAAAAGAAAAAAAAAACAACAATGTCGAGTGCAGTAGGGAAAGTCCAAGAAGGCTTGGGATATTAATGTGTGTTTAAAGAATTAATGTTTCTAGATTCTATCACAAAGGCGTATGTGGTCTAGTGGTTTGTGTTGATGTGACCCCATCCTCTTGACTCGGGTTCGAGTCTTGGCAGTATCAAACTCCCCCTTTTTTTAGCTGAATGGAAGGAGGGAGAATGGGCTGGTTGGTGTAACAATTCGTAATTATACTTGTACGTTACACGACTATTATTAATAAAACGTCAAGTTCTACCTATATTATTCGCATTTATTATTTTTGTCGCATAATTGAAACCCTAATACCTTATATATATATTATATATGTGGATGTGTGAAATAATGTCAAAAAAAAAATAAACGCTTGGGCCGGGAATCGAACCCGCGCCCAAGCCGGCCCAAATCACACCAACATGGTTAACCAGCTGGGCTAGCCATCAACCTTGAATAAATCCAGGCGCGAAATAAATTTATGCTTGATTTTTAAAACTGCACAATTGACTATGGAAAGTCAACTGTGGACGCGTTTGTATAATCAATCACAATTAACTTGTGATTGATCCGTATATGGCAACGATACTCGATGACCGGCCTCGTCTGACTAAGCCACACGCTGATTGATAATCAATTGGTACCCAATTTACTCAATTACGCGTTTGACATTTAATCGTAGGTCAAACTTGCCAATTAATCAAACCATCGATCCACACTATAAATTGGCCTTCTGCGAAGCTTAACAACTCGCTCATACACTCTTCTCAATCCTCAATTTTCTTTGAATCACTCTGTGCATCCTTATTCGATCACCGTTTGACTTTTAGCATTGACCGGGCAATCGAACACGAATCAACACTGTAAGTGTGAAGTTTTACGTGGGTTATGTTCATCGGCAATCACACATCAATATCCCTATGATTAATTAGGCTATTGATGTGTGAATTGATCAATTGCAGAATCTAGGGTTCGTGCATATTGATTTGGGGATAAACTGAGTTTGACATCGCGTACTTAATTATTTTTAAACGGAGTTAATCACAACCACTGGCCTAGGCCAAGTGGTTGTGACTAAGGCTTATGACCCCAGCCACCCGGGTTCGAGTCCCGGCTGTGGCCTTCTTTTCCTTCCCTTTTTATTTTTAAACAACAAACTAAATAATATATATATTATACATTTAAATCTTATAAATTCGTTTTTAAATATTAAATTTTTTTTTTTAAATTCTAAAAAAATTATATTTATCAAATCTGAGGTAAAAGGATTATTTACAATTTTTAGTTTTCTGAAATTAATTGATTTAATATTTATAATAATTAAATCAATTTTATACTATTATATTTATAAAAATCCATTAAAATATCAAAACAATTTTATTAATTTCTACAAAAATTATCCTATGTTTGTACAATGTTAAACTTTACTGAAATGATTTTTAATTCAGAAAAATCATTTATTTTATATTTTTAATCAATTTTTGTTAGATTTAATCATAATTAAATCATAATAAATTCAATTTTTATTATTTTTGCACCAAAATTTTATACAATTTATTTTTAAATATTTAGAACAGAAATATGATTTTTAAAATAATAATTCTTTAATTTTAGTATTTTTAGATATTAAAGTTAAATTTTTGGCAATTTGTAATAAATAGATTTAAAAATCTATTTTAAAGGAAATAATTTTATAAAAATTATTTTTATACTTCAAACACATTATTGTGAGCATTCTAAATTCAAATTTTATAAAAAAAAACTTTCTTTTATTTAATTATCAAATTTCCCTTTATTTAATTAACATTTTATTTTAAATTCAACAATTGGATATCCCCAAATCGAAACCCTAGGATACACTTATAAACTAATTAGACTTAGACTTATTTATTACCTTATTATAGGGTGATATTTGGCATTATTTGGGCAACACTATTATTTCATCTTTTCAAGAAGTATAACATTTGCTAAGGTGAGTTTTACATAGCCCCTTTTATTTATCATCATTTTTGGGGTGAAACATGTTATAACATCATTTATGCAATTCAATCATCAATGTGTCTATGTGTTTTCTATGTTGCATTATGTCTTGAGCATGATTAGAGTAAGCACCATTCTAGCATAATCATTAACTCCGTACAAGCCGACGGTATACATTGATAGATCTATTGGACTGACAATCCCACCCGGATACGTGCCTCCTACAAAGGTAGCGTGGGTGTTTGCTATCGCATAACATATTCAAGTGAACCATGAGCGTATGGGATGTATCATATTATAACAGTCATCAGGGTTGGTTATGCACTCGATTTATTTCTAGTATGTTCTCACATATGGACTAGATTGACATGACACATGAATTGCACAACATTTTTATTCAATTATCAAAAACCTATGTAATTCTCACCAACTTTTGTTGACCCAAAAATATCTTCAAAATTAACATGTTTCAGGTAACAATGAAGCTGAGGCTTGAGTATGCTTGAGGATTTAACATGAAGCTTTTGTTTGAAGCTATTAGAAGTTGTTGCTTTATTTTGATATCATGTATTTGAATTTCTAGACAATCACTTTATGTTGGATATTTATGTTATGAATAAATTATTTAAAATTTAAATTATACCATGTGCTACTGAAACAATCATCAATACGTGGCACCCCGATGTTTCCGCCATCGGTTGGGGTGTTACAGTTGGGCTGGGTATCTGGTGGGCTTATGGTCTGGGTTCCGAAAATTGTACAAAGGGTATGGTTTGGGTTATAACTTTGGGATTAGTTTTATTAATAAAACAATGTTTATTACTAACATTATTATTATTATTATTATTATTATTATTATTATTATTATTATTATTATTATTATTATTATTATTACTACTATCATTATTTTTATTATTATTATTATTATTATTATTATTATTATTATTATAAGAAAAAAGAAAATAATTTCTCAGTTACGACAACGATTCGAGTAGATAGTTAATAATCGCAAGAAATAAGTTCGCAACTTTTATTATTGAATCGAAAATTCGAAATACAAGGATTATAAATGTAAATACAAGAAATAAAAGGTACTAAACTTGTACGCTCATGATAGTGAAAGGTGACGGATGTCACAACCCTTCTCATATATCTCACCCTTTGTATATATTTATATATATATAGTACCCTATTACATAATTGATTGAAATGTCCCATGATTTATTCAAAGTACTTAAATGTCAATGATTTATTCAGAGTAAAGAAGGGTTATGGGTTTCAAACACCCGTGATATCACATTCTGAAGGTGTGACATCACATTCTTAGGTATGTGGTTGCCTCCTATTGATGTGTGATGTGAGACAGAGTGTATGAATCCTAAATAGGGGTGTATGATTCCTAAATACCGTAAAGAAACATATTATAGCATGTATCCCTTCTGTTTAGGTGGGCCTCCTAATTATCTCCTTTCATCAAAGTTTGAAAATGTTTTTTTTTTACAATTTAAACAATGAGGCTTCCATTTTCAGTTTGATATTATGGATCGAGTCAAATGGTATTAAGCCAAAAGTTAGTTAATGACAATTTTTGAGTTTTCATCCCTGATGTTTGGGCATTTTTATCACATTCATCCAAAAATGTTTCTTTATTTTTTAATTTGACCCTTAAGGTTTGCACTTTGTTGTCATTTTCATTCAAATGGCTAACTCCGTTTGTTTTAACTTTAACTTCGGGACACTATAGACATTTTACGCATTTTCTATTCTTTTCATCTGTAGTATAACCTAAAACCCATCCACCACCACGACCACTAACACATCCCACCCCTCCATAATAACCACCGGTTAACACCATCCCCAGCCATCTACATACACCATGTCACCCACCACAATCTCTCTCTACACTTCTATTCTCCCTCTCGAAGATCATACATTATGTATGATCTTTTCTTCACATCACATCTCAAAAACTAATAATACTAAAAACAACATTCTGACTTTGAGTTCATCTCAAATCAGAATCATAACAACAAACTAAAACATTTGAATCTCCCATCTACGTTTGCAACGTAGACGGACTCCACGACCTGCGTTGGCTAATTTAAACCCTTCAACCCTTTTACCTCTGTGAGACTTCCTGTTTACGTTGGTCATATATTTGTTGTAGCAACACATTACAACAGATTAATCAAAACCACCAAAGTTGATTGGTTATGGTTATCGATGTCCATTAATTGACATATCGATTATGGTTATGGTTTTAGCCTAAAACCGACCCATACACACCACTAGCTTTAGCTTGGTTTATGGTTAGGGATGTGACAGAAGCATTCAGCTCACGTGGGGTGACTGGGCTAATTGAGGACTAGGCTCAGGGTTGAAGGATGGCGAGCAAAAAGGCAAGATGGATGAAGGTCTAGAAGATTCATAATTGCTTTTAGTTTACTTTATTTTAATTTTCATATTTAGTGACTTAGTTTTTAAGTTTATCCTTTATGTTATTAAATATTAGGGTTTGAATGGGTGTTTTTAAGTTGATTATTTTTTTTAAAAGCATTGCAAGCTTTAAGTTTATTCATAAATCAGTTGTGTACTTCCAACTCCTTGAAATGTCCGACCAAGAGTCTCCGGAAGAAGTAAATCAAGTGCCTCGCAACACCGGTGAGACACCAAACACTGATGAAGCCTCTTTGAACAAATCTACTCCTTTCTCTACCCCAAGAAGTACTCCCACGGGGATCACATCTCCGGAGTTCTCCCTTTTCCAAACTCCAACCCCTTCTCGTTCAGGGGTTGCATCTCCTCAACTCGGCCTTATGCGTACACCTGAACGCATAGACTTGACACCCGAGGGAGTTGCCAAGAATTTCTTACAATTGAGATCTCTTCTCAACCAACATGTGAACAAAGAAAGAGAGAAGGGGGTGAGGATCTATCACACCCTCAAATTCCACGTGCAGGGTTTTATCGCGAGGCGCGTGGCACACCAGGATCCAAGTCAACGGTCACAATAAACGACAACTAAATGTGAAAGATACGTAGACCATTCATTAAGTTTTCAAAATATAACCAATGTCAGCGGAAGCATAAAACATCTTTACAACTCAACATGTAAATATTATAAGTTTGACATCGTTTGAAACCATGCAAATGAATCCTAGACGTCGTGCGACACCGTGCACCTATAAACAGCTGCTACCTTAGTGACCTGAGAAAACATGCTAAAAACGTCAGCATAAAATGCCGGTGAGTTCACAGGTTTTAAGTAAAACGTTTCCAAAAGTTTTGAATGTTCCATCACGTTACTACTAAGTTATGAGGACGCTAGCTAGGCGTATGAACCCGCTAATACGATACCATGTATGTACCACCCGTATGAACTGACCGAACTGCCAACACATGGCTAACTGAACTACCGCACCACGGCGAACTGAACGGCCGAACTACGGCCAACCGAACTACCGATCCACGGCTAAGTGAACTGCCGAACCTCGACTAATTGAACTGGGTTTACACATATCGTACAACAAACACAAGGTAACACTAGTATAACATGATCTATACGATTACGAGTACGTAGCATGTTCCTCCCCTGAAAACGTAAACACTGAAAGAGGGGCCATGAAACTCACCTTAGATTGCGTCTTCGAAAACCGAATACCCAACATGAATTGATAATCCCAACTACTGATGACCTATCACAAAGTTTACATGAGTGGTGTGACTAATAACCCGTAGGTTAACTAGTCCCCGATTGTCCAAGCCATAACCGTGTACGTTTGAAAACATGTTTGATCGTTAATCTGACCACACAAGACAAGACCCGACATCCCATTGGTGACCCGAAATCCCACGTGTTAGCCAAAAACAGGAAATCAAGTAATCATATGCAACTATGCACTTAACACGCTTAATAGTTCACCAAGTCTAGCATACAGCTCATATATTGCATATAAGAGTCCGAACACATGTTATTAGGTTTCTAAGCATGCCACAAGGTTCTAAATATGTTCCTAGGTGTCAAACCATGTTTCGGGGTCTTAAAATACAATTACAGCAGCAAAACACACGATTAGGCATCAAAACACGCGATTAGGAATCAAACAGGCAATTAGGAAATCAAACAGGCAATTAGGATTTCTACTCGCCCCCGATATAGGCGAGTAGGGTCCTATTCGCCCCTAATAACAGGCGAGTAGGAATCCTACTCGCCTCCTGCAGTCCATGAACTACTTCTCACGCATTCGACCTCCAAATCAGATCCGAAACATGTAAAAACACCCAACATCAATCCAAAATCATCAAACAACATATTCTAAATGAAAACCCCCTAATTTATCATCAGTCTATCACCCTAATTGTAAGCATTTCCCAAAATGGAATAATATTATGAAAACATCACACAAAGCATGCATAACTTACCCTAAATGGCAAATATCCGAATTTCATCACATAACAACATTTCAAATTATCATCCTACTGTTACTACATCATTCTAGTAAAAACCCTAACATCATACAACCATCAAATCATCCCATAACATCGTAAATCCTCCTAAATCACTCAAATGGGTCAAAACGCATATTATCATCAAAACACATCAAACAACCTTTAAACTCCTAGATAATCATCCCCACAACTTATCTATATCAGTAAAACATCAAACACATAAGAATCCCCATGTTTTAATCATAAAAATCCGTTCTTTGCATGTTACTTCACATATAACTCATATAAGGGATTAGACTTGTTTTTAAATTGTTTTTCAAAGGTTTTCGAAGACACAAACTTCACAAAACCAGGTCTGGACCTTCAGCGATCAAAATAACAACATGATATAAGTTTAGGATGGATAACACACATCGGATTTTGCTAAAGAGGATGTGTAAAGCTTGGAAATGGTAGGTTTTTGGGCAAACACGAGTTCTAGTGGTTGAGTATGGTATGAGATAGGTTTGGGGCGAGTGAAGGTTTCACAAATGATGTTTTTCAAGTCAATGATGGTATTTGTAGGCATTCTTTATATTAATGATTAACTTAAATATCATGTTTATCGTAGGGAATTATTGACCAAAGTTAAATTAAAATTTTCAACCAGTTACTAATTTATTGCCAATTGAATGATTGATTTGGTTAGCATTTATTAACAATTGAATGAAGGTCAATTTAAATGAATACATTCATCTCCTCAAATTACCATTTAGCACAATTATTGGTTGATTGATTTTGTTAGCATTTATTGATTTTCTTGTAATTTTTGTAATAATAATATAACATATTTTTTTTAATTTAAAAATACAGAGAAAAAAATATGAAACCTACCATTGTTAATATATATATATATATATATATATATATATATATATTGGGAAACACTTTTTATTAATAAATATATGTAAATATTATACATCTTCTTACAATTATAGGGATAATTTTAATACTATTCTTTTAACTGATGATGGACAAAGAAACACTAATATAAAATGATAGGCTTGGTAATAATAATAAGTTTTGCATAACACATATGGTTCGAATCGAATATCGAAAAACAATTAATTTGTTTTGG
This sequence comes from Ambrosia x helenae, assembly GCA_030844895.1. NCBI lineage: Eukaryota > Viridiplantae > Streptophyta > Magnoliopsida > Asterales > Asteraceae > Ambrosia > Ambrosia x helenae. The sequence goes on along the minus strand of JAUTDX010000184.1, from coordinate 60,664 downwards.
AATTACTTAATCTCGAAGAATATTGTTCAAAATATTGAATTCCATCCTAAATTTGTGAATTTTCATTTCAAGATATTTAAATGAATATATTAATATTATTATTAATTTGAATATCGTATATATTTTTGGATGTATATATTTTTGGAAACTGTTAATCAAACTTAAATTATATTAATTATTAACTTAAATATCGTGTTTATCGTAGTAAATTGTTTATCAAAATTAAAATAAAAGGTTCAATCAGTTACTAATTTATTGACAATTGAATGATTGATTTTGTTAGCATTTATTGAAAATTGAATGACGGTTAATGTGAATGAATACATTAATCTCTTCAAATAAGTTCAATCAATTACTATTTATTGTAAATTTAAAAAGGAAAGCATTTTAATGTCAATAACCATATTTTCATAAAATTATTAATAAATAACATTAAAACTCATACAATCTCACTACCACTTATTAATTGCAAAATCAGAATTTAAAATTCAAATTAATGACATTTGTTAGTGTAACCTTAGAAACAAACATCCTGTGCTGGTTTGAACACCATTTGAAGACACAATATTCACCAATGGAAATATCTTCTGATTGAAGCAAATCAGGCCATCCGACCACAATAAACCTTCACAAAATAATTATGTATATGATAAATTAGAATGTTTAACTAATTATAAAATAAGAATATTGTAAACTATCAATTGTATACATTAAACAAAAACAAAAATCAAACAATGAAATCGAATATGATGAACGTACCAAAAAGATCAATCCATGTTATTCAAGTTTAAACCTTTTTTTTTGTTTATTAAACCACAGATTGTTAATCAAAAGAATAGTAAAACATTATGAAAAGATCTGGATATGATTATTGACAAAATTTTGATTAACAATAAAAATCAAGTAAAACATAATAATATGAATCAACTTTATAACAGTAGGATCGATCATTACCTTGATAAAATTGTATGATTATATACCATGGAAGATTTTGAATCGGTTTTGTACAAACAAAATGATACCTTATTATTTATCTTGGCTCAAAAACATAATATTATGAAAAGATCATGATATTGACAAACAAAAATTTGATTAACAATAAAAATCAAGTAAAACATAATGATATGAATCAACGTTGTAACAGTAGGATCGAACATTACCTTCATTTTACTGGCAAACTACAATATTTATGAAGACTTTTAATGTTATTTATTGATATTAATAATAATTTTTAAATTTTATTGGTTTTTATTGCAATTAATAAGTTTTATTGAGATTATAGCATTTTTAATGTTATTTATTAAAAGTTTTAATGTTACTTATTAACAATAATAAGAATTTTTAAATTCTGATTGGACTTTATTGGCAAAGATGAATAATTATTACGAAAAATATAATGTATTACTATTAATAAATTATGTCTTTATTATTGTTAAATAGATTTAAATTACGTCTTTATTACTATTAATAAAATAAATTAATCATTCAATTGTATATTACTAAAATAAATTTTGTCACTAATTAATTGTTTGCTAAAATATAGACTATATTCAAAATAATATTCAATCATATTAATAAATTAGTAAATAATTTAAATTGTTAACTTAACTTTTGTTATCCATTTATTACTATTAATACGATATTTAATATAATTATTAACATAAAGAATAAACGTAACATCAATATAAAAAAAATTCTCATTTGTCATGAAATCCTCGATCATTATTCATTAATAACAATCAAATTATTTCGAAAATTAAAAAAAAAACTCAATTAATGATAACAGAATGAATCATGCAATAATTTTTGGTAAATAAAATGTATTTAATAAATATAATTTAAATCTATTATTCTTTTAATAATAATTATAATTTAAATCTATTTAACAGTTTCCTATATTTATTTAAATCTATTTAACAGTTTATAATTTAAATATATTCTGAAGGCAACAATGTACATTTATTTTCCTACATTTTTATTATTCTTTTAATAATAAATATAATTTAAATTTATTTAATAGTTTCCTAAAATATATAATGTATTCAAAATAATTTTCAATACTATTACTAATACTACGACCTTCATTTTAATATTGTTAACTGAATCTGAGTAAAAACTTGTTACGTTTTCGTTAATTTGATGGAGGTCAATTCTTTGAATTTATGTCTTTGAGTTTGATTGCGCTAATTTTAAGCTTTGTTGACCAATTCACGTCAATACCAATCCTTCTATTTTTATAATTCAAATATATAAATAAATATTCCTACTCGATCAGAATTGTTCGAGACATAGTATTCCGATTTTGCTTAATTGTTCGAGACACAACAATACTATATAAACCTTAACAAATAATAAAATCATTTAATCGTCATACCAATTTTAACAACGAAATTAAATGATAATATAAATTTTCAAAATGTTACTTTCTGTTAAAGAATTATATTACTTCAATCACAACTAATAATGATTACGAAATATGTCAATAATAATTTATAGATAATTGGTAAGGCAATTTGAAACGCGGATGTTTTTAATGTTATTGATTTCAATGATTGATTATGATGTTGATTTAATTTATTAAGATTTTTAATCTTATTATTGATATTACTAATATTACGAATTTCGGTTTAATATTGTTGACCTACTTTCATTTTTATTTTATGACTTTCCTTTAATCAATTGTCATGAAACGATAATCATCATCATGATTTCAATATGTGTGCTAATTTTAAGTGTGCTGATTTTAAGATGTCAATAATAATTTGTAGATAATTGGTAAGGCAATTTGAAACGCGGATGTTTTTAATGTAATTGATTTGAATGATTGATTATGATTTTGATGTTATTTATTAAGATTTTTAATCTTATTTATTGATATTACTAATATTACGAATTTAGTTTTAATATTGTTGACCGACTTTCATTTTGATATTACGACTTTCCTTTAATCAATTGTCCTGAAACGATAATCATCATCATGATTTCAATAAGTGTGCTAATTTTAAGATGTCAATAATAAATTGTAGATAATGGGTAACACAATTTGAGAGGCGGATGATTTTAATGTCATTGATTTGAATGATTGATTATGATTTTGATGTTATTTATTAAGATTTTTAATCTTATTTATTGATATTACTAATATTACGAATTTAGTTTTAATATTGTTGACCGACTTTCATTTTGATATTACGACTTTCCTTTAATCAATTGTTATGAAACGATAATCATCATCATGATTTCAATAAGTGTGCTAATTTTAAGCGTTGTTGACCAAAAACGATAGTTACGACCAATCTATTTAATTGACACATTCCAATGATGTTCGTCATTGTCACACCCTCAAATTCCACGTGCAGGGTTTTACGGCGAGGCGCGTGACACACCAGGATCCAAGTCAACGGTCACAATAAACGACAACTAAATGTAAAAGATACGTAGACTATTCATTAAGTTTTCAAAATATAACCAACGTCAGCGGAATCATAAAACATCTTTACAACCCAACATGTAAATATTATAAGTTTGACAACGTTTGAAACCATGCAAATGAATCCTAGATGCCGTGCGACACCGTGCGCCTATCAACAGCTGCTACCTTAGCGACCTGAGAAAACATGCTAAAAACGTCAACATAAAATGCTGGTGAGTTCACAGGTTTTAAGTAAAACGTTTTCCAAAAGTTTTGAATGATCCATCATGTTACTACTATGCTATAAGGACGCTAGCTAGGTGTATGAACCCGCTAATACGATACCATGTATGTAACACCCGTATGCCTGACCGAACTGCCAACACGCGGCTAACTGAACTACCGATTCACGGCGAACTGAACTGTCGATTCACGGCTAACTGAACTGCCGATCCACGACTAACTGAACTGGGCTTACACATATCGTATAGCAAATACAAGGTAACACTAGTATAACATGATCTATATGATTACAAGTACGTAGCATGTTCCTTCCCCGAAAACGTAAACACTGAAAGAGGGGCCGTGAAACTCACCTTAGATTGCGTCTTCTAAAATTGAATACCCAATGTGAATTGATAGTCCCAACTACGGATGACCTATCACAAAGTTTACATAAGTGGCGTGACTAATAACCCATAGGTTAACTTGTCCCCGAGTGTCCAGACCATAACCGTGTACGTTTGAAAACATGTTTGAACATTAATCTGACCACACAAGGCAAGACCCGAAATACCATTGGTGACCCAACGTCCCACGTATTAGCCAAAGACAAGAAATCAAGAGATCATATGCAACTATGCACTTAACACGCACAATAGTTCACCAAGTCTAGCATACAGCTCACATATTGCATATACGAGTCCGAACTCATGTTATCAGGTTTCTAAGCATGCCACAGGGTTCTAAATATGTTCCTAGGTGTCAAACCATGTTTCGAGATCTTAAAATACACTTACAGCAGCAAAACACACGATTAGGCATCAAAACACACGACTAAGAATCAAACAGGCAATTAGGATATCAAACAGGTAATTAGGATTTCTACTCGCCCCTAATACAGGCGAGTAGAGTCCTACTCACCCCTTATAACAGGTGAGTAGCTTTCTACTCGCCCCTGGACAGGCGAGTAGGAATCGTACTTGCCTCTTGCAGTCCAGGAGTTACTTTTCGCGCGTTCGACCCTCCAAATCAGATCCAAAACATGTAAAAACACCCAACATCAATCCAAAATCATCAAACAACATATTCTAAATGAAAAACCCCCCAATTTATCATTAGTTTATCACCCTAATTACAGGCATTTCCCAAAATGGAATAATATTATGAAAACATCATATCAAGCATGCACAACTTACCCTAAATGGCAAATATCTGGATTTCATCACATAACAACGTTGCAAATCATCATGCTACTGTTACTACATCAATTTAGTACAAACCCTAACATCATACAATTAACAAATCATATCATAACATCCTAAATCCTCCTAAATCACTCAAACGGGTCAAAACGCATATTATCATCAAAACACATCAAACAACCTTCAAACTCCTAGATAAACATCCTAACAAATTATCCATATCAGTAGAACATCAAACACATAAGAATCCCCATGTTTTAAATCATAAAATCCGTTCCTTGCATGTATACTTCACATATAACTCCTATAAGGGATTAGACTTGTTTTAAAATTGTTTTTCAAAGGTTTTCAAAGACACAAACTTTACAAAACCAGGTCTGGACCTTTAGGGATCAAAATAACAACATGATATAAGTGTAGGATGGATAACACACCTTGGATTTTGCTAAAGAGGATCTGTAAAGCTTGGAAATGGTAGGTTTTTTTAGGCAAAAACGAGTTTCAGAGGTTGAGTATGGTGTGAGAGAGGTTTAGGGCAAGTTAGGGTCTCACAAATGATGTTTTACAAGTCAAGGGTGGTATTTATAGACGTTCCTAGTCATCCCTCATGTTTCAGGCGAGTAGGGCCTGCAACAGGCGACTAGGATTCCTAATCACCCCTGTTGCAGGTGAGTAGTTTGCTACTCACCCCTGTAGATGGTGATTAGGATTCCTAATCGCCCCCTGCAGGTGTTTATGGGTTTTCGGCTCGTTAAACACTATTTTAACATATATGAGCACGTATTCACATACTGACAAGTCATATAATGTTTATAAACATATAATGCATGATAACTAACACGTTCACATTCGTTCACCAATTCCCGGGACTCGAGACTTGCGTGTGTGCATTAAATTCGGTGATTCTACAATTCACCTACCTTTGTACACATGGTTACGGACCGACCTCCGATGATCCCTTGGACCATCGTAACGACTCCCGATGATTCCCCGAATCATCATAGCGACTCAACTGACCCAGTTAAGTATAATGTATGCATGACTCGCTAAGGTAGACTTACTAGTTTGACAAAAGTTACTATCCTGAGTTTGCCGGGTGTCACATCATCCCCCTGTTGAAAGAATTTTCGTCCCAAAAATTACTTAAAGCCGAAAAGGAAGAGACGAAAAAAAAAGAAAATTTTTCCGGTTGTCACATCATCCCCTTGTTGAAAGGAATCTCGCCCCGAGATTCACTCAGCTTCAACAGTAACAAGTATTGACCTAAGTACACGCTTAGGTAACGAATGAGGTTACTTAGATCCCATCTAGTCCCCTCGTCCCCACAAGAACTCCGGTCCACAACATGAACCACAATGAACTCCAACAATATGAAAGACGATCCGTACACAATCCAACCGAACACCCAATGTTCAAAGCAGCGTTTCCCAAGGACACGGAACGAAATGGAAATCACAACCAGAGGTGATAGAAAAAGTACCCCTAGCCGAGGAACCACTTCCTCAAGATGAATACAAGGTAACCGCTACAGACTGCCACACGATCAACCCATCCTGGTCAAAGATACACTGGAGACTCTTGTGATCGGTATAAATGATGCACAAGGTACCATACAAGCAATGTCTTCAGATCTTCAGAACAACCCGAACCACACCTAGTTCCACAATATAAGCGATGTAGTCCTCCTCACGAACCCTAGGTTGACGAAAAACATAAACGATAACCACCTCACGTTGTATCAACACACAACCGAGACCCAGGATAGAAGCACCACAATAAATGACGAAATCGCTTGTACCCACAAGCAAGAACAGGATAAGGCTCGCAAGATGCGGTTCATCGAACACATGAATCCCCATAGGCACACTGGTGAGATAAAAGGCGTGACCAAGAATTCAAAATGGTCATAACGAGTTTGAAAAGAAGACCGCCACAACATGACACACGGTAACCAAGTATTTTAACCCCTCAAGGTGTAGGTATCATGTCTAGTCCACAGAAAAAATGCAACAAACATGCAACCCCAACCGTACAAGAATCAGAACAAAACCAAAGCATAACGGTCAATAAGAGAAAACGTGCTGATATCAGCATCAGGATCCTGTCGGGCCTCTCCCGGACCAATCATGAAGACACGTGCGTTCCGGTCGCCACCTCCGTTGCCTCCACCGCCTCCATTCGTCCCAGCCTCTCCTTGATTCAAATGTGGGCAATCCCGCCTAAAGTGTCCTGCTTCACTACAATTATAACACCCTTGGTTTCCCCGAGGAGTAGGAGTGGGGACAACCGCTTGGACCTTCCTCGGCTGAAGGTTGGCCCTACAATCTTTAGCCAGGTGACAGGTCCGATGACAACGATTACAGCGAAACGTATCACAACTCCCAACATGATGATACCCACACATATTACACTTCGGATTCTTCCCAGCATAACCCCCTTTCTTTTGACCAAGCGATGAACCTGAAACCTCAAACCTCCTTGCTTGCGGCCGCGGCCGAGCTGAAACTGAAATTTCCTCCCCACCTTCCCATTTCCTTTTGTTGCCCTCAGTCCCACTAATGATGTGGGCATTAACCTTTGAGGGTCCGGCATTTCAATAAATAGTACTATGGTATATACCCTTTGTGACTCTGTTGAGTGCCCTTGGTCATTGTCTTGTGATTCATTATACTCAAAAATGGTTTTCGAAGTGGTTGTCTTATTCTTGATTCGTGATAATTGATTCTTAGGGTTGATTTTGACTGATATTGCTTAAATACCTAATTGCAAACAGTATACAACACATGAATTGCGAAACATTTTTATACTATATGTATTCAAAACATGGTATGCTCACCATTACATTTTTGTATTGACCTATACTATTTTCGTACATGTTTCAGGTTATTTTTTAGACGCCTTTTAAGCCTTTGGAATTTATATTTATATTTTTTTAGACGCCTTTTAAGCCTTTGGAATTTATATTTATATTTTGGATTCATTGTATTTCAGTTTAGATTGTTAGTTTGAATCAAACCGTCACGGAGAAATTTTTTATGGTTTGCATGGATCGAACATGTGACCTATCATCAGGATGTGAACCCATAAGAAAAAACTCACCTTATCTCAAACTAGCTGGGCTGGAGATCATTGCCAACAGTAGTTTTATATATCTAGACAAAAATATAGATTTCTGATAATCATGACCTTAAGATACACTTAGATTTATCTACGTGGCCAGTTAACAATCATAAAATATTTTTTTGTCACTACTATTTTTTTTTTTTTTGAATGGCTAATGAATCAATTTCCAAGCACTTTCGGGCACTTTTTGGCGAATCAGGTACTCGAGAGTACCCGGGCCATCAATTGTCACCAATTCCCGGGAAAACCCGACCACTCACCCGCCCAAAAGCACGACAGTTAAATAATCGATAAAGCCGGTCGAGATCAGGACTCGAACCCAAGCCAATAGCTTTTTGTCACTACTATTAATTAGTACTCTGATTGAACCAAATAAATTTATTAAATACATTTGTCTATAGAAATACAAATGGTTAAAGATTTGAATATATAATCTCGAGCACCAAGCTATAGAGCCGGTCCTGAGTATTTAAGTGCCTCGACCGAGCCAAAAAAGAGGCCCTTGAGCGTTAACGTGTTACATAAAAGAAATATTTTTTTAAATGAAATTAAGTGTTATAGCAATAAACAAAGAAAAATATGGTATAGAATGACATATCATAATTACTAAATGATGGTTCATGAAGCTCTCCTGGCATTTTTAAACAATAATTAACACTATATAATTAACACTATAGCAAGAGTTTTTATCGTCATATTATTATTATTTAAATTACATTAGATTATTAGATTTTTTTTGATCGACGAACAATTGTGTGGCAACCACCCTTGCGGGGCGCCGTGCCCAAGAATCGACTACTCGACCTTCAGCAGCCCCCGCCTTCTCCCGATGCGCGGAAACTCGAGCCCCACCCGCCCGAAGGCACGACAGTGTTATAGAACTCGGTAAAACATCGCCGCCCGTTAGATTCGAACCGGCGCCACCCGTATTCGATCTTCACCCGGATACCAAACCATAAATAATGGAAGTGGGGATTGAACCTTTGATCACATAGGTGAAACAAAAGCCACTCCACTTAGATGAATTTATTAGATTATTAAATGGTTGGATATTTGGATTGTCAACATCAACCATGAATCAAGTTGGGCCCAATGTAAGTTATAAATTTTAGATAAATTATAAATGACCCAATACACATTAAGTAGGCTTGTAAACAAATTGAACAAATACGAACGAATACATGTTCGTGTTTGTTCATTTAACTTTAATGTTTATTTATTGTTTAAAAGATTTACATGTAATATTTAGTTTTTAATTAATTCTTTTTAATAAAAAAGAACAAATAGTCAATAAAGTATATATCTAAAATCTAATCTAAAACTTAACTGCAAAGGAGTAACTAATGAAGTATAAACATAAATATTAAATAAATACAACAATCGGCAATGTGTTTATAATAAATTAAATAAATTAATTTTTAAAATATTAATTGGAATTTGACTATTTTATTGTTGTAAAAAAGTGGAGTTTTTTCCTATACTAGTGTTGGTGGAAAAAATATTTACCATACTAGTGGTAATGCCCGCGCGTTGCAGCGGGTTCCTTACGCGAGGAAAATATAGTCAGTATCTTTTTTCGGTACCAGAAATTTCTATGAAGTGGCATCTAAAATTCCCGATATTCAAACGTGTTAACGTGTTTTCAAAGATTAAAAGACCGAAAAGATTGATCTAATGTTTTGTTGTTTACCTCTATGTGTGAAATATCTTTCAATGGCCTATCAGCAAAATAGGCATATAAAGCTCTTAGAACAGTCTGCAATGCACAAATCCATTAAACCCATGTTTGCATTGCACAAATCTTTCAATGGATGAGTTGGATAACAGGTAATTTACATACGGTTTGGGTCACGCCCACCAAAAATAATGTTCATTTGTTTTAAAAATGTTAATAAAAAACTAATGCCCTAAATATTATTCAAAAGCTATATTGATACATAAACGTATTAAAATACACTTTACAAACACGTTTAACCCGTTTTATTTTTAGTTTTTTTACCCATTTGTAGAGGTAAAATTTTGTGGTTGCTTTGTCTTACCTGGTGAGATACGACTACAACAGGCGCACGTTGTCGTTCTAACTCAATAATAACCTGCTCCAACCTATTATATACACAACTGCAAACTTTTGACGTTGCTTAAAATACCAAAACTTTAATTATTTACTTTCTATATTTTCAACAGAGATTTTTCCTTGTATTTGAATTCAGTACCTTTGTATCACATCGAGATACGACTCTCCACGAGTATATCGATACCTGAGTTTGTCTTTCTTCCTTGACCTTTAAAAAAAGACCATTGAATGGAAAGGTATAAAATTACAAAAAAAAAAAAAAAATAATCGAATATTTCATATTTAACATACTCGTATTCTTCAGGCATGTTCTTCTTTATTTCTTCATACGTCATACCGTCTTATACACCAGCATTTATCTCATCAAGTGCACGCCATTGTATCTATAACGTAAAGAAAGTACACAAATTTTACAAATGATAAGTGATCAAAGAAGCAATTTATGTGACATGTAAAACTAACCTTGGGGAATCCATCAATTTGATTTGCAGTCCAAATTGTTCGTTGCAATGTGCTTGTCCAAATCTAGGTGCATAAATAAAAAAACAATATAAAACATTGCAAACTTTGTGCAACAAACAAAGAAAATGCAAATAGTAAAATAAGTAATAGTTCTACACAAGCAATTTTTTGAAGGCAAGATAGTTCATGTAGGCCTTGAATTGAATGTTATAAGAAGAAGACTTGAATTTCACAATCAATCTCATTCAATTTGATCCTTAGGGTTACGGAACTTGAAAGGATAAGAGGTTAATGATCTATATTGATGAAGGAAGAAGGCAAACAATTGAAGGGCATAGATGGAAGAAGGAGGGTAGTATTGTAAAAGTCTTTTGATATTGTAAAGGAGGAGGTGGATGAAATGCCTATATTACCCTCTTAAGTGTCTTAATTGTCCCAATTATGCCCATAATACCCTTAAATTTTTTGCTTAAATATGTTGTACATGTTGCTTGTTAAGTTGTACGAAAATGCAAATTACCTTGTTGTACATCACTCCTCCTTTATAATGTATTATAGATTAGTGTTGATAGAAAATTATTTACCGAAATAGTGTTTTTAAAGGTTTATTTAATTCCAACCCTTATTTTCATTGGATAACTTCAAATCATTAATTACTGTGAATTTAATCTTGGTATGGGAATGAAATCTGTAACCTATATATATCTTTTTTAGTTTTAAAAACATGAGTGCACAAGAAAAAAACTGGTCATTCTAAAAGATTTGTATCGTTCTATTTTTTTTTTTTTTTCAAATAACATGTGATTATAAAGTATTGTTACTTTATTTGTTTTATTAAGCAACTAGTTTTTATCCCGGGAGCGTCCCGGATTGAAATATCTAATATTACATAATAAAATATCTAATATGAGAACATAATTAATGATTTACCAATATATGATTAATGAATATTATTATTATTATTATTTATTTTAAACAAATCTCTGCCATAAGTTATCATATTCAAATATAAAAAAACGAATCTCTGCGCCGTGGTATAAATCTAGTGCCATTACAAAATATTATATAATGTCAAATGAATTCGAAACTTTGTAATCGATCATTCTAAAAAGAATGTTAAATAAGGAAAAAAAAGTTATTTATTGAAATATCGAACGCATTAGTCTAAGGGTTATGTGATGCGTTAAAAAAATCATGGGTATATGATTGGGTATATAGTTCGGGTATTTGGGTATGTGGTTTCGGGTAATTGGGTCGGGTATCACCTAATCCCAGGCCCGACCCAAACCCACAATTTTTTTTAAACTAATCCCAAACCTGACACAATACCTGTCGGGTTACAAAAAATAGTCGTTTTTTTTTCTCCGTTTTTTATATAGCACTATGGTACTCGTTGGAAAGATAATAAAACGCTCGTTAATTTGGTGTAATTTTTTTCTTTAAAAAATCTCGTATATAAAAGATATTAACGTTTAAAAGTTATGGGAGGAAACATGAGATAGAAAATAATAAATGTTTAATATTTACATTTAGTAGATGAGTTATTTAATAGATTAGGTTAAACCATATTTATTTCTTTTTTTTAATTGGTCTAGAATTGCCACATCACATCCTATGTGGCATCTCTCAAATGAGAGATTGCATAATTTTATGACATGTAGGATTATTAGCTTTGCAATATATATATATATATATATATATATATATATATATATATATATAGATATAGATGAGGTAAGGATTAAATTGGAACCACCAACTCTTTCATGTAGGGATGGCAATCAAATCTGAACTCGATGGGTAAACCCGAAACCCGACATATTTGGGGTCGGGTAATCGGGTATGGGTCCGGGTATGAGATTAGTTTTTTTTTTTCCGCGGGTTTGGGATTTGATGACATACCCATTTAACCGACCCGATTACCCGATAAAGTATACCCGTTTACCCGATTAGATACCCGTTGTAATTTCCTATATTTCTTTTAAAATATGTATTCATAATATATCTAATTGTCCATCTAGATTATCATCTTCTTAAAAAAACACAAATTATTTGTGTATAATATATGTTATCTATTTCTTTTAGTATTTTTCTATGATTTAACTACTTTATATTTATACATACATTGTAATCAATTACATACATATTTGATAATGCTAAATGTATTGGTTAGTAGTCACGCAATAGATACCCGGCAGGTTTTTAGTCAGGTATGCCCAATGGATAAATTTTTAAAATTAACGGGTTTACCCGAAACCCGCGGGTATATTCGATACCCGACGGGTAATTACCCGATACAAACCCGACGGGTTTTGGGACGGGTTTGGGACAAGCATACCTAATCGGGTATTGGGTTGGGATTACCTAAACCCGTCCATAACCCGACCCATTGTCATCCCTATTTTCATGGTAGTTAAATCAACATATTTTCTTTTTATTAAAAACTAGCTGATTACCCCGATAGGGTCCCGGGGTTGAAAAATCTAATTTTACGTGATAACCTATTGCAAATGGCTCAAGCTAACTAACCACAAAATCTCTCAATCATTGCATGTTCATAGTATTCTAATCAATAATAACTCATATTCCCTAATCTAAAACCTAATCAGTAATCATCTAAAGAATCACTTATGTAAGCTGCAACTATTAAAAAACTCATCACATCTCTCTAATTTCTCACATTCTAATGGCTCTTATAATTCCTAACCTAATCAACTAAACAAAAACTTAAGTTGGAAGTTGTAATCATTGCATCTCATTATGCCACGTGGCATAATCAAGAGATGGTTGAGGCCACCATTAAACGCCACGTATATAAAAGATATAAACGTTTAAAAATTATGGGAGGAAACATGAGAGAGAAAATTTTAAATTTATTTTTAAATTCTTTTTTTCCTAAAATAACTCAATTTAATTTAGGGTTTTATGTTTATCTTTTTTTTTTAATTAAAAAAAAAGAAATAGTTCAAAAACACTAAAATCTTTCAATTATGATGTCACGTGGCACTTTCAAGGGGGGTTGAGGTCTCCATTGCACGCGCACGTCAGCATATACGTTTTCTTTTATATATATAGATATTTGGTGTAATTTTTTTGTTTAAAAAATCTCGTATATAAAAGATATAAACGTTTAAAAAGAGTAAACTGCCATTTTCGTCCCTGAGGTTTAGCCTTTTTTGCTAGTTTCGTCCAAAAGTTTATTTTTTCTCATCTGAATCCACAAGTTTTCAAACTCTTGCTGGTTTCGTCCAACTCGTTAACTCTATCCATTTTTCTGTTAACTTCTTGTAAAAAGACTAAAATACCCTTATATTTTATATTATTTAATAAATAAAATCTTTAAAGTCTCTCTCTCTCCTAAATCATGTCCCTTTCTCTGCTCTCTCTCTCTCTCTCTCTATCTATCTTTACTCTTTCTCTCTCTCTCTTCTTCAACCCACCACCATCATCATACCACCATTACCTTCATCATCTTCTTCAACCCACCATCACCACCATTAGCTTCATCAACAAACACGACTCGTACTATCTAAGAGAACACAACACGGTGTTCTGACTTCCCTATGTCGATTTGATTTAGGCTTTTATGTTTATCTTTTTTAATTTTTTTTTTCCTAAAATAACTCAATTTAATTTAGGCTTTTATGTTTATCTTTTTTTTTAATTAAAAAGGAAATAATTCAAAAAGACTAAAATCTTTCAATTATGATGTCACGTGGCACTCTCAATGGGGGGTTGAGGCCTCCATTGCACGCCACGTCAGCATATACGTTTTCTTTTATATATATAGATAGATAAAGAATAGCCTTTGCTAGGAAAGCTTTTATTTTTATTTACCAGTTAAATCATAATCTTTATTTGTTTTATTTTATTGTTTTAGTAACCGTGGTTCAAACCGACTATAACTCAAAGTAAAGAACTTGAATAACTAACAATGGAATGGGTGATAAAAAATTTGATTGCGAAATATTTTTACATGTTATATTTATATATTGTGTTTTAAACCAATGTGATAAGATCTCAAATAATGAGTTTTTTCTCATGTCTTAAAGGATATATTTTTTTTCTAATCCGGTTGGTACTATAAAATTATATTATGTTTTTGTTATTTATATACAAAAAGCGACCCAAAGGAAATATACAAAGGCCTGACCGATTGTGAGTATGAGTGATTCACTACAAGAAATTTAACCTTTAGCGGCGACGCCTTTAGCGGCTACGGCCAGGCGGGTTGCCGCTAAAGGTCTAAAACAATCCTGGCCCTTGATAATCTGATCCAACGGTGAACCTCCTTAACCATTAGCGGCGACGGCGTTGCCGCTAAAGGTCTAAAAAAAAAACCCTATATACCGCCAAACATTTTGGCTTCCCTCTCATATTTCTCACTCTCATTCACCTTTCCCTCTCATATCTCCCTCTCTGCAACCTACCGCCGCCGCCGCCCCACCACCTCCCTCCGGCCACCCTTCTCGCAACCACCAAGCTCCTCCGGCCACCCTCTCGCAACCTCCTCCCCTCGATCTCGCAACCCTCCCCTCTCGCAACCTCCAACCACCGAACCCTGCAGCCCCACTCCGGCCACCCTGCAGCCCCACTCCGGCCCCTCTCGCAACCTCCAACCACCGAACCCCACTCCCCTCTCGCAACCACCGAGCCACACCACCCCTCTCGCAACCCTCTGTAAGGTTTAATTTTTTGTTTTTCACTTTTTTTTCTGTTTATTTCTTTTATTTTCTGTTTTCTATTTTTTATTTTTTATTTTTTAGTTTTTTTTTTCTTTTTTTCTGTTTTTAGGGTTTTTTTTTATTTTTTGTTTTTCACTTTTTTTTTCTGTTTATTTCTTGATTTGGTTGTTTTGTTGATTATGTAGGAAGTCTCATGCACCACTAATTGCTTGGCTCCTTTGGCCAAGGTACATTTTGTAAAGTTTTCTGCAATTGGTGGGCCTCATTTTTTTTATCTATGAATACTACAAATAGAAAAAAAGGACCCAATAAAATAGCATTTCCTTTCCTATCCCTTCTGAAATATTGCTCTTGGACAGGTGGTTCATGAGGAGTTCGGTATTGTTGAAGGTTTGATGACAACTGTGCATGCAACAACAGGTCTGTCTGCACCTGTATGTTTGTGCATATAAATATGTATAAACACATGTTTTCGTTCGTTTAGGAAGTGTTAAGATTATATTGTTTTGTATTCAGCTACACAAAAAACTTTTGATGGACCTTCAATGAAGGATTGGCGTGGAGGTCGTGGTGCTTCACAAAACATCATCCCTAGTTCGACTGGCGCTGCCAAGGTATGGGTACATTTGACATGCAATCGTTTTTTATATGTTTGGTGAAAACGTTGAACTAAGTTCTGGAAGGTGCTTCATTTTTGGAATTTTGCATTCATTTTGGTGCTGGCTGTAAATAAAGGAAACTTTCACATGAAAATTACATATACATTAAAAGTAACCCACAATACCAATACCCCTTTTGTGTAGTTACTTGTGTCAGCTTAGGCCATAAGAAAATGGTTTAAAGAATTAATGGTTGATGTTTCATTCATTTATCGGTTTTTACAAGTAACATATTATGTGTATGGTGAACTTTTTGAATTTTGTTAGTGAGCAGTTATTGACTGTTCAAGTAACATATTATGTTTTGTAGGAGCACATTAATGATATAATAGCGACTCCTCAATTCCAAGCGCAATTGCTCCAAATGGCTAATCAATTGGTCCAACAAAGGCTTGGAAATCTAGGCGGAAGTGGTAATAGTGGTGATCACGATCACGACGATGAAGCCGAAGACGAAGAGCAAGACGAAGACTTTTAGGCAGCTTTGGTATGTTTGTTTAGTTTTGATGGTGTATACTTGATTCAAATATTAGGTTGGTATGTTAGTTTATTTTGTTTGATATGTTTTGACGAATGTTCGTTTAACTTTGTTACGTTTATTTTATATATATGTAGATGTTGGTTTATTATTTTTGTTATTATTTAGTTTGGTTATGCGTGTGCGGAGTAAACGAATAGCAAAAAAAAAAAAAAAAAAAGACCTTTAGCGGCGACGCGTCGCCGCTAAAAGTCTTACCCAGGATGCACAGAAATCTGCCACGTGGCATGCCACGTGGAAAAAAAAAAGGTTAAAAGATAATGCCACGTAGATAATTACTTTTAGCGGCTACACCTTTAGCGGCAACAGGAGCAATAGCGACAGACTAAAGCTGGCAGGACTTTTAGCGGCAGCCGTCGCCGCTAAAGGTTTTGCTGCCGCTAAAGGTATACCTTTAGCGGCAGCAGGCGTGGCCGCTAAAGGTGGACTTCCTTGTAGTGATTCTAATATAAGAATTTTTCAGTGTAGATTTACGGGAAGAAAAAGGTTTATTTTAAGATTCAGAAAAAAAAAAAATAGAGATCACGTAGAATGATTAAATCATAAATCATAAATATTTTATAAATTGAAGTTATCCAATTAAAATATGAGTGAGAAACAAATAAAACTTCAAAAACATCATTTTGATAAATAATTTTCTAGAAACACTATTATGGTAAATACTTTTTTCATCAACACCATCTTAGAAAAAAAACTCAAAAAAGTGACTTTTGTACAATTGTTTTATTTTGTATTTCCCAATGCTCCTTTTGTAGAATGATTTTGTTGGATATATAGGATGTCCGATGTAATTAAAAGTCGAGATCAACGTAACCCGAACCGGTACGATCCGAAGAGTTACACGTTGGTACACGAATCAGATAAGTTCACGCTTTAGTCTTGAGGGATTTAATATTAATAAGATTAATATTAAGGAGTATCTTGAGGGACTTAATGTTAATAAGATTAATATTAATGAGTATTAAGATATTTAGCAAGGGGGTTTATTGCAAGTTGTTGTCTTATAAAAGGAGGGTTAAGGAGTAAACCCTAAGGCACACTTTTGATAAAACAACAAACCCTTGTCTCCTCTTCTTGGCTTTTTGCGGTCGCCACCAAAGAAAAGAAGGCCGCCGCCTTCTTCTTTTTTTGTTCGGCCATCAACCACCACAAGCCACCACCTTCCTCTTGCAAGTGTTGTTTCCCGGTTGGTTCGTGCTCGGTTGTGAACTTCCTACTAGCGAGGATTCGTTGTAACCCGCGTGTTACAATTCCGGTGTAGTCGTCAAAGGTTGATTACTAAACCCCCTATGGTTGTTTATTATTTATTTGTTTATACGCGTTTAACTGAGATCCTGATTGGGAATATTTTATTAATCGGATTAATAAAATTAAATATATATTTATTCATATAAATCGGCTAATATTATATAATGTATATAATCGATTTTTCTAATAAATATAAACCGCTTCCGCTGTGTATACGATACCATGATTCCCAACAGATTTCCCAATGCTTAATTCATTAAACTAGGTAGATTCTTCGCGCTTCGCGGCGCGTTCTTGGTTTTGCTCTCGCTAGTTACTCAACAACAAAATATTCCTAGCAGATATGTTTGAAAAAGAACGGTCGGCCATTGTCAATACTTTCTTCCCTGAGCCTTCAGGTCCCTTCAATGTGGAACTATTTCCTTGGATGCCTATTGTGCAGCATGGCAAGAATTATAAAACCATACCAAATGTTTAAGTTGTAGGCCAATTGGGCAAAAAAAAAAATAAATAAAGCCAGTCAACACCAATAGCTGGATGAATTTGTCACTTGGATGCCAATTTTTGTCTGTAGCATATGGTTCTAAACCGGTAGTTTATTGCATTGGTCACACTCCAGATCTTAAAAACTTCAATTTGAATTTTCAAAATAAGAGATAGATCAGATAGAGCTAATATATTGTTGCTATCATTCTGGCAAATCAAACCAATAGGAAAACAACTGCCATTATCATTTCAACCTCATACACTTGAAATAAGCAATACAATAACAACAATTATTGCATTTGTTGCTTTAAATCGATGAACAGATACACAGACACAAAAATAACTATTGTGACAACATGTTGCAATAATTAGATCATTAGCTTTAGTAAGTAAATGAAGAAAAAGTACCTCTTTTATGATGCTGACCTTTTGTATTTGCATCATTATAACTTCTTTGAGCAACCGATAACATGTTTAGAATTATCATATTTACTTTGAAGTTTGTTGGCCACCAACCAAAAGTTGCAACTTGAACAAATTTAACACCCTGATTATAAAAGCTCAAGATATTATAAAGCAAGAAGCTCTTATGTACCTGTAGTATTTTAGAAATAGCATATAACCATTCGACTTTGTGAATATTAGGAGGACGAATAGAACCGGTTCAAACCGGCCGGTACAACCGATTGAACTGCCTGGTAAACCGATTCAACCGCGTCAACCAAGAATGCGAGTATACACATAGACCAAGTATTACTATCCTATTAATAGTAATCGTAGTAACTAAAAGTTCCAAAGGCTAAACTTTGAGGGAGTAAAAGGTCTAAAGCCTAGAAGGAAGATGCAAACTGCAAAATTATTAAGAACAAATTAACCACAACTCTCATTTTCTTGATCAATTTAGTAAACCAAAATAATAACAGTAAGTCAACAAATTCATCTATATTAAACTATATTCATATATACTTCTCATAAAACTCATGAAAATGAAATCTTTAAAACACAGTGCTATATGCCTTTATTTGCTTTATCATTGTATATAAAAGATGAGCTCCAAATCTTCATATTCTTAACACTACTTAGAAACGAAGAAGCCTTAATTATTCTCTTCTAATTCTGAAACCGCCAATAACAACCAGCTCAAGTCAATAGCAAGAACATATTCTAGTGATATAATTATTTAACCAACAAATTTTTTTTACACAACACACATCATCATCCAAAGTGTTTTTTTTGTTTTTTATATAAAAAAGTTTCTGGTTCAATACACGACAATGCATGCGAGGTCAACCCACAGTTACGCGACCGAAATCGGTGCGCAATCACATCCGCTTCAATAATGATCTGGTGTAAAATTCCATCACAAATTTTGAACGTGATGTAGCCATTCAGATAGCTAGTTGAGAGCTTCCACTGGAAAAACATATGAGCAACTGATGAAAGACGACTACACCATCATTAACACAAAACTTAGTAAGAATCGAGCTACTATGAGAACCAATAAGAAAAACATCTAGACAAAACAGAGTGTACATGTGAACCAATAAGATAAACATCAAAACAGGGTGTACCTTTGATTAATTGGGAATAAACTTTTACTATACAAGAAGATGAAGACTTTTGAAAATCAACAAACAACCATTACCTTCATTCAAAACCTGGAGAACACACGAAACTTTAAACTAAGAAATAATTCAATCAGCATATTAAACTACTAATTGTTAATAAAAAAGCAAAAAAAGTCATGAACCCAAGAGGTGAAGACAATTATTTACTCCCAAAACATAAACGATCAAGTCGGAATATACCGGAACCGTCAACGTTGAGAAGATGATGAGGTGATGTTGCTTCCGTTGAGGCTATTTGGGTTCGATGGTGGGGGCTTGCCGGGAAACACACACACACACACACTCTCTCTCTCTCTCTCTCTCCCCCCCCTCTCTCTCTCTCTGACAGCTAAAGATAAAATGAAACGGTAAATAGAAGAAGGTGTCGGTGATGGAACAGCTTGGAATTGCAGAAAGGACTGGTGAGGATGGTGGTGTGATAGGTAATGGGGTGGGGCAGGCGGTGGGTGAGAAGGTACACGAACTCCTTTATCTGGTTGAGGTTACAGTGGAAGGCAGTGGAGCTTGTCTGTGGCGGAGGCGGTGTTTGTTTGAGGTGAGAGAGAGAGACGAGGAGGAGGTTAAAGAGGCTGACAAAAATACCCTGGAAAACAAAAGGAAAGGACGAAGTTGCCCATTTACTGTTCAAATCATAGAAAAGAGAGGAGGAAGAGTTTAAAGAGGCCAACAAAAATACCTCTGGAAAACAAAAGGAAAGGACGAAGTTGCCCATTTACTGTTCAAATCACAGAACTATAAATATATAGTCAATGACTCAAATGCCTTTAAAAAATGACTTAAATTAAACAAGTCATCTTCTCCGATTTGTTAATCGCCGCAATATTTTCCGACCACAAGAGATTTTCTAAAATCTCATATCCTCGCCACTCTCTTTGTCTATCAACAAAAAACCTTATGTAAGCTCAGCCACTGATTATATATATAAATTTTGGCCCCTAAAAAAACGTGCCTCGGCTCAGGGCCGGCTCTGCGGCAAGCTACACAAAGGATACTTAAGTTTATTTTTAAACAAATCGAGAAACTTATTACCTAGGCGTATTCGACTCATGAAGGAAGTTTAATACCCCGTCCACCAAGTTCTACCAAAGATCGCGAAGGGTGTCAAGTTTGTGTTCGTTGGTGAGGCATGTACTGAGCGCTTTTCATATGGTTCAAAACTCATCATTTGCTGGAATTTAAGCCATTGCCCATTGCCACATATAATACATCAAAGTTGAGGTTATTAAAATTCAGCTTTCCTAAAACATTATGGAGATTATAGCTAGATTTTTTTTTCATCTAACTATGATATATATTTTAATTAAAACATAATCGCGAATAGGGCTGCAAACGAACCGAACGAACACGAACAAGGCCTAGTTCGTGTTCGTTTGTTAAGGAAATCATGTGTTCACGAACAGTTCATGAACACTTGCCGAACGAGATTTTTTGTTCGTGTTCGTTCGTTAAGAAAACACTTGTGTTCGTGTTCGTTTGTGTTCGTTTGTTAATTTTGTTCATGAACACAAACAAACACAAAGAAATGTTCATGAACATAAGCAAACACAAACAAACATATATTAACTTTGGAATAAGATATAATTAAGATATAAGCTAGATCCACCCAAAATATAACTAAATTATCTAAACATATTTACCTCACATATATTATTTATTTGGGTAAATAAAAGAAAATAAAAAATTATAAAAACTATAAACCCTATTAAACTATCGAACATAAACGAACACGTTACCGAACGTTCACGAACATAAACGAACGAACGCGGCCTTTGTTCATGTTCGTTCGTTTAACTAAACGAACAAAATTTTTGTTCATGTTCGTTCGTTTATTAAACGAACGAACACAAACAAACTTCCCGCCGAACGGTTCATGAACAGTTCGCTGAAAGTTCAGTTCGTTTGCAGCCCTAATCGCGAAAAATTACATCAAGATAGCGGGCAGGCGGTCAACAAGTTGCGCCGCCACCCTTTCTGGACGGCAAACTCTAGTCTACTAAAAACGAACCCCTGCCTCCGGAGTCGAGACACTGCATATATAATATTGTATAAAAGACATACAGCATACAAACCTTTGCTAAGTATAAAATCTATAGAGGATACTTGAGATACATATTCTAAAATAATATATAAACGATTAGAAATTTAATATCACAGTTATCACTTATTTTGTATAATGTCTCTTTGTAAAAATGATGGTATATTCGCACTTATTAACTACAAACGCATGTGAACTTCAAGCTTTATGCACATTGACTGGGATTGGGCTAGCGAGGAGAGGGGTTGCCCTAAACAAAGTAAGGCCAAAAATGTCCTCCATATCCATTTCTTCTCTAGCATGAGGCAATTTCCAATCACAATGATACACAAATGTTGCCACCATTAAACTGACCACCCTCTGAGCCACGGGTATTCCAGGACACATCCTTCGACCAGATCCAAAAGGTATAAACTCAAAATGTTGGCCCTTGAATTCGAGCTCATTTTCTAAAAACCTCTCTGGCTTAAACTTCATCGGGTTTCCCAATATCTAGGATCTCGTGCCATAGCCCATGCATTCACCAGAATTTGTGTATTTTTTGGCACAATATATTCACCTAGTTTAACTTCTGTTTCAGATTTATGAGGCACTAATAAAGGCACAGCTAGATGAAGTCGCATCGTTTCTTTGATGACGGCTTGCAGATAAGGCAAGTCAAGGAGTTTTGCTTCTTGAATTTTTCCATCTGCTGCCACCGTCGTGGAGACTTCTTTGCGGACTCTTGAGAATATATCAGGGTTAAGTAACAGTTCTGTCATCGCCCATTCTGTTGTGTTTGAACTAGTTTCTGTTCCCGCTAAAAACAATTCCTGTAATTAAATAAAATGTTGTTTATCAAAAGGTTATATATCATACTTTTAAATAACACTTTTACCTCTTACTCAGGGTAATACGTTGTAGCTCTTACTATTCTTAACTTCATTTCGTATTTATGTTAAATTTCTTTATAAATTTGGATATTTAAAAGGTCTAGTTGATTGGTAGTCATGTCTCTTATGATGATGTATTTGAATATCATACGGTGAATCTTTAATTTTATTGTTTTCTTACTAGAAATAATTCGTAAAATATGACATAATATGAAAGTGGTAAGAGAGAATAACACTAAAGTACTAATTTTAGGGGTTGTTTGGTAGCCTCTTAATATGACCATTCAGAGGCTACTTCTTAATAATCTATAACCTCTGAATGATTAAAAGGTAACCTTAAGTCTGAATGGTTAAAAGGCAACAATTAAGATGTTACCTTTTAACCATTCATACTTAAGATTACATCTTAACCATTAAGGGATTATGAACCATTCAGATATAGCCTCTTAATGACCATTCAGATGCTACCAAAACAGCCCCTTAATGTTTCTACTTGGCTAAAGTTAACTCATCTGATTAGAACTATTTTATTTATTGCATGTTTATGACAATAAATATAAATACATCACC
Source organism: Ambrosia x helenae (assembly GCA_030844895.1). Lineage (NCBI taxonomy): Eukaryota > Viridiplantae > Streptophyta > Magnoliopsida > Asterales > Asteraceae > Ambrosia > Ambrosia x helenae. Next base: position 37,448 of record JAUTDX010000184.1, on the reverse strand, counting down.
AAATTAAAAGACCTTAGCTTTGACACCCATTGAACTTCAAATTTTTTGTTTCCATGTAAACGTTGTCATATCTTGAAAAGACATATTAGTCACATTCTTATATTATCTATCTTAATTGGAAATGTCGGTGATGTTTCTCACCGATAAATCCAACCCTCCAAATTTTCTATTCATTTTAAGCCTTTTACTTAAAAAAAAAAACTAATTTTAACGTATGAATTTATATATGTATGTTGGTACAAATACGAGTTGCTTTATGATTTGACTTAATTTTTTTTCTGTTGTAATTGTAGATTGAATCCAGAATTAGTTAAAAATACATATTATGAAAAGTCAAAACTCATCATCTTAAGGTGTTTTAAAAAAATATTGACTTGTTAAAAAATGTCACGCCTGTTTTTTTTTTTTTTTTTTTTTTTTTTTTTTTTTTTTTTTTTTTTTTTTTTTTTTAATGCAAACCGTTAAAGGCTTTATATTATCGATCCCCAATTCGCATACCCATTTACCTGAACTCACGTTTTTTTATTGACCCCATTCTCTGTCGGCCGCATACCCAAATTATGCTTCCATTTCTTTCTTTCTTTCTTTTTTTTTTTTTTTTTTTTTTTTAGATTTTTGTTCCATCGCTAAACATTATAATATCTCAATATTTAATTACACAGAGACAAACAAATTGCTCTTCTATATAATGTATTCAAAGAAAAATATACAGAATGCAAAATTTCATCTAAACAAAACTAAAATACTATTTTTTTTTACCTTTTCTAAAAATATAATTTACCAACTTAACTGTTTGAGTTTATGTTCTTTTTTTTTTTTTATCTAAACTATTCAATACAATTTGATAAATAATTCATAAAATGTAAATTTTAAAAAAAGTATATGAATTTTTATTCTAAACCTCGATAGGAGATCTAGTTGACCGGTAAGTGGTGTACACTTCATAACCAAGAGTTAGAAATTTAAATCACGTGGAGTACATCTGTATTTAATATCTAGGAATATATTGTCGTAAAGAATATCTAGGAATATATTGTCGTAAAGATAACCTACCAAAATATGCTGATCCAAAAATAAAATCAAATGATCAAATTTAAAATATATTTTATAAAAGATAATCACTTTAAGTAACCAATTTATCTATAGAAAATTAATTGAACCCTAAAATATTTAAACATCTGATCTCTCCCTGTTAAAAGATAAGAATATCCGTTGGTGTGGGTAGAGGTGAGTGGAGGATTTATCGAATAATATTTTGCCATGTAGGCGTCGATGTGGCACTGACTCGCGACCGTGGGCTGATAGCTTAATCCCATTGTGGCTAGAGATGAGCGAGTATTTTTTGGAAATAATAGAAAAATTAGAAAGACACAAATAATTCCCCGCTACCACACGCGAGTGTGGTAGCTTGGGCTCGCTCGCGGGGTCTTTCGAGTGGGGGTGTTGTGGTACCAGCGATCTATGTAGCTGGCGAGCTCGTTAGCGCAGATCCAGTCGCGTACCACAACGGACGGCCTAATTAGGAGGTAATGCAATAGAATAAAGATAGAAAATTAGTTACCACAAGTAAAATCTTGATGTGTTTGAGCGTAAACTCAGCTTCATTATGCTCACTATAATCTAGCAATGAATCCAACATATCACCAAACCTTGCAAGTTTCGACTCTCGATACTTTAATCTCTCGGTTATGAACCCTTCTACAGTCTTCTCAAGCCACTCATAAGCTGCCTTCCCTTGTCGCCTTATGTTCTGAGGGTCCAACGGTTTCAACACTGAAATAAGTCCGCTATGTTAAACTTGCCGACCATGTTCATCACTGTCTTCACAGCCGATTTAAAACCCGCGATATCATCCGACTCGTAGTTGGTCACGTTTCGTGACAAGCATGTGTTGGACATCATGTTTAGTGCAACCGCGAATGCCAACTTTCCTATGTCTACGTTCGCTTTCTTTCGCCTCGACTCATTAAGGAAGTCGAGCATCCCCTCGACCACGTTTTGGCGAAGATCGCGAAAGGTGTCGAGTTTGTGTTGGTTGGTTAGGCAAATGCTTAGGGCTTTTCGCATGGTTCGAAACTCATCGTTAGCGGGAATCCAAGCCATTGCCACGTCATTGTCGGGCATGGAGGAGACTGCGTCGGGGACAACACGACCCGAGCACGCCTCGTCATTGTGTTGGAGGATTTCTCTAGCCGCTTCGCGTGTGGAGGCAACCACGGTTGTGGTTCTTCCCAATCGGATGGTCATAAGTGGGCCGTGTTTTTTAGAGAGTTTGGCTAAGGACTCGTGTGGTTTCGGTCCCAAGTCGAGGAGGTTACCGATGATCGGGAGGCCGGTAGGGCCCGGAGGAAGTTTTTGGTTACGGTTACGGTTGATGGCTTGAAGAAGGAAGAAGAAAAAGAGTAGGGAGGTGAGAACAAGAAATAGAAGTTCCATGTTCCTTTTCTTTTTTTTTTTGGTTTGTGATTATGGGTTCAATACAATCTCTCTATTTATAGATGAACCATTTGGATGGGGACAAAACATAAAATATAGGCATGTGAAATTTGAGTTAAATAATAATTAGGACTACCCATTATTAGTTGGAGTTAGGGCTGCAAACAAATCGGAAATTATGTGTTCACGAACAGTTCATGAACACTTACCGAACGAGATTTGATGTCCTTGTTCGTTTGTTAAGAAAACTGTTGTGTTCGTGTTCGTTTGTGTCCGTTTGTTAATTTTGTTCATGAACGCACACGAGCACAAACGAACACTAAGAAGTGACTCATGAACGGAAACAAATACAAAAGGACATATATTAACTTTTGAATAAGATCGAATTTATACTGAGTAATTAAGTAGATCCACCCAAAATATAACCTAATTATACAAGCATACTTAGTACTTACATATACTGGGTACTTAACATAGTAAAGTAGTGTCTCAAAAAACTAAGCTCACAATTTAAACTTAACGTCTTCATTAGTTATTTATTTAAACTTAAACTCTTCATTGGTTATTTATTTAATGCTTATACTAAAAGCTTAGTTTATTAATCTCTTATAGCCATATTCTTACCACCCATGAATTATTTATTTATTTGGTTAAAATAAATAAAACATAAAGAATATAAAAATTAAAAATCCCTATTAAACTATAAAAAAACAAGCAAACATAAACGAACATGTTACCGAACGTTCACGAACACAAACGAACGAACGCGGCCTCTGTTCATGTTCGTTCGTTTAACTAAACGAACAAAATTTTTTGTTCGTGTTCGTTCATTTACTAAATGGACGAACACAAACAAACTTCCCGCCGAACGGTTCATGAACGGTTCGCTGAAAGCTCAGTTCGTTTGCAGCTCTAGCTGGAGTGATAAGAGAAAATGAAGATAAGAGTTTGAAGCTATATGGTCTTAAGTTTGAATATGATTCAGAGGAGTTTTACTGCAATGGGTCTTTGGACGACTGGTTTTTTTCCTGAATTGGTGGCTTGGTGGACTTGGGTTGCCGAGTGGGCAGCCACTTATATAGTGCTAACTAGGGCTGTTCAAATCGCTCGCGGCTCGTGGATCGCTCGTCGCTCGTTCGAAAAATGCTCGAAAAATGTTCGCTCGATCTTTCGTCGGTTGTATATGAGCCGATCGGCTTGGTTCGGTTTGTAAATGAGCTAAGCACGAGCGAAGGTACGCTCGGCTCGGTTCGGCTCGAATAAATTTTTATTTGTTTAATAATAAATATACACACAATTTACAGATAAATTTATGACTTTATATATAAGATTCTATTGGATTTGGCTCAGTATATGCAAACAAAATATAACCAGTCCACTTAACTCAATAAAAAAAATTAACACTAGATTTAATAGTAAAACAATAAGTCATGATGTGACAGCCTTGACTTCTTTATGTTATTAGTCGTCCATCGCTAATTGTCGCTTGATATCACATATACGTCACAATGCAACAATTGTTCTCTAACGTATGCTCATCACCTCACCAGCCTCAATCTAAACCTCATCCTTGGACATTGGGATCTCAATATTAGTGTTATCATCGGACATTTCGACCTTAGTTGTCACATCGAAGAAAACATCCCAATTTTATGATCGTCCATATTATTCTCTACTCGATTTTCGCTTGGCGCTCGCTCGGAAAATTTGCGCTCGAAGAATGCTCGTTCGGTTTTTGGCTCGATTGTAAACGAGCCGCTCCGCTCGGTTCGGTTTGTAAACGAGCAAAGCTCCGCTCGGATCGGCTCGACTCGTGAACAGCCCTAGTGCTAACCCGCTGACAGTTCAAGTGATATTTAATTGACCGTTCAATAATAATAATAATTATAATATAATAATTAGTTTGGAGTATTAATTAAAAAGATAGGGAAATTAATGCATATACATTAAAAATTAATGGCAGAAAACATATTTCATTCAAAAGAATAGTTTTTTTTTTGAAGGGCATTCAAAAGAATAGTTTGTCGCGATTAAATTAAAACATAAAAATAAAGTAGAAAAATTATATAGAGATCGAAATCCTCAAATCCAAGGTTTTACTAAACAAACCGTTATAAGAGTCAGTCAAGTCATGCAGATAGACCAAAGCTTATCAAAAGTTGATCTCGTAAACAGACTTTTTTTTTTTTTTTTTACTATAAACGAGCTAGAGCATAGATTTTATATATAAAGTTTGAAACTAGGCAAATCTGTGCTCTTTCAAACTAATGGAATCAAGGTCAAGGTTAAATGAACTGATAAAATATAAAGATTTTGATTAGTGTTTGTTTTTTTTTTTTTTTTTTTTTTTTTTTTTTTTTGATCTCGTATAGCTAATGGCTGATGATATTTTTTTGGAGGGAAATAATAGACATGATATTTTTATAATTATCATGTAACATGTGATGTGTTTATTTATGTAAACATTATGTTGCTATGGGCCTATGGCTATATTGGAAGTTTTTATGGGTGGATGGGAAGGTCTGCGATGGGCTGGCTGTGATGACCGTGACCATTACAAACACCGTCCTACTATTTCTATCACGTCCGCGATAAATGAAAACCGTGACAGTCATCACCCTTCTTTTGTTTGAGATTAAAAAAAAATAAGTTTTATACAAACATAATGTTTAAAATTTCTATGATATATGTTTAATGTTTTTTTTTTAAATTAATGAAACTAACCGTTAAAACAAAAAAAAATTAAAATTAAAAATCAAATATTATACAAACATAATTAAAAACATTACATAAACCTAAATTATATATTACACACTCATAAACCTAATTAAAACATTACTTAAACATAAACTTAATTAAAACATTACTTAAACACACCAACTAATACATGCTATAACAGTACTGATTTCTGGGAGATTAACATGGACCTTTGTATGAGACCCTAGGCAAATCCCACATCTGCCGTGGCCAGGAGAGATCCTTAGTTCATAAGTAATCCAAAGCCTCTTAAATCACCAACGCGTTTTGGGCTTAATGCTAGTGGATGAGAGGAGAACTCCACAGTTAAGCGTGCTCATGTGGGAGTAGTATCAGGATGGGTGACCTCCTGGGAAGTCTCCACCGGGGCGACCAAACACAAATCCGTGAGCTCTGGATGAGCAACCTATCGGGGCAAAGCGGACAATATTGGTGGTGAGAGGGGCCGGATGTTACAAATGGTATTAGAGCCACTCCTTTGTCGTTCGGGATGGTGGGGTAAACCTCATCGAGGACGATGAGTCCCTAAGGGGGGGTGATTGTAACAGTACTGATTTCTGGGAGATTAACATGGACCTTTGTATGAGACCCTAGGCAAATCCTACATCGGCGGTGGCCAAGAGAAATCCTTGGTTCATAAGTAATCCAAAGCCTCTTAAATCACCAACGCGTTTTGGGCTTAATGCTAATAGATGAGAGGAGAACTCCACAGTTAAGCGTGCTCAGGTGGGAGTAGTATCAGGATGGGTGACCTCCTAGGAAGTCTCCACCGGGGCGACCAAAAACAAATCCGTGAGCTCTGGATGGGCAACCCATCGGGGCAAAGCGGACAATATTGGTGGTGAGAGGGGACGGGTGTTACACATGCGATCCCCATCCTCTAGAGTAGTTTCTGGAGACGACACGTCACGATCGTTATCACAACCGTCCGACCTAGTGTCTTGACGGATGCATCCAAAGTCAGGACTTGGAAGACGATACGGTTCATCGTCCATAGTGACGTACTCCTCACCCGGGTCAGTTTCGTATCCTTCAAGCTAGCTAGGTACGACTTGTGTTGGACCAATGTTTGAAACTGGAGGGTTTGGGGTGAAGTTTGTTTGCGTCTCCTCAACTTGTAGTTGATTAAATTGGAGTACAACCATAGCGTACTCATAGGCCCAGTGAAATTCCTTGTCTATAAGAGGAGGATTTGGATTGACGATTGATTGAGTAGGTGTGTAGGTTAGTAAAGGAGGAGTGATTAACTGATTATTAGTTGCGGATGAGTGTAGAGTAGACGACGATGAGTGTACACTGGTTGAGAAGAAATGTACACTGGTTGAGGAGGAGACGACACTGGTTGTTAACGTCCGCTGGCACGTTGGCAAGAATATCGCTTGAGGTTGGAAGGTCCAGCTGCTTAAGTAGGATAACCACCACCCATATCTTTAAATTTGTGTATTTAGATTGAATTGTGAGTGATAATTGTAAATTCGTCTTGTATTTATAGGGTTTGAAAAGTAGCCGTTGGAACAGTATCCGTTTGAAAAATAGCCGTTGGAAAAGTATCCATTTATGTTTTTATATTTTTATGTTTTCTTATTATAATTATATTATAATTACATACTATTAATACACAAACTGATTGAACAGTAACTGAAATGAACAGTACCGATTCAACCATGTCTTAAATAGAATTAGATATGAATCAGGTTAAGATTGTGTGTGTGTGGTGTAGTGGTTAGGCTGTTCTTGTGTTAGCAGGAGGATGCAGGTTCGAGCCCGGCATGTGGCACCGGCCGGTTTTTATAAATTTTTTATCATGTAACACTTGACCCGAGCCCGAACCCCAACAGACCACAAGCAAACCCGGACCAAAACCAAACCATACCCACCTGACCCGAGCCTGAACCCCAACAGATCCGAACCCGAGCTGAACAACAACCATAACCATAATCGGACCACCCGACCACCAAGATCTGCCGCCGCCGCCGCCTCACTAGCAACAACCACCACAACATCTCCGCAGCCACAACCACGAACCCCCATCTCGTCTTGACAAAAACCCGACCCATCACCTCTGATTCTTGATGTTCATACCCGATTTGCTCTCTTCTTGGGCCTGGAACACGATGCCGCCACTGTTGCTGCCGTTTTTTCTCGTGTTTTCCGGTTCAAAGATCTGCGCCGCCACCACCCAAGCTTGGTGGTGGCCGGCTGCTTCTGAAAGGAAGGAGAGAGAGGGACGTGCGGGAGAGGAAGAGAGGTTTAGAGAGAGAGAGAGTTGCAGAAGTTCTAGAGAGAGAGAGAGAGAGCTTAGTGGCTGCACAAAATGAAGAAGAAGAAGGATAAGTTTCCTTTTATACCTAGGGTTAGGGTTAGGTAGGTAGATACCGCGTATCGAACCCGTATTAACGCAAAATGCCTCGGTTTCTATTCTAGGCCCAATAATAAATTATAAAAAGTAGTCGGTTTTGTTCGAAATACAAAACCGAGCATAAATATAAATATTTTCGATGTCCGACGCGTGTTTTCAGAACACACGTTTAAATCGCGTTAATTTAACCGGTCGCGGTTTCGATTGTAAAAATGATCAGTAAACTTCCGAAACTTAATAATTAGAAATATTTGTAATAAATATTATTAATATAGCAACTGATTGAACAATGCTTTTGAAATGGATTGAAATCTACTTTTTGGTAACTAATAAAAAAATATTCATACAGACCATTGTAGTATTTTTATCATGTAACAAAAACTCTAATGTGGTATAGGATGGTGCTTAATGCTTAATACGATTACTTTTTTAATTATAATTTTACCTTCCATGCCAATAAAATAGAACAGATTTACTTTTTAGTTATATTTCTTAGCTTTTATGCCAATAAAATATAGGAAGAGACAACACTAAGATATAGGTATTAGACGATTTCATTTTATTTACTATTTGTATTTGAGCTTTGATTTTTATTGATAAGAAAACTATTATTTTTTTTCCCATAAAAGGTTTTTTTAGATTTATTAGTTTTTTTGTCCGCGCAAAAACTGATAGAAACAACCATTACAAACACAAAACCAAAACACGCGTAATCATCATGCATATTAAAACGGGTAAGCACAGCCATTGCGAACACGTAACCAAAACGCGCACCGCGCGTTGATTAATCACCCTAGTTATAATTATAAATATATTTAAGGCTCTACTAAATGAATAGTAACCTCATTAATGAGGTTTCTCTTTTTCTTCTTTTTTTTTCAACACTTATTTATTTATAAATAGATTTGATTCAATAATAATTAACAAAGTGGGTTAGTGGTGGAGTGATTTGTGGTTTATATGTGTTTTTTGAGGTCTTGTGTTCGAAACCTGTTTGAGTCTCTTTTTTTTCAACACTTATTTATATATAAATACATATGATTCAACAAGAATTAACAAAATGGGGTAGTGGTGGAATGGTTTGTAGTGCATGTGTGTTTTTTGAGGTCTTGAGTTCGAAACTCGTTTCAAACATGGCATTTTTTTTACAACACTTATTTATATATAAATACATATGATTCAATATGAATTAACAAAATGGGGTAGTGGTGGAGTGGTTTATGGTGCGTGTGTGTTCTTTGAGGTCTTGAATTCGAAACCTGTTTCAAACATGGCAATTTTTTTCCCAACACTTATTTATTTATAAATACATATGATTATAATAATTAACAAAATGGCTTGGTGGTAAAGTGGTTTGTGGTGCATTTGTGTAGTTTAAGGTCTCAGGTTCGAAACCGGTTTAAAACATTGTTTTTTTTTTTTTTTTTTTTTTTTACAAACACCTATTTATTAATAAATATATATGATTTCATAATAAGTCACAACATGGTTTGGTGGTAGAGTGGTTTAAGGCGTTGAAACACACTAGTTTAATGTAATGTTTTAATTTTATTTATGTAAGTTTTAATTTTTATTTAATGTAATGTTTTTATTTTATTTAAAAAAAGTTTGGTAATGGGTATCATTTCACCACATGGTTTTAGCGATTAATGTGATGGAGTATGATGAAAATAAGGTGGCACAATATTATTGGGTGTGATGGGTATGATGTGTCACACCCTCAAATTCCACGTGCGGGGTTTTACCGCGAAGCGCGTGACACACCAGGATCTAGGTCAAAAGTCACAATAAACAACAACTATGAGAAAAGATTACGTTGAAACAACCACGCAAATTAAAAGTTTAGCGGAAGCATAAATGGGTTACAAACCAAAACTAGTCTGAAAAGTTACAACTCAAAAACCAACACATGCTAAAGTTTAAAGGTAACCAAAAACAAGGTTCATACAGCGGAAAATGATCAATAGAATGCAGGGCGACTCCGTGCATCCTAATCCTTGACTGCTACCTTAGCGACCTGAGAAAACATTCTAAAATCGGTCAACATATAATGGTGGTGAGTTCACGGGTTTTGTATTAAAAGTAGTTAGAGAAAAACCGAATTCACATATCACACTATCTATACATATAATAAAAGAGCATCTAGGGTTGAGGTGTCACCTAACTAGGGTGTCCACCTCACCCTTTTTCAACCCATTTAACTTGGGTATGGGTTATTTTATCCGATCCATGACCCTATATTGTAATCCAAATACCCGATAATAAAAGTGAATGATTTATTCATTTCATCAGACCCATCTCTTGTAATATTTTTATCTAACCCTAAATTCCCCTCTCTATCTCTTGCATCTCTCCCATAAAGATTCTGATCGATTATGTTTAGATCTCTTCTACCCATAACAAGCGATCGATGTTCCTGTGATTCAAGGTTTGTTTTTTTATGATTCTTTATTTTGTTTTACGTTATCATCGACAACCTCTCTTCAACAAGGTATCCAATTAATCTTTCCTCGATGCATTCCGATTTTAGTTACAGATTCATCTTTTCCTCTATGTGTACAAATCTCCTTTAGGGCGCGTTTGGACGCTCTTCTCGCAATTCGTAGTCGATTTCTTCATTCAGGAATCGCGAGATTCAATTTGAACAGGTATAATCTGTTTTAATGGATTTTTTCTTATTGTAATTATAATACACTTGAAGATTTAGGGTTGCTTATTTCCTCTCTGTTTGCAATATCTGCATGTTATGTTGAATACTTCTCTTCTTCTCCTCTACTAAATTGATTTGTTGTCTGCTGGCTTACCAATACGAATGTCTGGAAAAAAAACTCCTTGCTGGTCATTTGCAAAAGAAGAGGAAACAAACTTATAGTGTATGTGGGGATTATGTTCGACAAAAAAAAAAAGATGAGGAGCAATATGCAGATTGTTTGGTGATACTCATAAATTAGAATACAATGATTTGTTTCTCATTAATCCTTCTTTTCAGTGAAAACTCAGCATCTTCAATATTTGTATCATTTTTTCTCTAAACTCCATTATTCTTATTTGAAGGCAATCTTAAAATTTTGGATTTTATACTATACACTTGATGATAATTATTGAATAGAAATCACTTATGGATTATTTAGTTTGATTTTGAAACAAGTCTTGAAATTTTAGAGTCCTTGTTAAATTGGGGCTTTGACCAATCATGAAGTTTCTTACTGCTACGATTTATATAAAAAAAAGAGTTTACTTGAAATGTTGCTAAAATTTCCTAAAGAAACTATGTAAGATAACTAGAATGCAAAAATGGTTGTTTATAAACATCTAAACCTTAGAATATAAAATAGATACATGTTGTTTAGAAATAAAAAGCAATTCACATGTTAGAGCATTCACATCTCCTCCACCAAATCTCATCCATCAAATTACACTAAAAATCACTACTTCACCCTAAATCTTCTCTCTCCTAATTAAAATAATCATAATTTTATCATTACATTCTCTCTCCTCACTCACAACTACTTACAAAAATATTAAAATATATATATGGGTGAACAGTAGTTTTTCATATTTAGGGTGGAACAGTGTTTCCACCAAATATTTTATCTCTCCTCCACTCACAACCACTTACACTCACCCCATATAATTTGGTGGACACACTCACATACATTTGGTGGATGGGATTTGAGCGCTCTTAATGAGTCAAAAAATTGATGAATCATGAATAAATTAATGCGAATGATACAAGTATATTGTTTTATAATCAATCATGTATTCGTATATAACAAACATGATTCAAATAAGGGTATAATTGATAAAAAGTCAAAAATAATAAACCAATGCATAATCGTGTCATGTCTCATTGTATTTAGATGGTTATTATTTTGTATTCATAATCAAAACTGTAAACAATTATCACGTCGACACTTGGAACTTGGAGTATTAGGATAGAATTGGCACATAAGACTTCGGACACGAGGAGATATAGTAATACTAAAACCACATGCTCGAGCTTGTCCACACGCACGACCATTACAAATGAAACCAAAAAACTAATAATGTGTGTCGACATAAGGCCCAACCAGGAGGATACCAAGACGCGATAGCACTCCGTCATTATTTATTTCCGCATTGCTATTCAGGTGAGCTCCGTGAACCATCCCCTCTTTTTACTGTTAAATTGTTTTGGGGTGAATACATGCTTCCAGTGTAAAACCAGTATGATGTGATAAACCAATATGATGTGACAAGGTGCTCCCGATACCCATTCACACTCATTAACCCAAGGGAATTGGGCCACTTAATATATGAGTAGTACTACTTGGGGAAACCCCCCACACACAGTGGACCCAGAAGCCCAGGGAACCCTCCACTACGGTCTGTGTCATGTATTTTTCCATGAGAATCCATAATGGGAGTAGATGGATTCAGTGTTAGGTTTGAGGTGTGGCTTGTACATCACTATATATTGAACTTGCTTTTGAATGATAACCCTGTTTTGGAATGTTAAACTTATTAAAACCAGTTAAACGCACGCACGGACTCACCAACATTATTGTTGACCCAAACCTATTTTAAGCATGTGTTCAGGTACCTGTTTGAGTTAGAAGGAATGAGCAGTTACGACTCGGAGTATCCCCGACGGACGAAGCAGAAGGCAAGCGAGAACCTTAGACATTACCCAGAGTATTTGTATTGAAGAATGTACATTGTATAGAGATATAAACAAATATTTATAAAAGATTAGTTATTTACATTTCTTCCGCTATTTGCTTGCATTATGTGATGTTTGGTAACAATCTGGAATTCTGTCTAGGCCTACCTAGGTCGGGGTGTGACATTTACGTGTGTGTGTGTATATATATATATATATATATATATGGGAAGTATAATTAGGAAACCCATTTGAGTTAAGGAAACTCTCAAAACCCAATATATGATGTAGATTGCTCCACCTCATAATCTGAACTTTTCCCTTCAAGGCTATTATGGAAATTTGACCTTTTTATTTCGCTCTCCCTATATCTACTTCCTAACACAACTACTTTTACGACACTCTATAACATCTTTCTCTTTTATTCAATATCAAGATATTTCACATTCGAAACCAACCCCTGCATCAACCATGATCTCTCTCTCTCTCTCTCTCTCTCTCTCTCTCTCTCTCTCTCTCTCTCTTCCGATGATGAACAAGTCTTTTTACAAAGGCAGAGGAGATGTTACGATAAAGTCGTAAGCACCATATCTTTGAAGGTTATAAAGGTAGAGGAGATGAACATGTCTGGTAACAGAGGCGGTGAACAACTGGGTGGTTGCATGGTTACAGACGTAGTGAAGATGAACAGTTCCAGCGCTTTGGAGTTTAACAGTTCCAGTGTTTTTAAGGGGCGGCGATGATTTGGGGTGGTGGTGTAACGACGGCGATGGTTTGGGGGTGTACGACAGCGGTTGTTGTTAATAAGGTGTATGGCGGTGGTGATTTGTTAATTTGGTGTACGGCGGGGGGGGGGGGGGGGGTTTCAGATTCGACTGTTATGAACGGTGGACGATACTTCCGGTTAAATAATTGTGAACGAACGGTGAGTTTTTCATATTTGATGTTTAAATAGTCCAAAGCACTAGGAAATAATAAGTTTTTTTTTTTGGAAAAGAAAGTTTTTTTATATTTTTTAAATGCATTTTTTTCTTTGGTTTATATTAATTTTATTTTAATGGAATTCGTTTTCTACAGTGTTTTTAACTCGATTTTATTTTGTTTAATATTTTAATTCTATTTATGTGTGGTTTACTTAGTCAGTCCTTCGTTGATACACGAGACCTATTATCATGCTACAGGTTTGCAGCCAAGGATAAAACCTGCTTGAAATTGATTTGCGGCAAATACATCGTCACCGTTTGGGCTATTTGGGGAGCGAGGAATGACAAGATATTTAGAGATAAAGAGCCGAAGGTTTTTCCATTAAATCTATTTCTTATATATGGTTTAGGAGTAGATCCAGTGCCAAGAATGTTATGTGGAAGAATTGGGTCAAATCGCCTATGTACTCTTTGTAATTGTTGTGTGTTTTTTCGGAGATCCTCGAATTTGAGGATTGTCCGTTGTTGAATGAAAGTAAATATTAAAAAAAAAACTAACATTTATGACCAATTAACTATATTAATTTCACCGTTTTTGTAGTTATGTGTTCGTTTGGATTTTTTAAAAGTAACATCTTAGTCATATTTGGGGTTTCATTCTTGCAAGTAGACGTGAAGGGATGTAAAGGCGTTTTTGTCATCTAGATCCAGAACCCGACCCATTTTGTAGATCTCAAGATCGTAGATCTGGTCGTTTCCATGTGATTTCGGTATGTTAAAATCAACTAATGTTTCAATTCCTTCAAATGAAGGCAGATGGGTTGATGAAGATGAGAAAAAGGGCTTGGTTTTGGATGATTTTTTTCTTGTAACCTTCTTAAGTTGTAAATCATATGTTGTTTTTTCGTGTAACATTGTAAATTATATGATACAAACCATGTAACATTGTTATATTATATATTAACATTCCTAGTAACATATTGTTATATATTTATGTTACAATAAATTTCTTATAAGTTGTTACAGATTTCACATGTAAAATATTTGTAGTTCATAAGTTTTTCAATGTTACAACGTTAAATTTATTCAGTTACATGTATATATTATGTAACAAGTTCTTACAAAATTATTGTTACAAATTTATATCGTATTGTTAATTACAAAGTTATTGTTACATTTGCAAATGTTAAAAATTATTGTTACAAATATAACAATCAGATTAGACCTGTAAATTACTGTTACCTACAAATTAAAAATAAAGAAAGAGAAAGTATAATATATTTATGTGTTTCTACACTATTTGTAACAATGATAAAAAGAACAAAATGCAGTGAAAAAAAAAGGAGAGGGAGAGAGAGAGAGCGCACATGATATGATAGGAGAGAGAGTGAGTGTAAGACACGTCAGGGGAGAGGAAAGAGAAAGCAAGAGAGAGAAGGAAAAAACAAAGAAATGAGAGAAAGATAGTTGTAGCAAATTACTCTTTTACCCTTTTGGTACTTTTGTTATTAAAATAATGATTTGATAAAGTGTAAAAAAACTAGATTTAATTTGGGCTACTAACGATAGATGATCAATGGTCAAGATGGATTTTCTTATGTTTTCACAACTCAACTGAGTTTTCAATCTCAAGAGGATTTTTATTTTATGTTTCCCATATATATATATATATATATATATATATATATATATATATTGAATGTTTTCGGTTGGAGGTTTGAAAAAGAGCGATTACCTACAAGGTTGGAATTGGCTAGAAGAGGGATTGCTTTACCATCGAACAGATGCCCGTTATGTGGAGTTGACGAAGAATCCGTTCAGCATGTTTTCGTTTTATGTGGTTTCTCCTTCGGTGTTTGGAGCTTAATATGGAGATGGTGTAGAATTTTTCCAGCCTCCTCTCACACGATTGAGGATATTTTTAGTTGGCAAGATGGGGGTGCTAACAGTAGCAAAGGTAAGAAGATTCTTCGAGGTATCTTTATGACTACTAGTTGGGCGATATGGAAAGAGCGAAACAAGGCGGTGTTTCATAACTCGGTTCCTAAGGTGGTAGAGGTGGTGGCGTTAGTCAAATCTATGTCTTACCTTTGGTTCAAATACAGATCTAACTGTAACAGGATTGCGTGGTTTGACTGGGTTAAATACCCATTGTATATGTTGTAAGTAGTGGTGGTTTTGAGCGGCCTTTATTTTGGGTTTAGCTCGGTTTTTTAATGAAGTTTTCTTTCAAAAAAATAAATTGAAAACCTCCTTGAGTTAAGAAAACTTAGAATACCCATGTAAAAACCATCTAAAAAAAGTTTTTTTTTTTTGAAAAAATTACATAAGGTAATATACATGTATTTAAGTGTTTTAGGCCAAAAAAAATATATAAAACAAACGCCGAGGGAATTTTTTTTAAAAAAAATAAAGAACGCAAATTTTGTAACAGCGCTGGTAACATATGCTAGAAAGCAGAAAATATATGTTAACAACGCTGTTACAAAATTTGCGTTGTTTATTTTTTTTAAATATCCCATCAGTTTTTTTTTAATTTTTTTGGCTCAAAACGTTTAAAAACATATATGTTACCTTGTGTAATTTTTTCAAAAAAATAAAAAATTAGATGGGTTTTAGATGAATTTTCTAAGTTTTCTTAACTCAATGGGGTTTTCAATTTATCTTTCCCTATATAGTGGAGGGTTCAAATGAGAAGAAATCATTTGTAAGAAGAAAAAGAACAAAAATCAACCAATAAGAATGTTCCATTTGATTTTGTATTTAACTAGTTTTTTAACCCGCCGCGATGCGGCGGCGTCGTAGACAACTTGAAAAATTATAGACTACAATCAACCCGACTTGTGTTCGAACTAAATTTAAGTTGAAATACAAAGCAATCCAAATGCATTCGATGTATTAAAGTTGACCCAACTTGTTTCCAAATAAAATAGTGTACATACAATTGAGACTGCAAGGTACGTTGCAGGTCTAAACCTACCATCCAACACTGTTGACACGCCATGTTCATGGTCTTTCGGTTAGAAATTGAGACTCATCACAGCCATGGTATTACTCTCTAGATCCCATCATCCAGATTCGGAGGCTAAGCAGGGGAATATAACCGACAGAAGCAGGGTTTCGATGTAGATCGAGACACCAATACCACCATTGAAATCATCCTCCATCCTCCGAAAGCAATGAGCATCGCCCACAACGTCAGCATCCACCATCAACCGACGGTAAAAAACGAAAATCAGACGACGAATGTTGAGGAGGCAGCGGAGCTAGATAGAAATGATATATGAGACGGTGGCCATAATTAGTGTAACCTACAACCATCACCGCCATCGTAAGACGACGTCTGTAGCCGGTGAAGGATGAACGGTTACGAAGAAAAGGATCAACAACGATGATGGGTAGGTAGGGTTTGTGTAACACCAACAAAGAAGAAAGAGAGAGAGGTGTTGGGAGACGAAGACACAGCAGTGACAGGATTGTATAAATATCTAACATAGGAAATTACAAAAGTACCCTGGGGCAGCTCATTTTAGCACACAGCCACTGGTCCTAAGACCCTACTCTAAATCTATAACTTATAATAAAAGAATTGATTATTGATGAGGTGGCATTCAATGGAAGCCTAAGAAAGTCATTTTAATGACATGACATTCAAGGAGGCATTCTCTTACTTGAGTGTGCCATGTGTCATGCCATGTGGCAAATTATAAATAAATAATAATATAAAACTTAATCTACTAAATTTAAATTGAGTTATTTTAGGAAAAAACAATTTAAAAACAAATTTAAATTTTTCTCTCTTATTTTCCTCCCATAATTTTTAAACGTTAATAACTTTTATATACGATATTTTTTAAAGAAAAAAGTTACACCAAATTAACGAGCGTTTTATTATCTTTCCAACGAGTACCATAGTTCTATATAAAAAACGGAGAAAAAAACAACTATTTTTTGTGGGGTTTCGTTCATACAGGAAAAAAAAAACAAAGTGTTCAGGTTATTCATTAATAATGTTTTTTCTTTTAAACCGGGTTCTTATCTACGATGTTGAAATTCAGCTCAATCGTCATGCTTTCATTGGAATTTTACTCTTTTAAAGATGCATAGGTATACTTCATCAAGAGAAGCTAGGAGAAAGAATCATGCAAGACTGCAACACATGGTGTCACCTTATAGCAAGGTTATTTTTTTATTTAATTATAAGGGTAATAATTATTACTATTAGTATTAGTATTATTAGAATTGTTATATTTTTCAACCCCGTAACGCTTCCGGCATAAAAGCTAGTGTAAGTATAGAAAAATTCTATTATAAGGGTGCATAAGTAATTTTACATTAATCATTATTTTTTTACATTCCACTAATTTTGCTAGCTTTAATAAATAAATAAATAACAAAAAGCACATTCAAAACAAGCCCAAAACTACTTTTGTAGCCCCATACCTTTTTACTGCATATTTGATCTTTGCGAAGTCATTTTAGGTAAACCAAAACTACTTTTGTAGCCCCATACCTTTTCTACTATATATATATCAAAATTGGAAAAAAAAAATTAATATAGCCGTTAAAGAGCCGTTGGAATTTTGATTGGTGGATTGAAAATGGTTTCGAGCGTTAAACTTTCACGCTCTCAGCTATTTGTGATGATTAGTACCCCAAGGGGCGGTGCATCGTTTTCTTTCTGGCGCTAAAATGGGTATTAGCGCCCGATTTACCGCCCATTACAAACAGTCTTATCTAATTTATAATTCACTTATTGGGAACATGTTATGTTAGATAACACATAAAAAGATTCAATCGATTCCATTTATGGGCGAATTTCTATATTATATTTTTAAGTTATATATATATACATACATACGAAATCAATAATTCGTTCATTTATTGTTTATTTTACTTTACGAAAAATGTGTGTGGCGTGCAAACAAAACGTATAAGTAGACCATCAACCAAAAAAATTTATATATATATATATATATATATATATATATATATATATATAAAGAGTTTTAGCCGTTCAAAAAAAAAAGACCATCAACCAAAAAGCAAGGCAGCAAGTACACATATATATTTAAATGATTGGATAAAAGTGTAGCCGACTTTACTATATATCGTTATGTCTCTATCACGCAATTTGACCAAAATAATTTTACTAGATTCTCTGTTTTCTACTCCTTTTCGTTTCTTTAACTCCTGTTTGACGAAAATGGGGTTGGATCAAGTGGTTTCGGTGGCGATTTCGGACTTCTCATGTAACGGCCCCCCGGACGTATTATTAGCCAACAAACTCAAGAAGATCAAAGAGGCTATTAAAGGGTGGATGCATTCTGTTCGGGATGAAAGAGAATCGGTTAAAAGAGATTGTCTATCAAAAATAGGCGAGCTGGATGGTATCATGGAGGAACGTGTCCTCCAAGATGAGGAGTTGCAGACATGGGTTGATAGCAAACAATTTTTAGAGGAGATAAACTCGGAAATTGCTATGGATCTTAGACAAAGGGCACGTATTAAATGGATGACGGACGGTGATGAGAATACGTCATTTTTTCACGGTATGATAAATTTTAATAACGGATCCTCAAGGATGAATGGTATTCTGGTAAACGATGAATGGATTGCTGATCCAAATAGAGTAAAATTGGAGGCGCGGAAGTTTTTCGCCTCAAAGTTTGCCGAGCCCATGTGGTCCAGACCGATTTTTTCCTGTCCGAATATTAAACAGCTTTCTAGTTTGGAAGCTGATAGCCTTATTCAGCCATTTACGGAGGAAGAAGTAAAAATTGCCATTTGGGATTGCGGGAGTGACAAGGCTCCAGGGCCGGACGGTTTCACATTCGGCTTTTTAAAGCATTTTTGGGACTTACTGAAGGATGACATCATGGGGGTTATGGCTGCGTTTTTTGAAAGTGGCATGATTAATAGAGGTTGCGGGTCGTCATTTATTGCACTCATTCCTAAAAGCCCCGACCCGCTTTGTTTTAATGACTTTAGGCCGATAAGTCTACTCGGGTGTATCTCAAAAATAATCTCTAAGGTTATGGCAAACCGGATGAAAACAGTCATTGGATCCATTGTGTCCGAGCAACAGTCCGGTTTTATGAGTTGTAGGAATATACTCGATGGCCCGCTCATGGTGAATGAAATTATCGCTTGGGTAAAACGGGTGAAGTCGAAGGCGTTTATTCTTAAGGTTGACATGGAAAAAGCATACGACTCGATAAGTTGGAGTTTTATTTTCTCGGTTATGCACCAAATGGGGTTTCCGGGTAGGTGGATTGGTTGGGTGAGAGGGATACTCGAATCATCTCGGGCCTCGGTTCTAATCAATGGTTCACCAACTTGGGAGTTTCAATGCTATCGAGGGGTTCGCCAAGGCGACCCTCTATCTCCTTTCATCTTCATTATAGCTATGGAGGCGCTTACGTGTTTTGTTCATAAAGCTAGTGAATTGGGGATTATTAGCGGTATTAGATTGCCTAATGGAGGACCCGTAATGACGCACCTTATGTACGCCGACGATATAGTGTTTATGGGAGATTGGGCTGAAGGTAATGCTAGGAATATCATTCGCCTTATGAGATGTTTCAATTTGATTTCAGGTTTAAAGATGAACCACAACAAAACGTATATATACGGGATTGGGGTAAGCGACGGTGAGGTGGACATGCTGGCTAGTATGATACGTTGCAAAATGGGGAGATTTCCATGTAAATATTTGGGACTACCGGTTGGGGTGAACATGAATCAAGCGAGATTTTGGAATGGGGTGGTGGATTGTCTAAAAAATAGGCTCACAAAATGGAAAGCGAAAAAACTCTCGATCGGTGGTCGGCTAATCCTACTTAAATCAGTCTTGGACTGCATCCCAATTTATTTTTTGTCACTTTTTAAAGCTCCAAAGTGTGTGTTGGAAAAGATGGAAGCTCTTAGAAGAAGGTTTTTTTGGGGTGGAGATGACGATAAGGCGAAAACAAACTGGATTGCTTGGGAACGGGTAATCGGGCCGCTCGACAAAGGGGGTTTGGGGCTGGGGTCTATTAAAACGATCAACGAAAGTCTACTTGTGAAGTGGTGGTGGAGGTTTAAACAAGAGAAAGGGACATTATGGCATACGGTGATATCGGCGATTCATTACAATCCAAATGCTTGGACTTATTTGCCGATAAAAACAGGGATTGCGGGTACATGGAATGGTATTTTTCGGATTGAAAAAGAGCTTTGGAATCAAAATTTGGATATGAAATGTTTAATAAAAGGGAAGCTTGGCAATGGCGAAGACATTAGATTCTGGATCGACTGGTGGGTCGGAGATTGTCCACTCATGCTAAAATTCCCAGCGCTTTTTGCACTCGAAGCTGTGAAAAAGGTGGCCGTGGGCCAAAGGCTCTTGGGTTGGGAATGGAAAAGAATGCCGTGTTCAGCAGCCGAGTTGATGAATCTGCAGCAGTGCGAAAATATGGTTCGACAGGCTGCAGTGTCTGCAGATAAGGACGAGTGGGTGTGGCCTGATGCAGCTGACGGACTGTTCTCTGTGGCTGTTTGCAGGCGCTTGTTGTCCAGAAATGCAGTGCCATTTTATCCATTCGAATGGGTCAAAGGGGTCCCTAGAAAGGTGAGCATCTTGGGGTGGAGGGCGATTCAAGATAGACTTCCGACGCTAGTGGGTCTTAAAAAGAGGAAGATCGTGCACGGGTCAGGCTGTTGTAAGTTATGTGGTGATGCCGATGAAGACGCCGATCACCTGTTTACTTCATGTTTCGTGGCTGCATCGATTTGGCAAAGGGTCAGCTCGTGGGTGGGTGTTCCACCTATTTATGCTTTTTGTGTGAAAGACCTCCTTGAACTCCACAGGTATGTTAATGTGTCTAAGGAGAAGCAGAAACTCATCCGAATTATAATATTGGCGATATGCTGGGCGTTGTGGAGAGCTCGAAACGAATTAATATTCAGCGGAAAACGAGTTCACGTGGCTGCAGTTTTTGGAGAAGCACAAGCAATGGCGTTTTCTTGGGTGAAACATAAGTATAAACAGTCGGGTTGGACATGGGCCAATTGGGTAGCTTTTGATGTACCTATAACTTGATGTATTGAGTATAATCCATATGGGGGATGTAATCGGGTGTAGGCTATGGTTGTTGTAGCACCTTGCTTGTAACAATCATGTAAAATTTTGGTGATGAATGAGAATTATTCTTTGCCGATCAAAAAAAAAAAAAGAGTACAAAGATTTGTTCGTCCTCTATTATGAGTCGTTTAAGAGTTTTTTTTAATGATACCTATCACAATAAGGCGCTACTTAAAAATAACAATTTGATCGATACTCATGATTTTCTAAAATCTATACGCACTATAATTTAGATTTATGTCCAAATTATATGACTCGATCATTTCTTTTTGATAATCGCATAGCTGAAAAACTAAATGTCAACCTACATTAACAATATATACTATCAATTTTATCAATATTTAAAGCAAGGTAACTTTATACATTGTTTAACAGAGTTAGAATCAAATACACAGTGAAAGAAAAATAGGAAGTCGTAGGAACGTTATCAAACGGACTTCGATTTAACTCATTCAAGTGGTATTGGAACCGTCTTATTTAATCATACGATCTTAGTTTTTAGGTTTTTGGTTTTTTGGTTTTTTAGCTTGTAATTTTTAGAATTTACGTTATATTATTGTGTCTTTTATGTAGTATTGTGTCTTTGTCTTATTTTCATCAATGTGTCTTTTTTCTTTAACATTGTGTTATATTTTGCGGCATTACGTTATATTTTGTGGCTCATTGTGTCATATTTCATGATCTATTGTGTTTTTTGTATACTTTTCATTTTTTTCATTTTGTTACACCGTGTATGATAACTTGATACTTTTTAACAAGCAAATATTAAATACCAATATCATAATGTATTATCAAGCACATATATTATTGCCGATTAAATAAATAAAATCTCACTGAAGTTCTAAAATTTTTTGAAAGGGATAAAAAAAATGGAATATTGAATTTAAATAATCATAACTATTGGCTATTCGACATCACCAGTCTCACCTTCAAAAATCACTATTAGCACTCTCATCTTTTAACCAATTTTCTCTTGGTGATCCCTTACTAACTAAGGGTTAAAGCAATTAGTTTTTTTGTTGACGTTGCCTGCTTATGTGTCAAAAACTCAAACTTTTGATGGGGTGGACTACTTATAAGGCAAAGTTTTGATTACGTAGACTGCTTTTCGTGACGGGTTTCCGGCCGATATCGATTTGAAGCCAATAATTTATTTACATAAAATAATAAAAAGAAAACCATTCCAAAATAATGATAATTAGTGGGGTTCTCTGCGTTTCGTGACGGGTTTCCGATCGATATCGATTCATTACAGTACTAGTATGATGCCAACATTTGGCATAGCAACCGCAAGAGATATATTTAATAGTATTTTATATTAATCTAAAGCTATAATGACAAATACCGATACCAATTTTATCCAGCCGGTATAGTAACCGTAATCGCTTTGAATTGGTGATACTACTTAATTCTTTAAACTTTATATTTGAATTTTGAGAATTACTGTAAGAAACAAAAAAGTATGACCCTAGCTAATGCACATGATTGATTGATTTTGGTTTCTTCTGCTGCTACTTGCATGTAGCCAGGCATCCCAATAATATTTCAAATAATTCATAAGAAAAACAAATAAACAGACCAAAAAAATCAGGACTGGTCAGAGGGTAAGACTAAAGCATTGATAGACAAACCGACCAAAAAAAAGAAGCACAAAATCAATACATGTTTACGGTTTACCTATCTATTAATAGGATTAAAGAAAAAATAATAAATACATTTTACCTTTTTCATGCTTTTTATTTTCATCTTTTACAACATATTTCTCCCAAAAGATACAAATTCTTTAGGGTAGAGATAACATACAAAGAACCTTAACATGAGAAGTGTAGGAAACAATCTCAGCCATTAGATTAAGAAGGTGGCAAAATGGTAATTAACAACCCTAATCATATTTTGGTTAAACTAACCAAGGGTAAATTAGGAAAAAATGTTTAAAATTTTTTCAAATCGTAACAACAGAATCAATCGAAACCTAATTTTTCAACGTTTGAAATCGATTAAACATTCTGAATGATTACACAATCAAAATAACAAAAAAAAAAAAGTCGATTACATTGAACCAAAACATAAGATCACTTTTTGAAATTAAAAATTAAAAAACAGAGTATTATAAATGGGATGATAATTCATTCGAAATCATAAGTATTATGAATAAAACGCCCGTATTATTTGTTAGAAACTTTCGATTTTGATTCAAGAAGAAGAATTAAACATAGAAAATGGGTTAAAAAAAGTTGCAGACGAAGAAGGCGATGTATATGATAACAGGGGTTTTTAAACGCACGTTATATCTATATTAATAAGTAACGTGCGGTTAAAGTTCATTTGGTGGAACAAACAAAAACAAACGCACATTCATATATTTAAACGCACGCAATAATGTATGTATAAAGTTTTAAACGCACATTTATTATTCACTTAGATATAAGGTGCGTTTATAGCAAGTTTGATATTTCAGCATTTGTGGGTCTAATACAATCCATGACTGATTATTGTATTCCATTCCAAACAGAGTATGAGAATGTGATCACCATCTAATCATTTCATACACCATCATCTTGACACAACTTCATCATCAAAATCAAACAGGTACCCACCATAACCAACCGCTACCTTCGTCTCCAATGCATCGCCTCATACCATTGCCGATCTCCGACAAGCATCACCATAGTTGACAAACCTTGATGCCTTCGCCGTTCACTATCACGTGTATCGCCTCCACCGAGCTAACCGTATTCATCATGCCACCCCCGAACAACACCGTCGCTATCTCCGGCTCCCTTCACCATATTCGAACCATAACTAACTTGAACCATCACCACCGCCACCTCCCGGCGTCCTGGCCAGTGGCGGATCCAGGATTTTTTTTCCACTGGGTTCACGTTTTTAGTGCTTGAATTTCGGTCAACTCGACTTTAGAATTTTCGGGTCGGGTCGGGTCAGATCAGGTTGGGCTTAACCAGGCTGCGGTTCAGTGTAATACCATTTAAGCTCGTTATGGAAATCCGCAGCTGTGAACTTGGAGGCAAACCATTTTTTGTAAGCTGTGTTGTTGAGGATTCTATGGGTCAACATCAGGGGAGACACATCCTGAAAGTGCACGGGTCCCCTTAGTGTTTCACATCATACGGGCCAAGAACTATCTCTTTGTCAAATCCAAGAAAAGAAATAGCAGAAGTATGCAACCATTCAGCCCGTGAGTAAATAACTTATTGCCCCTGAAAGATCGCAGTCCATTATAGTTGTCAAGAATAAACATGTTCTCCCCATAAATGGATTCCATAGCCAATACCTACAATCACTTACCTCCTTTAACTTAAAAACTGAAAATATAAAATCTACATATAACTGTTAAAACTGGTTTGACTTGTGACACAAAATTCAGAAAACGCTTACGAGATATAAAGATTATACAACATATATGTAGACACACACAACATACAAAACCAAGATTTACATACAATCCAAGATCAATACGTAGCAAATTGAATGATAATACAACAATGCTAATAACAAAATAGATTGCAAGGTCAAGTCAATTAACTATTACACTAACATAAATCAATGGGTGTCCAGTAATCTGTTAGATGGGTAAGGAAAAAAAAGAGGGGGAAACCGCTTACAATATGATTCAAGCCGGGACTTAGACTTTAAAGGGTGGGAGACTTAACCATTGAGCCAGTCACATGATATTACAATGGGTTTATGCCAAAATTTCTTATGGGTTCATGGCTCATTTTTCCTATATATTTCTACTAAAAATCGAAAACCCAATGGGTTCGTTTGAACCCGTATAGATGTTACTAAATCCGCTGTTAGGATCCGAGTTTGATTGTTTTGATTGTTTAACTAAATATGGTAATAATGAAATGAAAATAGAATGAAAGTGCAGCGGAATAATAAACTGTTTAATCAAAACAAGAGAGTAAATGTTTTTAGATCGAAAGCTTTCATTTATCTAAAAGATTACAATCGTACAATTACTCCCCCTCAGCCTGATCACACAGAGTTTGTCTGAGAGAATGTTTGTGTGTGTGATGCAATAGAACAGTACAAGCACTGTTCTATTTATAGACAGACTCAAAGCACTGATGACCTAAGCTGACGTCACCTAAGACAGTGACCTCTAACAGAATAACAAACATAAACATCTGCCTATTACAAACTACTGTTACATTGAAAGCACTGATATTAAACAACTGTTGTAGGAAAACTCTGATGGTCTTGTATCCACTGCTGGAGCCTAAGTGCTGTTGGTTCCAGCAGTGCTTTGGTCTTCAGTACTTGTATCAGCAGTTGTTCTTCATCAGACCTTTGGTCAGCAGTTGTTCTTCATCAGTTGTTTATTCAGCAGTTCTTTGTATCAGCAGTTGTTGAGCAGTTGTTTGGATAGAACAGTTGTTAGGGTCAGCAGTCTTTTGGGAGAAGTAAGTTGTAAAGACTGTTTATTCAAAGGATCAAACTGATAGCATATTTTGGCTTTCTAATCATCTGTTCTTCTCCAGGTCAGCAGACCCAACAATCTCCCCCTAGAACAGATGATGCCAAAACTCAGCTTTATTTATTGATCTTTATTTCTCATCAGACTTTCTCTGATTTGACCTTTGAATTGTAATTCAAAGTTCAGAGCAAACAAGTCTTCTTCATCTCTTTCTAGGTCCAGATTTAGCAATGTTTGGTGATCTTCTGCACATAGGCTGTAAGCATCATCCATGTTGATCTTCTGAACCCTTCCATCTGACCTGAGCAATGTCAATTCATGGTTGTCTTTATTGACTTTCCATTTTAGAATTTTTGAGTCAGTGGATTTGCTGAGATGAACTTTTATTCTTGATGAGTTGGGTGATGGAGGTCTTCCAATGAGTTCTCTGAGCTTCTCTGTTGTAGGATCAGAGAAATAGTGTATTTGATTGAAGAGCCCTTCCTTGATGAATGTATCAGCAAACTTCTTTTGATCTTCCTCTGACATCTCCTTCTGCTTCTTGAACTGTCTTCTTGCAGCAGTTGTTAGATCAGAGGTTTCAAGTAAGCTGTCCAAGTTAAAGGTCTGTTGGGGTCTCTTCATTATTGGCTCATCAGTGTAAACTGGTTTTCTTGGTAGGCTGGGATCCTTCTTTCTGTTTTCTTCCAGACTTTTGTATGTTTCAACCAACCTTAGCTCAGACCATCTTGAAACTGACCTCATCTCCCCATAGTTTGCAGCTACAATCTCTTGCCTCATCCTTTTGAACTTCAAGTGTGACACCCGGCATGTTCGGCTTAAACATATTAGTAACATCTAAGTCTACCTTAGCGAGAAACGTTTATAAACAAACTTAACTGGGTTAGTTGAGTCGGGTCAAGTTAGGATTGTCCAGGGTACAATGATCTGGAGGATCATTGGGAGTCGTTTTGGTAATACACTAGTACCGGGTTCCGTTATTGGTGACGTTACATGAACTAATTAAGTATATGTGTAGATTATGGGTTGTATGGTGGATTATATACATAGATATGTTTACATGATGTGTAAATGATTATCTGTGCCTAAATGTGTTAAACATGGACTAAGGATGCATGTTTATGTGTTAGGATGTGTTAGAATGCGTTAAACACGACAAACTGGAAAACTAGTTAAAAAGGGACTCTGGTTCGACCACTTCGAGTGGTCGAAGGAGAGGAAAAATGTCTGGTTCGACCCATGCAAGTGGGCGAACCAGGGAAGTAGAATTTGAGGAATTTCCTTCGACCAAACAAGTCTCATTCGACCCTGTGAAAGGGGCGAAGGAGACTAGATTCGACCAATGTGTTGGTGCGAAGGAAGATTAGTATAAATACCAACCTTTGTCATTTTTCATCATTTCACAAACCCTAACCGTCCCAAAACGCTCTCAAACGATCTTAAACACTAAGGAAGGAGTTTTTGCTCTTCTTTTTCATAATCTAACCAATCTACAACATCTAAACAAGAATCCAAGGTGTGTTCATAATCCTAAACCTTTTTAAAAGCATTTTAATTCGTTTTCATCTAACCCTAATTGTCCAGATCTGTTCTAAGGGTGTTTTTATGATTAAAAACCTTTTAAACATCTTTCTAAATCAAAACATGATCATTTAACATAGGTTTTCATAATGAATAACATGTGTTAGTTGTGTGTTATGTGGTGTTATGTGTTGTTCACTGATTTGCTGCTATATCTATGATGGAAACATGATATAGGATTGTTGTTAATGATTAGATTATGGTTTTCTAGGGTTAGGATTGGGTATATTGATATTTGGGGGTTTTATGGGATTAATACTTGATGCATGAATATTTATGATCAATAGAATGAATAAGAAAGATCGGATAATCGACAAACTGAGTATTTTAAGCTAAACATGAATCGATTTCAAAAGTTTCCAAATTGGGTAAATAATTCATGCATGAAAGTGATGTTTCCATAATCTTTACCATTTTGGGAAAGGGCTGAAACGAACGTATTATCGGGGGAAATCGATGGGGTTTTGTAGGGATAAGTTATTCATGCTTGACTGCTGTGTTTGATGATGTTTTCGGGTCGTTTTGAATGTGTTTGAAGCGTTTTTAGGAAAAATCATACAACAGGGGCGAACCTGGCCTCCTTCGACCAGTCGATGGTGCGAAGGAGGGATCCAGGGTCGAACCTGGCTTTTTATTGAACGAATGTGATGAAACGGGCGAAGGAAGCATCAAACGGTCGAACGAGATGTAAAAAGGTGCGAAGGAGATAAAAAGGTGCGAAGGAGACTTAAAACTGACTGGTTCGACCGTTCTGATGCAGAAATGAGATTTTTGATACAAACTAAGTGTTTTATGCTTAAACCTTGTGTGTAATCTATGTGTACTTGATTAGTTAGGGTAACGGGTCACCAACGGGATATCGGGTCGGTCTAGTGTGTCGATTAAACATTTAAACACGTTTTAAATCATACTTGGTTACGATCTGGACAATCGGGGACTAGATAACCTTATGGTTATTAGTCGAAACACTTATGTGAACATTTTGATAGATCTCCGGTAGAGGGATTATCAAGGGCTAAACATCTTTACTTATATTTGAAGAACGCTACTTAAGGTGAGTTCACGGCCCCACTTTTACTGCTTTAACTTTTGGGGGAGAAAACATGCGCTAAACTGTTTTGGTAACATATGTCATACTATGGTTTTAACCTTATATTGCTATACGATCTTTTGGAAAGTCCCGGGGGAAACCATGAATGTGCGGGTTTGCACAACGGGGGAAATGTGGATAGATCTATTGGGCGTGACCTGCCCCACTCGTCGGCTTGGAGGGCCGGGCGGGTGCATATTGTCTCGAACAGGTACATTGGTATCATGCTGAACATACGGGCTGCTTAAACATGCTGAACATTGCTAAACGTGTCTAGTAATGGTTTCCAATCGTAGTAGTAATGAAACATACGCCTAGCTAGCGTACTTGGTAACATTGATATAGTATGGACATGGTAACACTTTGGTAACATTTTTGAACAAACCTGTGAACTCACCAGCATTATATGTTGACATCTTTTTGGCATGTTTTTCTCAGGTCGCTAAGGTAGCAATGAACGGAACTAGGCGCACGGGTCTGCATTGGCGTCTAGATTTTAGTGCACATTTTGTAATAAGTGTCTTGGATACTTGGGAACACTGTTTTGTAGAGATTAAATTCTTTAAATGCTTCCGCTTATGAAATTTATGTTTTTGGGTTTACGTACTTCATATAGTGTCGTTTATTGTGATCGTTGACTTGGATCCTGGTTTGTCATGCGCCTCGCGGTAAAACCCGCAAGTGGTAATTTGAGGGTTTGACAGATTGGTATCAGAGCCACTCCTATGCCGTTCGGGATGGTGGGTGCACACCTCATCAGGGACGATGAGACTCTAACAGGGGGTGAATGTGACACCCCAGGAACACACCTCATCAGGGACGATGAGACTCTAACAGGGGGTGAATGTGACACACCAGGAAAATCCCACATCGGCCGTGGCCAGGAGAGATCCTTGGTTCATAAGTAATATTCTGCCTCTTAAATCACCAACGCGTTTTGGGGCTTAATGTTAGTGGATGAGAGGAGAGCTCCATAGTTAAGCGTGCTCAGGTGGGAGAAATTTCAGGATGGGTGACCTCCTGGGAAGTCTCCACTGGGTAACCCAAAAACAAATCCGTGAGCTCTGGATGGGCGACCCATCGGGGCAAAGCGGACAATATTGGTGGTGAGAGGGGCAGGGTGTTACAGATGGTATCAATGTGACACCCCAGGAACACACCTCATCAGGGACGATGAGACTCTAACAGGGGGTGAATGTGACACCCCAGGAAAATCCCACATCGGCCGTGGCCAGGAGAGATCCTTGGTTCATAAGTAATATTCTGCCTCTTAAATCACCAACGCGTTTTGGGGCTTAATGTTAGTGGATGAGAGGAGAGCTCCATAGTTAAGCGTGCTCAGGTGGGAGAAATTTCAGGATGGGTGACCTCCTGGGAAGTCTCCACTGGGTAACCCAAAAACAAATCCGTGAGCTCTGGATGGGCGACCCATCGGGGCAAAGCGGACAATATTGGTGGTGAGAGGGGCAGGGTGTTACAGATTGGTATCAGAGCCAATGGTTATAGTGAACTAGGACTGCATGTAGAGTCTGGTCTATAGCCGAGTCGCACACACTAGACGGTCACATTCTTTGGGTCTATTAGTGGGATATGTACTAACGTTGTCGGGGTGTCCTTACATCATCATCATGCTTCTCCGTTACATCATCCGTTTTTATTTGGGTTCTTACCTACTCTTGTCTTCTTCTTCTGGACTGAAGGAGGAGGGGTTGATTTGTTGGTTCTAGCACACACATGCCTTCTTACACTTGCACCTATTGCCACATAGGCGACAATGTTCGGCGACTGGGGTCTAGATTAGGGGTACATCTGGAGGACCATGTAGAGCAGTTCATCATTTCGGGTGCACACGAAATAATAAACTGGAATGCATGAAAATCCCGATGGACTTCGAATTTGGATGTATATTCCTGAATTTGTCCCTAGGTTAACTCTTGTAAATTTCTAGTGGTTGACACTGGAAGTGAATCTGAATCTCTCGATTTCTTGGTTTATTAGATCATGTCTGGTGCTCGCGGTGGTGGACGTCGTGGTGGAGGCGGTGGCCGTGCTGGCGGCGGTGGTCGTGGGAACATCAACATGACCCAAGCTGAACTGAACAACTTGCTCCAGCAGCAAGTGAACATGGCTATGGCTAATTTCCAGACTGGGATTAATGCCATGGGTGGTGAGTTGATTTCTGTCAACCTTGCCTCATTTTTGGGTTTCGTGTCCTTCCGTTTGTGTTTTACGTGTGTACCGTGTTTCAGGTGTTGGTGCCAATCCACCCCCACCTCAGTGCTCTTATAAGAAGTTTAGGGACTGTCAGCCCCATAACTTCGCTGGAACTGAGGGAGCGGTGGGACTGCTCCGATGGCTGGAGAAGGTGGAATCTGTGTTCGTCATGTGCAACTGTCCTGCTGGGGACCGAGTGAAGTATGCTACTGCGACATTTGAGGGGCCTGCATTGTCGTGGTGGAATGCTACTACTTAGAACGTGGGACTGGGAGAGGCTATTGCTATGCCTTGGGCGGAGTTTGTGCAGCTTTTGAGAGGTGAGTATTGTCCGAGGGAGGAGATACAGAAGTTGGAACATGAGGTCTGGAGTTTCAAGATGGTTGGGTCGGAGATTGAGGAGTACACGGTGAGGAGGAACGAGCTGGCGGTGTTGTGCCCTGATTTGCACACACCCGAGTACAGGAGGATCGAGCACTATGTGTCTGGACTAGTGCCCGAGATTGCTGGGTTGGTGGCTGCTGGGAATCTTCCCACTATTGCTGAAGTTGTCCGATCAGCTCATCGGATGACTAATCTAAAGGTGGCGGAAGGCGTTTTGCCACCCAAGGGTACTACTGTGAAGGCTGCTGAGGGGAACAAGAGGAAGTGGGAAAGTGTGGGGAAGAGTGTGGTGCCAGCTCAGCCGGCGAAGAAGTTTGATACATCTGGGTCTTCTTCTGGGTCGAAGACGGGTGGGTATGTTGGGAAGCATCCCAAGTGCAACAAGTGTGGTTTTCATCACTCTGGGGGTTGTGATAGGGCTCGTTGTCATCGGTGCCATCAGTTGGGGCACCATGCTAAGGATTGCAAGGTGGCGCTCACCCCAACTCAGACTCCTGCGGTTGCTCCTGCTCCTGCTGCTCAGGGGACTCAGGGGAGGCAGGGGTGTTATAACTGTGGTGACACGGGGCATTTCAAGCGTGATTGTCCAAACTGAAACAGGGCGATAATGGGAGGGGCGGGAATGGTAACGGGAACAATGGCGGCGGAGGCAGGACTGCACGTGCTTTCGTCATTGGATCTGCAGAGGCTAGGCAGGATCCAGACACAGTTACCGGTACGTTCCTTCTTAATGATCGCTATGTTTCTGTTTTGTTTGATTCTGGTGCCGATAAGAGTTTCGTATCTTTGGCTGATGGTAAGAAAATCGAAGCGACACACACCCTTAGGGAATGTCGCTTGGAACTGTCGGGTTTGTCTTTCCCCATTGACCTTATGCCGGTACCTCTGGGTAGTTTTGACGTCGTGGTTGGCATGGATTGGTTATCATTGTATCGCGCGGAGATCGTTTGTTTTGACAAGGTTATTCGGATCCCTCTCCCTGATGGAGAGATTCTTACTGTTCGTGGCGAGAAAAACGGTGCTCCGCTGAGTATCATTTCTAGCATGAAAGCCCGTAAGTATCTTCGGAAGGGCTGTTCGGCCATTCTGGCACTTGTTAACGTTTCTACTGACGACGAGAAGAAGATCGAGGATATCCCGGTGGTTCGTGACTTCTCTGATGTGTTTCCTGATGATTTACCTGGTCTTCCTCCCCATCGTCAGGTTGAGTTTGGTATTGATCTCACTCCGGGCGCAGCCCCTATTGCCCGAGCTCCGTATCGTCTTGCACCTCCTGAGATGCAAGAGTTGTCCAGCCAGTTACAGGAACTCTTGGAAAAGGGTTTCATCCGACCGAGTTCTTCCCGTGGGGAGCTCCTATCTTGTTTGTGAAGAAGAAGGACGGAAGTCTTCGTATGTGTATTGATTATCGTGAGCTGAACAAAGTGACCATCAAGAATCGTTATCCTCTACCTCGCATTGATGATCTCTTTGACCAGCTTCAGGGCTCTAGCTACTATTCGAAGATTGATTTGCGGTCCGGTTATCACCAGTTGCGCGTCAGGGAGACTGACATCCAGAAGACAGCCTTTCGCACTCGTTATGGCCATTTTGAGTTCTTGGTCATGCCTTTCGGTCTCACTAACGCACTGGCGGTGTTCATGGATTTGATGAACCGCGTTTGCAAGCC
The DNA here is from genome assembly GCA_030844895.1 of Ambrosia x helenae. Classification (NCBI taxonomy): domain Eukaryota; kingdom Viridiplantae; phylum Streptophyta; class Magnoliopsida; order Asterales; family Asteraceae; genus Ambrosia; species Ambrosia x helenae. The sequence goes on along the minus strand of JAUTDX010000184.1, from coordinate 4,827 downwards.
TTACCTTGATAAGTTCGTCATCGTGTTCATTGACGACATTCTGATCTATTCCAAGAACAAGGCGGATCATGAGGAACATCTGCGGTTGGTCTTGGAACTTTTGAGACAGGAGCAGTTGTACGCTAAGTTCTCGAAGTGTGATTTTTGGTTACGTGAAGTTCAATTCCTAGGACATGTCGTGAATGAACTGGGAATTCATGTCGATCCGGCTAAGATCGAGGCTATTAAAGACTGGGAAGCACCAAAGACGCCATCTGAGGTGCGGCAATTCCTAGGTCTTGCGGGTTATTATCGTCGTTTCATTGAGGGATTTTCGAAGATCGCTCAACCCCTCACTGCTCTTACCCAGAAGGACCGAAAGTTCGACTGGGATGAACCACAAGAATCAGCATTTCAGATGCTGAAGCTTAAACTTTGTTCTGCACCTATCTTATCCTTGCCGGAAGGCACTGATGATTTCGTTGTGTACTGTGATGCTTCCATTCGCGGTCTCGGTTGCGTGTTGATGCAGCGCGGAAAGGTTATTGCTTACGCTTCTCGCCAACTCAAAGTTCATGAAAAGAACTACACTACTCATGACTTGGAACTGGGTGCAGTGGTTTTTGCGTTGAAAATCTGGAGACATTACTTGTACGGTACCAAGTGTGAAGTATATACCGATCACAAGAGTCTTCAGCATATTTTCGACCAGAAGGTGTTGAACATGCGGCAGCGTCGCTGGGTCGAACTCCTGAACGATTATGACTGTGCCATCAAGTATCATCCTGGCAAGGCGAACGTTGTGGCGGACGCCTTGAGCAGGAAGGAGTCTGTTAACCCTCGCCGTGTTCGAGCCTTACAGCTCACCATTCATTCGTCGTTTCCTGACCGAATCCGTTCTGCACAGTTGGAAGCCTTGAAGGAGGAAAACCTTAAGGCTGAAACGATGCACAGTGCTGACAAGCATCTTGAGCTCAGGACTGATGGCTTGCACTATTTTGCGGGACGTGTTTGGGTCCCATTGTTCGGGGGATTACGCGAGCTTGTTCTAGATGAAGCTCACAAGTCCCGGTATTCTGTTCACCCTGGCTCCGATAAGATGTATCAGGATTTGAAGATACTTTATTGGTGGCCGAACATGAAAGCTGATATAGCTTCTTATGTCAGCAAATGTTTGACTTGTGCTAAAGTCAAGGTGGAGTATCAGAGGCCGTCTGGTCTCCTGCAACAACCAGAGGTTCCGGAATGGAAGTGGGAACGAATCACGATGGATTTTGTCACCAAGCTGCCAAGGTCACCTAGTGGTTATGATATGATTTGGGTGATTGTTGACCGACTGACAAAATCGGCACGTTTTATACCTATTAAGGAAACCGATGGACTCGAGCGGCTAGCTCGACTTTACCTTAAGGAGGTGGTTGCTCGGCACGGGGTGCCTGTTTCTATTATCTCTGATCGTGATTCTCGTTTCGCTTCGCGTTTCTGGAAGGCTCTGCACAAGGCTTTGGGTACTCAGTTGGATATGAGTACGGCTTATCATCCGCAAACTGATGGACAGAGTGAGCGGACGGTTCAAACTTTGGAAGACATGCTTCGGGCATGTGTCATCGATTTTGGCAAAAGTTGGGAGATCCACCTGCCATTAGTGGAGTTCTCCTACAACAACAGCTATCACTCTAGCATCAAGGCAGCTCCGTTCGAGGCTCTTTACGGACGGAAATGCCGATCACCACTTTGTTGGGCCGAGGTGGGCGAGAGCCAGCTCACTGGTCCGGAACTCGTGTACGAAACTTCGGAGAAAATCGTACAGATCCGTCAACGTTTGGCTGCTGCACGGGATCGTCAGAAGAGCTATGCCGATCGCCGTCGAAAACCTTTAGAGTTCCAGGTTGGGGACAAGGTACTTCTGAAAGTTTCACCATGGAAGGGCGTCATACGCTTTGGAAAGCGTGGCAAGCTTAACCCTCGTTATGTCGGACCGTTCGCAATCTTGGATCGGATTGGACCGGTGGCATACAGACTTGACTTACCGGCGGAGCTCGATAGTGTACACAACGTCTTCCATGTGTCTAACTTGAAGAAGTGTTTGGCTGATGAATCTCTCATTGTACCACTGGAAGAGATCAAAGTTGATGATCGTCTTCGCATTGTGGAGGAACCTGTCGAGATTCTCGACTACAAGATTCGTAGCCTTCGTCGGAGTAAAATCCGCATCGTTAAAGTCCGTTGGAACTCGAACCGTGGACCTGAGTTCACATGGGAACGAGAGGATCAGATGAAATCTAAGTATCCTCATCTTTTTCCGAAGCGCGCTTTTGAATCGAGGCATGTTACTGCTGAAGCGGAATGAATCTCGGGTCGAGATTCCTTTCAACGTGGGGGATGATGTGACATCCGGTAAGTTTCTTTTTGTTCAGTTCTTTTCGTTTCTTTCTTTTTGGGCTTTGCGCAATTTTCGGGACGAAAATTCTTTCAACGTGGGGATGATGTGACACCCGGCATGTTCGGCTTAAACATATTAGTAACATCTAAGTCTACCTTAGCGAGAAACGTTTATAAACAAACTTAACTGGGTTAGTTGAGTCGGGTCAAGTTAGGATTGTCCAGGGTACAATGATCTGGAGGATCATTGGGAGTCGTTTTGGTAATACACTAGTACCGGGTTCGTTGTTGGTGACGTTACATGAACTAATTAAGTATATGTGTAGATTATGGGTTGTATGGTGGATTATATACATAGATATGTTTATATGATGTGTAAATGATTATCTGTGCCTAAATGTGTTAAACATGGACTAAGGATGCATGTTTATGTGTTAGGATGTGTTAGAATGCGTTAAACACGACAAACTGGAAAACTAGTTAAAAAGGGACTCTGGTTCGACCACTTCGAGTGGTCGAAGGAGAGGAAAAATGTCTGGTTCGACCCATGCAAGTGGGCGAACCAGGAAGTAGAATTTGAGGAATTTCCTTCGACCAAACAAGTCTCATTCGACCCTGTGAAAGGGGCGAAGGGAGACTACATTCGACCAATGTGTTGGTGCGAAGGAAGATTAGTATAAATACCAACCTTTGTCATTTTTCATCATTTCACAAACCCTAAACCGTCCCAAAACGCTCTCAAACGATCTTAAACACTAAGGAAGGAGTTTTTGCTCTTCTTTTTCATAATCTAACCAATCTACAACATCTAAACAAGAATCCAAGGTGTGTTCATAATCCTAAACCTTTTTAAAAGCATTTTAATTCGTTTTCATCTAACCCTAATTGTCCAGATCTGTTCTAAGGGTGTTTTTATGATTAAAAACCTTTTAAACATCTTTCTAAATCAAAACATGATCATTTAACATAGGTTTTCATAATGAATAACATGTGTTAGTTGTGTGTTATGTGGTGTTATGTGTTGTTCACTGATTTGCTGCTATATCTATGATAGAAACATGATACATGATTGTTGTTAATGATTGGATTATGGTTGTCTAGGGTTAGGATTGGGTATATTGATATTTGGGGGTTTTATGGGATTAATACTTGATGCATGAATATTTATGATCAATAGAATGAATAAGAAAGATCGGATAATCGACAAACTGAGTATTTTAAGCTAAACATGAATCGATTTCAAAAGATTCCAAATTGGGTAAATAATTCATGCATGAAAGTGATGTTTCCATAATCTTTACCATTTTGGGAAAGGGCTGAAACGAACGTATTATCGGGGGAAATCGATGGGGTTTTGTAGGGATAAGTTATTCATGCTTGACTGCTGTGTTTGATGATGTTTTCGGGTCGTTTGAATGTGTTTGAAGCGTTTTTAGGAAAAATCATACAACAGGGGCGAACCTGGCCTCCTTCGACCAGTCGATGGTGCGAAGGAGGGATCCAGGGTCGAACCTGGCTTTTTATTGAACGAATGTGATGAAACGGGCGAAGGAAGCATCAAACGGTCGAACGAGATGTAAAAAGGTGCGAAGGAGATAAAAAGGTGCGAAGGAGACTTAAAACTGACTGGTTCGACCGTTCTGATGCAGAAATGAGATTTTTGATACAAACTAAGTGTTTTATGCTTAAACCTTGTGTGTAATCTATGTGTACTTGATTAGTTAGGGTAACGGGTCACCAACGGGATGTCGGGTCGGTCTAGTGTGTCGATTAAACATTTAAACACGTTTTAAATCATACTTGGTTACGATCTGGACAATCGGGGACTAGATAACCTTATGGTTATTAGTCGAAACACTTATGTGAACATTTTGATAGATCTCCGGTAGAGGGATTATCAAGGGCTAAACATCTTTACTTATATTTGAAGAACGCTACTTAAGGTGAGTTCACGGCCCCACTTTTACTGCTTTAACTTTTGGGGGAGAAAACATGCGCTAAACTGTTTTGGTAACATATGTCATACTATGGTTTTAACCTTATATTGCTATACGATCTTTTGGAAAGTCCCGGGGGAAACCATGAATGTGCGGGTTTGCACAACGGGGGGAAATGTGGATAGATCTATTGGGCGTGACCTGCCCCACTCGTCGGCTTGGAGGGCCGGGCGGGTGCATATTGTCTCGAACAGGTACATTGGTATCATGCTGAACATACGGGCTGCTTAAACATGCTGAACATTGCTAAACGTGTCTAGTAATGGTTTCCAATCGTAGTAGTAATGAAACATACGCCTAGCTAGCGTACTTGGTAACATTGATATAGTATGGACATGGTAACACTTTGGTAACATTTTGAACAAACCTGTGAACTCACCAGCATTATATGTTGACATCTTTTTGGCATGTTTTTCTCAGGTCGCTAAGGTAGCAATGAACGGAACTAGGCGCACGGGTCTGCATTGGC